>CM023096.1:9454245-9924695 GCA_013103745.1 Gardenia jasminoides | reverse complement strand
TTTACATGTATTGCTGGACACAATCGGCTGCTTCCCACCTGCAATGTTGAGGAGGGAAAATGAGAGGGTTGTGTATTACCTAAGTAGAGTCTTAACTTCCATCGAGCTGAGATATCAACCGATTGAGAAATTGTGTTTAGCCTTGTACTTTGCTTCCCATAAGTTAAGGCATTACATGCTTCCTGTATTAGTGTATGTCATTTCTAAAATTGATCTAGTCAAATATATATGCTAGCATCGACCCATACTGATGGCCGGGATTGGGAAATGGGCTATAGTATCTCATGCAGTATCAATTCCCAACATGTTCATAGGCGGTCAGAAGGGCGAAAGCACTAAATTGTTTCGACTTCCTATGTATCACATACCCCAAGTATAGAGGTGCTAGACGTTGATTGGGGTATTAACAAAATCCATATTAAGAAATGGGCAATGTGGTTTGATCGCTCGAGTACCGAGAATTTTGGCGGTGCAGGGATCTTGATCGAAACACAGTGACCGTAAGGTATCTGATGCACGCTTTTACCACATTTGGCTCCTCCAAATCAACTGCGAATAAAGCGGTGGTTTCATAGAGGGCTGGAAATCTGCCGCGGTCGAGGTGCCAAGAAATAGATGTGTCTTGAAGCATTATTGCTACCGTTATCAACCGTGTAATGGGAGGATATCGCGTCGGGATGCTACACTTATACGGTATCTATGCAGCGGCGGACGCGGAGAGTCATGCGGCAAGAATTTTGGAGGTTGACTCCCACCACATATCCCGAGGCGAAATCCGGGAAGCAAATGGGTTGGCTCAATTGGCACCGCGCAGCGGCTCCTGTCCGTTCCAATGATGATTGAGGATGCTGATTTTAGGATCATCCAGCAGTGACGGTCCCAGCTACCTGAGAGCGGTGGGATGATTGAGATCAATTGCGGATATACCCCAAAAGGTGCAGTTTATTGGATTGGAAAACCAATCATAAGATATTTGGAGGATCCCAATCTGCCCACATCAAAGCAGCTGCAGGCGAATGAAAGCGTATTATCCGGCGCTCATGACGGGCAAATGTAAAATCAAGGCGGATAAGTCGAATCATTGCTTGTACACGAAGTGCTTAAGTACAGCTGAGGCCTACCTGGCAATGCTGGAAATCCACGAGGGACACATCGCCGGCCCACCCGGCTTGCACCAAGGGAAAGATGACACGCTGCGCTAAGGAGGTACGTTTCTGATCGGCCGACAATGCTCAGCTAATTACATAGCATTCACAGCCGCTGGTGCCAAAATGTCGGCTAGGGCCGATCCAGAGGGTGCCGGCGCGGGACATGGAGGTTATAGTTAAACCAGCCCCTTGGGTCACCCCGGAGATCGATATAATCGGTATGATCTTCCCATTAGATCATCTTCATACACACCATACATGGCAACTACTACCGATTATTTTACCAAGTGGGTGGAAACTTGCATACACATTACTAAGGAGGCCGATCGTAGGTGGTGACGCGTGGTTGTAAGGAACACATCGTGCATCGGTTTGGAATACCGGAATGTGTGGTGACCGATCGCCCTATACCCATGCGAAAGGGGAATTGTGCTGAGACCTTGCGGCGACTAGCTGCCAACAAGTTCAGGAGGTGACCCATTCATCTCCCATCCTCTACCGTATGTGGGCAGGGCGAATCCATAATAAGGTACTCAAGAATATCATTCAAGCAAAATGATAGAAGACAATCTCGAGAAGATGGCATGAGCATTTGTCGAAGCGTGCCATGGGCATACCGAGCGTCCTACAAAACCGCCATTGGCATGTCACCTTCGGCTGGTATCTGGCATCGCGATCTTTGTCATCCCATGAGGAATTGTTAAAGTCCTTCTGATTGAGTAAGCAGTATGGGCTACTCAAGGGAGAATATCGGAAAGTAATGCTTACCGAGTTGTCTACACTGAGCGAGACCTGTTTGGAAGCCCTCGATCATATTGCTACTAATAAGCGCCGGTTGGCAAGACTGTACAACAAAAAGGTTCACCCGAAAGTGTTTCAAGAAGGCGACAGAGTGTTAAAAGCTGTCCTACCACTATGCAAGAGGGATCCAAGCTTTAGAAAATGGAGTGTATTGTGGGAAGGACCATTTGTGGTATGCAAAGTTCTCCCTAAAGGCACCTACATTCTCCGAGACATGGATGGGCAGGAACGTGAGAAATCTATTAATAGCATATATTTAAAGGAGTTTACCCCTTCGGTGTGGGAAACTATGTCACCAACAAGGAAAAGTGCCGTGTATAAAGTGGCGTCGCGCCTCTAAGAATGTAACAATTGTCGATGAAAGAAAGATACCGATGAATAAAAATGATGAAAATAGGTCGGCTCATAGGGCCGATTATCCATTACAGGCATAAAAGTTTGGGCCAAAGGCAATCAGTCCCTCAAACATTGAGAAAAAGAAACTAAGGGTCTTGGGGGGGATCATCCACAGGGAGAGTTATAATCCGCCTCTTGAATTACCAATCGTAAGTAGCTTTGTCTTCACGTCGGTCTCAGGTGGCGGCCACGGCTCTCCATTGAACAGGGAAGGCCACTGATGGGAAGTGAGGCAGCAGGATGGATTTCAGTTGATTGACTACCTCCGAGATCAGAAAATGATCATTTTTTCGCCAGCCTGCCGACTCCATTCGTCGGTCTAAAAAACTTGACTCACGAAGTCGCCGAGGACAAGACGACAACGCTAAGCTCCACTACACAGATCCGGCAGCGTGCTCTTGCTCTTCCATGAGCGGATATCGACAAGTTGCTTCTCTAGCTCTTTTTCCTCTCTGTCCAGATCCTGGAGCCGAGCGTCAACCATCGTCAAACCCTCCATTGAGAACTTGCATTCCTCTTCCTTTTCGGTGGTCTTTTGAGCACCCATGGTGGCAGTGAAAACTCAAGTCGTCCCACCTGAAAGGATCTGCGCCCACGGTGAGGAAAGATCAAGTAGCTGAAGCGAACGCTGACTAAAGTTCTGCGTTCAAAGACTAGGCAAGTTATGTCCACGGACTCCATGAAGCATCTGAGTGTCATTCTGCCGACTTGATTACGTCAAAATCGTAGCGTCAAGCGGTGATCAGTAAAAGCTGAAGTCAGCTTGTTAAACGCTGCCCGCTTGTACTGTCAGAGGATTGTCAGATGTTCAAGCGAAAAGTCATTTACGGAGGCCGTGGAAGCAGTGGAAGGAAAGCCCAATTAGCTTCCTTTGATCCTTACCAGCAAATCTAACCGGAGAGCGGAGCCAGTGAGCGTGGTGGAGTTCGGCATGCCCCGCCGCTACCGTGAGAAGAAAGAAAGGGTCTAGACCCAACACGAAACAAAAGACCTGGGATGAAAATAGCAGAAATCCACTCTGGTTGGACAAAGGGAGTGGTTAGAGAAGCCTCCAAATCCCTCGCAACCTGCTGATCATCTTGGGAGTCAGATGAATCAAAAATAGACTGCAAGGCCGAAACCTTTTCCTTGTCCTTGGTCAGTTTGGTCGGAGTGGATTTCGAGTCGGGAGCCATCAGTTTCGTCAACTTAGAGGTAGCCCTAGTCCGTCCCGCCACCCCTAACCACACCCTGGGAAAGTAACCGGTCATTCGCATGGGTGTAACAATTGGTAGCCGTAACTGGGTTATTCTCGACAAAAAGAGGGACATAAGGATCGGCCACCGCAAAATATGCAGTTGGAATTAGGGGAGGTGGCCGAATACGTTGTTGATAAAAGCTCTCAAATGGTGGAGCATTGGGATCATTAAAGGAATACTATTTAAAGTATTCCTGAAGACCATTATCTAAGTCTCGGCTTTGCATAACCTTTTTTTTCGTTAATAGACTCCACCCCTAAATTCTGACGCGGCAATTTGGATGTGGTATGGGTTCCATTTGACTTGGTAATAGTTTTCAAAAGATATAATACCAGCCCGGAGCTTACCTTTAGAGACCATCGACAGCTTCTTGCACTTGGAAGACTCGTGCATTGCCGATGGGAGCGGATTGAGCAGAGTCAAGGGGATGTAGTTATTCTACGAACGTATAGCGCTGGAAATCCTACCACGCCAAAAAAAATGTGCCATTAAATCCCAAGTGGAGAAAAGGTGCAAAAGTAAACCGCTTTACATTCAATTGGCACTACTTCGGCTTTGGGAAGCTCCCTGGGAATTGGTTATCGCATCCTCAAAAGTCGCGAGAGTCGTGAAATTCAAGTGGAGGTCGGGAAAATGGGATAGCTTTGCATTAAGCCCGAAACCACAGTGCCCAATGCAATCATAAGACAAACTGACCGACTTTGATTTGCTTGAAATTGGAGACAGGGGGACATGGTCGTAACCATAGTCCAGATGCCGACACACCAAATAAGACTTCCAGACGGTCTCCCTTTTCGTGCCTCCTCGGCGGATAAATCGGTGCGAGAAGAGTTGAGCCCGAACCATGGGGGTGAGAATCGGCGGCTTTAAATAACATTATAAGCCGGACCAATGACAGGAGACTCGTCATAGAACAAGCGGACATAATCGGTAAAGCACAAAGAGTTGGGAAGTTTGTTCAAGAATGGGACACTCAGAAGGTCCATTGTCTCAGGCAAGACAACATCGGAACCTTGATAAGAAGCAAGGCAAGGCCTGAGAAACTGATTGCGTAAGATCCCACATGACCCTGCTGAAGGAAGTTTGAAGCCGGACAGCTCAAACATGCCACGATAGATGTGGCCGCGCACGGCAGTGCACAGGTGTTCTGGGATAATCGTCCGCCTGATTTACCGATTACCAAGGCGTAAGGTATGGTAAAGTCTTGAGTGATTTGGAGAGCCGAGGTGCGAAAAACATAGCGGCACAGCCAAAACACCAGAAAGTTAATATGCTCGTCGCCAAAGACGAGAGGTTTTGATTTGGGTTTGAAAGCAAGATCCTGGAAACGGCCATAAGACTTTGTCTCTTTGTTCACTGGCCCATAGTTGCCTCGGGTTTTGGGCTTAACGAACTCCACCGTCCACATTCTCCCATCCTGGGGAAATCAGTGGAGTAAGCACTATCCATCACCGCTGTACATCGGTCCATAGAGAATAGAGGCAGGCCTGTTGGAGGAGGTGCTCAGAACGGCGCACAAGCGAGTCTAAAGTTCAAAGTGGGAAGAATGGCAGACTTGCATAGTTCAATGGCATCGAGAATGCCGCAATCGACTTCCGGTAATCAAGGAACCCTGGCGGCAGACTTCTGATCGGTCCACCCATTAATGAGCATGGGTGGTATTGATGTCCATTGTCAAGCCGCCCGGCATGGGTTGATGCTCAACAGGGATAGTCCCGAAAAATGTTGAAGGTGTATGCAAGGAGGGGTTTAGAGTTTTCACTCCTCCATTTGGATCGGCAGGAAAGGAACGACTCGATCGAGTCCTTCCTCCTCCTCCCCATCGTAAACATGGGGAAGCAGAGGTTTCTGAACCGGCCGAGGGTGCAGAGAGAAAGGTAAGAAACGGCAGGCGTAGGGTTTAATCAGGTGTCGATGGGAGATCTGAGATCTAATGTGGAGTAATTGATGGTCCATGGCCGATTAAGGTAAGAACAAGAAATAGCGGCTAGAAAAGGCGAAGAAGGCCAGGAAGAACAAACGAAGAGATGAAAAGTGAGGAAAACGTGTCAAGGTTTAAAACACCAAGCAAGCGATGGAAGAGATAAGGCTGTTACGATTGACAGCTTCGGTACCGTCTACTGATAATGTCAGTCTCTTGCGAATCAAGGCTTTCGGTGCCACAGAATACTGGTTGGCCAGGTATCGGACGAATGTCTGATCAACAAAGCAATCAACCAACTAGAAAAAGCATATGTGAAAAACGGCATGCAGAATCTGGATCTGACGTATGTGGATGGGATGGCGGTTACGAAAGGAGACAAGAGTGATGAGAGACGCATCAAATGCACAACCGGCGAGGGTCACCGATCGCGCATTTGAGGAGGAGGACACCATTGGGGCCTAAAAAATAATCGCCATCGGAAAGAGATGAAGAAAATAAATCGACAGTCAACTTTGGTGAAGCTGGCCCGCCACAGTCCGGGAGATAGGAAGTCGGCCACGCCATGTTATTGGGTCAAATAATGGCCATAAAATTACAACCGCAGAAGCGACCACAGGTGAATGATAGGAAGTTGGTCAGTGGGAGTACGCAAGAGCCGATTTGGACAAGGTCACCAGAATGCATCGGGACTAAAAGGAATCTAGGTAAGCTCAACGGCGACCCCACCACCCAGATCTGGGCGAGAATGTTCCAAGGTAGATTGCAGGTGGAGTCTAACCAGGGATATGGCGGTTAATATGCCCCTATATTCCAGGAAGTGGTAGACAACACTATATCCTTATTCACAATCAGCAACAAATGGGAAATGAAAAAGTAAGACCTGCGACGATTTGGGAAGAAAAGCGGTTACAAGCACATCTATAAATACCGAGGATTACCACGAAAAAAGTGGGAGACTAAAGAACATCACAAAAACACAACAAACAGTGGAATCTGAAACTCAAGTGGCAAGTAGGAATAGGTTCTAGATAGGTCTTTTCATTCTCGCGAATTCACGCCACGTACTTATCAATGTTCTTTATTTCAGTTTCTTTACTATTTGTCGGCAGCCATGTCCTTTTTGTTTCTTCCAAATTACTTTGTTCATAAATTTCTTTAGTTCTCGAGTCTTTCGTGACTTTTATTCCTTTCAATTTAGGCTTTGCGGGTTTTAAGTCCTTGAGGCCCTCAAGGCAGCAGATGAGGACCTAACAGCACGATCGTCTAGAGGTCGTGGATTATCTATGGCATCGAGCTTAAGTTGGGCCGTAAACCGCCAACCGACCGTCAGCTGTGGTTCCTAATTTTCCGCATTGCACAAATTACAGGTGAAAGCAAAGAGAGTCAAATCGACAAGTGTTCGTAGTCTGCAGAAATCGGCACGAACAACTATAAATTTTTTTCTTTTTTGGTTTGTGTGACTGTGGAGAGCAACCTGAAACTTTTGTCTGTATATTTGAACAGCTTCAGCATGAGCAAGGAGCATGTTGCGTGTTACAGTGTATGGCTCTGTCCCCGGATCTCCAGCTTGGCAAATTTGTGGATTGGTAACATTACATCTATATCGAACAATGCTGAGGGACGCATGATTCCGTGAAGATGAACCTCGATTGGGAGGAAATGTCCCAGCCACATAGCCATAATATGACATAGTCCAAGGCTCATTGATTGTGATCCAATTCTTCACTCGATCTCCAAATTGCCAAAAGCATAGTCTTACAAAAGCGGCAAAATCGGCCCTGAAAAAGTTGTTCTACATAAATGTACCATATGTCTCCATAGGTTTATGAAATTGTAAATATACAACACATGTATGTTTCTACTATTAGCAATAACCCTATGGCACCCCGGATCTTATACTTAAGAACAATAGGGGCATCGTAGACCCGAAATAAGAGTGACATTGAACTTTAAAGTTAAATATAGAGATAGTAAATATCCCCACATAGCTAAAGAACCATTTATCAGCGTCTAATTCTCTAATTCTGAACTTTTGGAAACTCTTTTGTCTGCCATGCATCAATCGAAAAACGAAATCAAACTGTTTTAATGGCATTTTTCACAAATATGTTTTCCAGAAATGTCAAACACTTTATTTTTTACCATTAAGTTACACTTATCAAAATAGGTAACGCTCAATTTTTTCTCAAAAGGAAAACTGCTCCAAAAAATAACCATACCATTAAAGTTGTGCAGTGGTCATAATCCAACCTCCATGCATGACATACAAATTTAGATGCTGTTATTATGGAAAGTTAAATAGTGACATTGTCCTAGAGAATTTTTTTGATTTATATATTGGTCTATTGCCTTTAAAGTTGTAGTAGTGTAATTGTTTTTTAATGCTAGCTAAGCTAGTTTACTCGCACCGACAGAAGATGGGAGCATTTGCATTTGGAATCTTTTGTACAATGTGGGGTCTCCTGGTGTTTGCTATTAATGGAAATGACCAGGTTTTGTATTAAAAGAAAATGTATAATAAAGTTAAAAAATGGTATTAAGATTTAATGACATGAATATCACAAGTTGTGGGGATTATCATATGAACTATCAATAAGAAATGTTTTTGAATCACTCACACTATTTCTTCACTTAGGAAACTTCCATGCTCATCTTCTAGAGCCTGAGGCACGTCAAAGTGCAAAAGGGTAACAAAAGGCTGAATGCCTGAACAGATTCAATAGTAGATGGAATGAAGCGTTAGTGAACTTTGGCAATGCAATCAATTATATGCCTTAAGAGATTAATGAAAATTGTAATTAAAGTCTTACCATTAGCCAAGAGTTCATTGATGAGGTTGTTGTAGTACTGGATTCCTTCTTTGTTCACTCCGGCATTCAATCTTCCTCCTAACGATCCAATTTGGAAAATTAAAAGAAAAAACAAGATCAATGTGGATTTTAAGTTGAACTATATGGATGTTTTACGTTTTTAATATGAAAGGTCACTTTATTGCTCTTAAAAAATTGAAATTTTTTCAATGCATAATGAATTTGGTAATTTGATCATCTTATAACCTGGCAGTATTCTAGTCCATGAAATTGAAAATCTGTAGTAGTCAAAACCAAGTTGTTTCAACAATTGCACGTCATCCTGGAGAATGAATTAGTGGAAAGAGTAGCCAAAATTAATCTTGATTTTCCATACACAAATTTTGAAAAGAAGGCAAGTATAAAGGAGGGTCTATAAGCCACAAAATAAATTATTCTTAATTAGAAGAAGTACCTTATACAGATGGTATGAATCAGCTGCTACATCTCCATTTTCATAATTTCTAACCTTGTCTGAAATTTAGTTGTTTCTCTTAGTACACAAGCACCTATACAATTATCGATTACACAAATAAACAGAGAAAGAGAGGAAGAAAAACCTGGTTTCTTTCTGCACATCATCCCATATGCTAGGGCCTCGGCCACCTTCCTTCGTAGCCCCTTCAACCTAGCGAACACATTAAACAAAATAAAATATTACCAAAATGTTTATAGATAAAATAAATGCACGTACAAATCACACTAAATAAGTGTGTGTGTGTGTAGACACACACATAGATATACATACGTGCATATATTTATGTATGTATATATGTATGTGTGTATATATATATATGTGTGTGTGTGTGTGTGTGTATGTGTGTGTGTATATATATATATGTATGTATTTATAAATCAAACTACAAACATTATCCAAATGTTTGAAGATACAACTTTTGCATGACCATATGTTATATATAAAACCTAATGCCTTATAACCGAGCTTTTAGCATATACGAATTTTAGCCTTAACAATCAACAAAGCTTCATTTTGACATTGATGATGATTGACGAATACTAAAAAAAATAAGAATAAAAAGCATTATCCCACAAACATTAACAAAGTTATAGGCTGAAATTAAGAAAGCTTTAGTAGTAACCTGATAAGCAGCAGTTGCAGATCCAAAGAGGAAATCTATCCCAAGGTCAGAACGATTAATCTCCATGGTCTCCATCTTCAGAGGACAAACACTTTGAAGATGGAGGAAAGTGGGATGAGTTGCGGTTGTAACTTGTAAGCCCTCTACGGACATGCTTTATATAGGGGGTGGATGGTCGTACGAATTCCTGCATGCATCAACGTGAAGCACGAAAGTGGGGCCCAATGACTTCTTCGACTTTCTAAATCACTGCAGCCTATGAGCAAGGACCCAGGTCCCATATGTATTAAACTCGGCAATTTGTTCAATTGGTGGATAAATGGTTGAACTAGCGGATCACTAAAATAATATTTATTAATATCAATAATATATTAATTATTTTAGTAAATCTAAAATTTACAAATAAAGTATCTTTAGATATTAATTATTGTACTTGAAAAGATGCATTTTACATATATAAACATTAAAAGAATATTCAATTTTATTTTATATACTTTACAAACATAGATCATGTAGTCAAAAATAAAACGAAGAAATGTTAATATAACAAGTTTTTAAGTTAATTTTTATTGATATATTTTTTTTCTGAAAAAGAAATAGCTCTTGAAATATATAACTACTATCACATAATGATAACTTCTTAGTTTGAATGTTGAACTGATTAATTGTATACTCAGAAAGTATACAAATATAGTTAAAAGAATGTTTGATCAATAAGTGAAAGTTTAGATATTTTGCCCATCTAGAACAATGTTGAAAGCTCAAGTCTTGACCAAAATAATAAATAAATAAAAGTTAGCCTACAAAAATACTCCCCTCCAGTTACCCAAAACCCGTCCGAATTCCTGTCAAACCGTCAGGTCTAACGGTCAAGTTGGTTTTGACCTAATAGTTCCTCATTCAGTCAGATTAAGAACCCGACCCTGTTTAGTATCCAATTCATTAGTCTAAGTGGTTCAACCACTAGGGGGCCCAAGTTTAATAACTAGGGGCCTGTTTGGCAGTTGAATTTTTTGGGAGTAGGTATAATTCTATTGTAATTTACTGTAGAAGTTGTAGAAAATTTTTTTGGATATATAAAAACTTTTGATAGATTTTGTTTTTTTCTTTTTCTTTTTTCTTTTCCTTTTCTTTTACCATTTTCTTTCTTTCTTCTTCCTCCCCAACCTGGCCTTGACGTGACCAGTGATAGATGAATTTTTTTTTTGTCCTTTCTTTCTTCCCTCTCTCTCCTCTCTCTCCCTTCCCCCCTCCACCGGTCGCCGACGCCGCCTTTTTCTTTTTTTTTTTTCCTTTCTTCCTTCCCTCCCTATCCTCTCTCTCCCTCCCCTCCTCAGCCCCCTCCTCTCTCCCAGCCACCTTCCCTCCCAGTCCCCTAGATGCAGTGTGACCAAAAAAACTAGTTCGATCTGGGGAGAGGAGGAAGGAAGAAAAGAAAAGGAAAAAAGGTCATCGGTAGGTGATGGAGTGAGTGTTTTTGGTGTGTATTTTTTGTGTAAGAAAAAGGAAAGAAATGAAGGAAAAAAGTTTTTTGTGTAGTGTTTTTGGGTGTGTGTGTTAAAAACTTTGAAAGTTTTTTTGAGATTCCTGTAGTTAAAGTAGAAAAAAAAAACAAATTTTATACAAATTGGGTAAAAAACTTAGGTGCCAAACAGGGCCTAGATTATATTTGGATAGAGAGTTATTTGAAAAAATTCAAATAATATTGTAGTACTTTTTGTGATATGTTGTATGGGAGATAAAAACATTTTTGTTGAAAAGATAAATAGGAAATTGAAAAACATGTTTATAATAAAATATAAAAAATTTTTGAAATAATAACCAATCCAAAGAAATGCTATGTTCCACACAAAGCAGTAGAGACTTTAAACGTTATTAAGTAGCCGTTTGGTTCGAATTCTACTATCACTATCACTATCGGTATCATAAAGTGGTCAATCATAATGGGTTTTGATGAAAACCCACAGTGTGTTTATTAATGTGGAATGGATTTTATAATTTATTTTTTCTTTTTCATTGTTTCTTTTTTCTTTTCTTTTTCTTTCCATTTGTTGAAACAGTAGCATTTTATTTTCTTATTTTTGTATTTAATGGGAATAAAAGGGCAATTAAGATGATTTAAGAAGAACAAGATTGACAACTAAGATGATTCCCTAGTAACAGGTGGTTAGTTAAAAAATCCATAGAAGAGACCTATCATTCCCATTAATTCATTCCCATTGACCCCAACAAAATATTTTATATGGGTATAATTGAATTTGAAACCCATAATGGATGTTGAAATCTATTTACCAAACACCCCCTAAGTTTTTACCGAGATTATGCTAATGTTTTGACCGAGATTGAACATGCATTTTAATGCATTTGAATGCAACTTATTTTATTGTAAGTTTTAAACTTAAATTAGTTATTCTTTATTTATTGTTATTTTTATGTTTTTTATTGTTTGCCTCCTAAACTAAAGTGCTAATTCCTCGACTTTCCAAAAACCTGAAGAATTGAGAACATACTTTTAAAAGAAAAGAAAAAGAAAAAGAGGAAGAAGACGAAGTAGAAATCTGTTTTCTCATGTAATTTATTTCAATATCTGAGACTGTCAATATTATTCCAACTTAGCTTATGATTTGCTTTCAATCGCCATTCAACTACAAAATTATACATTTGGCAAAAAATAAAAAGAAATTGCATAAATTATAGGTGTCCTATATGTCTACATTTTATTGCATACTATCAAATGGACGTAATATTAAATTTTTTTCATTGTGTGTGAGAAGGCTTGAAAATCTTAGAACGGAAAAAAGTTTGTTTTTTCTTTTTTTTTAACTGTTTAATTAGTAGGATGTCTCTCTTTTGACTTATAGACAAAATTTAGTAATTGGATTTCCACTTTTGATCATTTTTGAAATATAAGAGAAAAAAGTCCTCAAATTAAAGAGAGGCATAAGTAAATTTTCGCCTAGGAATTACCCATGTAGTGAGAATTGTGATTATCTTAGGATTGATGCCGAATACATATAAGAAATGGATTTAATAGTTATTCTTTGCATTAACTCAAAATAAATCCCATCTATATATCTTAGGATTGATGCCGAATACAGATAAGAAATGGATTTAATAGTTATTCTTTGCATTAACTCAAAATAAATCCCATCTATCTATCATATATGTATTGCAGGTGGGGTTTTCTGTTAGAGGCCTCCAGCAGTCAGGAAAATCCCAATCCAATTTTGTAGGAATTTGTATTTAATTTAATTCATTAAATATCTCATGAGTCATGATAAAAACCGTTAGTAACTCCTTATCGGCACTATTTCCACTCCTACTCACATGCAACTACCTTATCAGCATTATCTCCATTCTTACTCACATGCAACTAACTATCATCTATCATATATGTATTGCAAATCAGATTTTTAGAATGGTTAAATTATAAAGCTTTTAACTTTCTATTCTTTTGTTTATAGAGTTTTATATTTTTTTTAATTATCAAATATCCATTCATATCTTTTGAATTTGAAATGTAAGAAATGACACCATAAATGTAGGAATTTGGATAAAGTTTATTCATAGGAAGGTAAATTAAAATAAAACATCATATCTCCTATTTAAAGTTAAAAGAGCAAATAATAATATTTTACAGTTTAACGCAATAATCCTAACTGAAAGTATAAATTATATTTAAAAAAATAATATTCAATGGTCAAGGATTTAAAAAATCAATAGTTGTACTAATCCTAAACGTTAAACTACGAAATCACTAAATTAATGACAAAGTCCTACTGGCACTTGAAAATGAAAATTATTATTTAAAATCTTTATTTTTGATAAATAATAATAATAATAACAACAACATCAGTCCTACCAAAAATTTAAAAAAATAAAAATATAGTTTAAGAGAAAGATATAATGCATTTATCCGTAAACTATATCTACTCAATTTATATATATCTAATCTAAATTTTACTCTAATGGGATTTAAATGAACGTGTAAAACCCAACCACTAAGAATAGTCTTAGAAATTATTGATTATTTTGTATATTTTTGTTATTTTCTTCAATGTAAATATGTAACTCTACTATGTCATTTTTAGAAAAATGACTAAATCTTTTTTTTTTTTTGTAATTGTTGAACGTATTACAAGATATTGTTAGTTTTTCATTTGCATTTCCAGATGCCAATTATTACAACTATTGTGATTAATTCTTGGTTTTATATAGTTTCATATTATGAGAGGTAAAATTAAATATATTCTAAAAATTACTATTCATGGTTCTTCTTTCCCTTTTGCTTCAAGTGATATCTTTCAATTTGAAAGATAAAACAATAAGTATATTTTAACAGTTTAAAACTAAACTAGAAGTTATGAAAGTTTTTTTTTCCTTCAAATATTAACTTTTTAATTTGGATGTTGAATTATAAACATATTTGAATCCAATTAAATTACATATCCAAACTCATATTTGTTGATGGAGCAATCAAAGTTAATAGGTTATCATTTACCATTATAATAGTTGGATAGTATAGTAGAATAAGAGGTAAATGTGCTATAAAATTAGATTAAAGGAAGGACAATTAGGTAAGAATAATATAGGGTAAAGAGAATATAGGATTTAGGGGGGGGAAGGTTGCAGGATTATGGAAATATTGAGTTAAGGAGATGAGAAAAAGGGGATAGTGAGAAGAGCGGAGTTGTGAAATTGGAGAAGTGACTTGAAGAGATGGTGGGGGTATAATACTATATTCGATGTACTTTTGGTATTTATTTCAATGTCTCTATAATCATTTCCTTATATGTTTTTGTTTATTTTAAAGTTTTAGATAAGATACATAAATATAATATAAATTAGATACTAAAATAATAATCTTTTTATTTTTAACTTATTTTTCATATAACTATTATAAATAGTTCATTAATAATTATTATTATTTTAAATATAAACCCATGCATAGCACGGGTTAGAATTCTAGTTGAGTTGGTATGGCAAAGCATCCCCTTCAGTAATCTTGATCTGATCCCCACTAATCATGGTAAAGCATCTACAACCAGAATTTTGGTTGTTTAAACTTTAAACTAGTCCAATGGTTGGGTTAATCACATTCAATTCCAAACCAAAATCTGTACTTAACTCTTTTATGTATAAGAACAATGTAGTCACTTTGCTTGACAACATAGAAAGTAAAATGCTTGAGGACTTTGGAGGTTAAGAGATCATCCTTTTCTTTACAAAAACCCTATGAATCATCATTCTTGTTGCGAACTCTTTTACATACAAGAATAAAGCGGTTAGTTTTTTTGACAACACAAATAAAAAAAAAAGAAAGAAAAAATGTTTGATGACTTTAGAGGAATGAAAGATTATCGTGTTCCTTGCAAATGTCCTGCAAATTTAGGTTCAAACTAATCATATAAATGTTAGATTGTCAGTGTCATTCCAACTATTTTACATGCAACAATAATGTGATTGATTTATTCGACAACATAAACAGAAATATGCTCGACTTTAGAGGATAAGAGATTATCCTTTTTCTTTAAAAAGAGCTAAAAATTCAAACTTAAGCTTTAACTGTCATTTATAAACATTTTATCCTTTTCTTTACAAATATCCAACGAATTTTAACTAAACTTAAACATCTCGTATCCTTTTCTTTAGAAAAAGAAATCCTGGGAATCATCTATCTTGTCTCCAAATCTTTAACATACAAGAATAAAGTGCATGCTTTATCTAACAACTTCTAAATATTTTAATAAAATTTGACTACTTTAGGGATGAAAGATTATTCTTTTCTTAACATATATCTTATGAACTTTAAGTTTTGACACAGATTATAAACCGCCTATGCATTTCGCTGAGATCAAAATTCATTTATCCTTTTCTTTTCTGATATTCTAAGAATCGTAATTGTTTTAGCCATCTTTTACATACAATAATAAAGCAGCTGGTTTATTTGAGAAATCACAAAATTTGGACTCAATGGATTGGCTTTCTGATCAAATAATAACTAAGTGAAGAGATCCAAAGCCATTCAAATATCTAAGCCTGCATGTTGTTGGTGCATTCATATGAAGTTATTATGATCTAGATATGATCGAAGCCATTATGGTCCAAATTGAACTAAAAATTCAAATAAAAAAAAAGTGGAAATCATTTTGATTTGATCCGGTCTAAGCAGGCATTCTAGACTTTCTGTGTCCTTACAGGCCAAGCATGTTAGCTGCAATCATATTTTATTATACTTCATCTATATATAAATCTTTTGCTACTGGGAAAACCTTCTTTGCTCTAAAACTATAATTGGAATCGAAGCCATCTAGCCCATCAATCCTCTTTTATTTTGGAGGCCAATGACCTAGTAAAAGTTGCTATCTTTTCTTCGACTACGTGAAAAATACTAAATTATGAGCCTGAAGAACTAAGAGCCTTGGCCATCTACCAAGAGTATGAACATGAAATATTAAGGGTTGCATATGTTGACGCATTCCACAAGAATATAGATTTAAAAGACCATGACCACTAGTGGACAAAGTAGAATGTTGGTTTATTTGACTGGAATGTCCACATGATTGCTAAACTACTAGTTGATACATTTGGTAACTACTCAGCATCACCGCTTAATAAATGTCTCGAAACTGTATGTATGGAAATACTTGCTGATTACTCTGTTAGACAAAATAAAATTAGGATTTTCAACCACAACTTATAGATCATATATTAAGACATACCTTGAGCCATTGAGTACGTCTCTAGTTGTAGTTGTATGTGATCACCCTTGATCTTCCCTCTCCTACTCTCTTTATGTTTGTTCTAGTGATGGGACAATTCTAACAAACTAGTTAAGTGGAGAGAGGGACCAAGAGCCTATTTATAGATGCATAAGTGACCCTTCCCATCATTGATCAGTAATAAGGCCCATTAATTCTTCCTCCTTAATAAGATAAATCTTATCATGAATCATTTGTTTCAAGAATGTATATACATAGTCATAAAAGCATATACATCAATATATGTGAAATTCCATAAATGTAAGGATAAGTTCATTTATCATTAAAGTTAGATTCATGACTTTGGTCATTGAATCTTGTGATTATTAATTGGGTACATGACTTTGGTCATTTACCTTGAACCTATCCGTACAAACATTCAATTTGTTATTTCATATATGTAGGATATAATTTCATTCTACATTTATGTGGTCATGTAGGCCACAATAATCTAACATTCTCCCACTTGGACAAATGATCACATAAAAGTCATAAAAACAAGTGAAGAGTGGCCACCAAAAAATAATTACATTTATCCTATGCAGTGATTGGAATGGATCATGGCGGTCAAGTAACAATGTAATACAATTCCTTCCATGTATCACAATTTCAATAACTGTATGTAGATAAATTTAATAAGGAAGATACGGTGGATTAATACTATCAGATCCATCAATGGTCCAAAACATATTTCTATATAATATTTCTGTATAATCTACCACATGGTGCACAAAATTCCTTTCCTTATACAGGAAATAAGTACCACAATCATGTGTCCAAATTACATAAATTGAGCAAGACCCATAGAACTAGTGTGCTCTTTAAACTTATTCGGCGCCAAAGCTTTCGTTAAAGGATCTGCAAGCATCACATCTGTTCGGATATGTTCAATGGACACCTTCTGTTGCTGTATTCTTTCACGAACAACATGATATTTCAACTCAATGTGCTTGGACTTACTGGAGCACTTGTTGTTTTTTGAAAAGAAAACGGCAGCGGAATTATCACAGTAAAGCATTATGGGTCGAGATATAAAATCCACGACCTTAATCCCCTCAATAAAATTCTGCAACCAGATAGCTTGAGAAGTAGCCTCATGACATGCTATAAATTCTGCTTCCATTGTAGAGGAAGCAGTTATGGATTGCTTTACACTTTTCCAAGATATGGCTTCGCCAACTAGCATGAAAACATATCCAGAAGTGGATTTCATACTATCAAGGCAACCCATAAAATTTGAATCTGAGTACTCAATAATCTCAAGATGATCATTGTGTCTATAAGTGAGCATCAAATCTTTAGTACCTTGAAGGTATCGCATTACCTTTTTAGCGGCCTTCCAGTGATCTATACCCGGATTACTTTGATATCTACCAAGCATTCCAACTGTAAAACTGATATCGGGTCGCATGCAAGTCTGGGCATACATTAAACTACCAACAGCAGAGGCATATGGAACTTGGCACATTTGTTGTCTCTCAATATCATTTTGAGGACATTGACTTTGACTAAACTTGTCACCTTTAGCAATCGGAGATGGAGTTGTTGAACAATTTTGCATGTGAAATCTTTCAAGAACTTTGTTTATATATGTCCGCTGAGATAAACCAAGAATTCTCTTAGATCTATCTCTGTGGATTTGAATGCCAAGTACAAAGGATGCATCATTCATATCCTTTATTTCAAAGTTCCTAGAAAGATATTCTTTTGTCTCATGTAACAAACTTAAACTGTTAGTAGCAAACAAAATGTCATCAACATATAAGATCAAAAATATGAACTTACTCCCACTGACCTTTAGATATATGCATTCATCAAATTTATTTTCTTGAAATCCAAAGGTTGTAATGGTATTGTGAAACTTAAGATACCACTATCGGGAGGCTTGTTTAAGTCCATAGATAGATCTTTTAAGCTTACAAACTAATTGCTCATTTCCTTCCTCCTCAAAACCTTCTGGTTGTTTCATGTATATTTCTTCATCTAGATTCCCATTTAAAAAAGCCATTTTTACATTCATTTGATGTAGCTCTAGATCAAAATGAGCTACTAAGGCCATAATGATTCGAAATGAGTCGTTGTTTGATACAGGTGAGAAAGTCTCATTATAATCAATGCCTTCTCTTTGAGTGAATCCTTTTGCCACTAGTCTAGCCTTATAACGGTCAATATTACCTTTAGAGTCTCGTTTGGTTTTGAATACCCATTTACACTGAATGAGTACAAACCCCTTAGGTAACTCAACCAATTCCCAGACTTCATTAGTTTTCATTGATGCCATTTCATCATTCATAGCATCCAACCATTTATTGGATTCACTACTATTTATGGCTTGTAAAAACGTGCTCGGATCATCATCAATGCCAGTTTCACGAAGTTCCTGCAAGTACACTAGATAATCATCCAAAATTGCACTTTTCTTGTGCCTTTTTGACCGACGTAAAGTGCCTGAATGATTATTAGTGTCAGTGGGATCTGAGATATCATGATTTGACTCATTATGCGGCAAATTAAATTCGCTTTCACCTTTTTCTATTTCTGTAGTGGGTAAATCATTTGATCCCTGTGTTTCAGGAACCAATGCCACTTTCCTTATATCATGACTCCCACTAGAAATTTCATTTTCAAGGAACTTAGCAGTGTTTGTTTCCATTATTCTATTATGATGATTAGGACAATAGAATCGGTATCCTTTTGACCTTTCAGGATAACCGACAAAGAAACAACTAACGGTTCTTGAATCCAACTTCCTTTCATGTGGATTGTAAAGTCTTGCTTTAGCAGGACAGCCCCAAATATGTAGATGATTTAAACTTGGTTTCCTGCCAACCCACAATTCGAAAGGGGTTTTGGCAATAGCTTTAGTTGGAACCCGGTTTAAAATATACATGGCGTTTTAATTGCTTCACTCCACAAAAATTCAGGAAGTGTGGTGTCACTAATCATACTTCAAACCATATCCAAAAGGGTTCGATTTCGTCTCTCAGCCACACCATTCTGCTGAGGCGTTCCTGGCATTGTATATTGAGCTACAATTCCATTTTCTTGAAGGAACCTAGCAAATGGTCCAAGATTCTGACCATTTTCATTATATTTTCCATAATACTCACCACCTCTATCAGATATCACAACTTTAATTTTTCTATCTAATTGGTTTTCAACTTCTGTCTTGAATATTTTAAATTTACTCAAAGCGTCAGATTTCTCCTTAATTAGATAGATATAACCATACTGTGAGAAATCATCAATAAAAGTGATGAAATATGTTTCTCCACTTATACAAGGAGGAAATGGTCCACAAATATCTGTATGTATTATTTCAAGTAGTCCTGAACTTCTCGTGGTACCTTTCTTGGTCCCTTTAGTTTGCTTGCCCTTAATGCAATCTATACAAGTACCAAAATTTGTAAAATCAAGAGTTGGTAAAACTCCATCTTTTACAATCCGCTCAAGCCTTTCTTTAGAGATATGGCCTAAGCGTTTATACCACAACATAGATGACGTTTCATTATCATGACTACGTTTGGTGCAAACATTAGCATTTATATGCAGGGAAAGAAGAGATTCAGAAAAAATAGGATCAAGGTTTACTTTATACAATCCATCACATAAATTACCAGTCCCAATGAAATTACCAGTCTTAGAAAGAGTAAAGGAGTTATTCTCAAAATGAAACACGTAGCCTTCCAAATCAAGACGAGATAAGGAGAGTAAGTTTCTAGAAAAAGAAGGTACATAAAATGTATTGGGAAGATCTAGCAAATTTCCAGAACTAAGAATAAGGCGATAGGTCCCAACGGCTTCAACTTTTACTCCCATCAGAATTGTCCTTTCGGTTATCATTGGCTAGCGGGTTGTAAGGAATCCCTGCATATTATTTGAAACATGAATAGTTGCACCAAAGTCAAGCCACCATGTATTAGAAGGAACATCGATTAAATTGGTTTCAAAATACATAAATGAAAGGAGATTATGTGAGGACCCAGAATTTCTTGAATTATACACTCAAAATTTCTTGAATTATTTGCTCATATCTCTTGCGAGAACCCTAAATTTTCACGAATTATTTGTCAATGTATTTATTTAAGTGCATATCGTTTTCTTTAAACATTGATAGTATAAAGTTTTCATTAAGTATATTATTTTCCTTTAAGTACCCTATTTTGTATGTATTGTATGACATTACTTTGGAATTGTATTTTACATGTTCATGTAACCAAAAGCATAAACTTATACGGCATTAAGTGGGTTACATTCTAAATTGAGTGATTAGAAGTTAATTGCATAGATTTTATCCAATTCTTGGCCCAAATTTGACCACTTGTCAACCATCCATTAATGCCTTGACTTAAGACTTTCTATTTAACCTCTTGTTTTCAAAAATTCAAATCAATTTCCCTCTCATTTTCTCTCTCATGGCCGAACCTCAAGGAAGGAGGAAACCACAAAACCCTAAGCTAGAATCTAGCAATTTTAGTGAAGAAAAACATCTTCAAGTGAAACCCTAGGTTGGATTGCTACTTAGTCATCAAGCTTGGTTGGAAGAATTGAAGCTTTTGGGTGGATTTTCTCTCTCAACTCTCAAGGTAACTCACACTTATCTATGCTTTAATGATCTTCAAATTCAAAGAGGATGCTTGTTAGTTAAGTTTAAAGTGTTTGAAGTGGTTTAGGAGGAAGAGTTATGGAAGAATTTCTTGTGTTTGGATGCTTGAACTTAGGACTTTGTTTATAACCTCCAAGTGTTTGATGAAATGCCTAAGGATTTGTGATATTTTACTAATGGTTTTCTTGGATGTTTTGACATGTTTGACACCCTATTAAAGGTTAGAAATAACATTGAAAGGTTATCTATAGCAATCATGTAGAAGTTGGGTTTGTGACATGAAATCAGAAATGGAATTCAGCCAAATTTCCAAACTTGCTGGTGATTATAGGAATTGAACTAGAATTTGAACTTTATACCGTTGGAAAGATCTATGAACCTAGTTTTAAATGCTGCTGACGGAGCTCGATTTTGATTTTTCTACATCGAGTTATGGCCGTTCTTCCAAGAATGTTTGACCAACCTGTTCCTAGCCGACAGTTTTCTAGTGTCTCTATTTTCGCCAATTTCAACCCTGATTAAGTCTGATTTGAGGTTCGACCTCTTCATGAAAGTTGTATATCTCTGTCTTAGCTTCGAAACGCCATAAAATTTGCTTCAATCTGATAAGGGTAGCACCAGTTACGATCAAAAATCCGAGAGGTGTCAAAGCTGTTAAACCAAAGTGTCCTTTGTTTGTTGCTATTAAACACGTTTAGCACGTGCATTTTCGATTCATCTATGTTTGAGTGATTCTTTTACATTTGAGCTAGTTAAACCTAAATGTCTCTTATTTGTTTACAATTAGGCGTTGACGGTGGAAATGAAAGGGATTCCGAAGTGAATACCAAACTTTGCTTTATTTAACTCGGTGAGTGTTCCAACCTGTTTTAAATCAAATATTTTACTACTATTTGAAAATGACTTGTGAAATAATTTACTCGACTCATATTTGCAAAGAAATGATTTACCATTATTTCTAAGTAAAATGCTTTTACAAGTGAAATAATTTATGTAGGATTTGTGAGTGTTCCTTATTTTCTAAAATGTTTTGTGTGTCCTACTCCAATAGTTTATTTGAATTTGCACTAAACCATACCTTGCCCACTTACGTAACTTTTGATAAGTGCTTCCATTACTTTTCAAACGTGTTTCACTTGTTTAGCGTAATATGGATTGTTACTTCTTCTGGTAAATGAAATGGTTTCCTATCATGTGGGCGAGTTTCTCGTTACTAGTTATGCTTAAATGTATCTTTTACTCAAAAGTGTTTTACTCTTAATCGTGTCCTAACAAAGGTATTTCAAAGAATTCCCTAGTATTTCCAAATAAAATGATTGTGAATGTATCTTGTGTGTTTACACTAAATGCCTTGTCGTGTTGATTAAGTGTTAGTTTATTTGTTACATGCATTACTGTTGAATGTTAACTGCGCATGTTGTAAGCCGTGAATGCTTTGGAAGTATCGGCTGAACTAGGCCCTTGCGTGAACTGGACCCACGCCCTTTGTTATCGGCCAACCCGAGCCAGAAGCGGACTAGGTCAGGACCCTGTAACACTGGGACACTGGCTGGTTTACTCGAGTATTACCACTGGAGATATAAGGAGACTACTAACTACCGACTTACTGGCTCTATGCGTTACTATATTCTTTTACTGCTTATACTTGATTAGCTGATTGTTGAATGAATAAATGTTTGAAAGATTTCTTGTGTTGATAATTGTCTTTTGAACAATTACTTGTTAAAAGTGCTACTCTGATGAACCATGTTATTTCAATGTTTTATTTGTTTTCCTGAGTATATGGAACCTCACTGAGCTTCTAACTCACCCCAAAATATTTTCTTTTTCCCCCCCACAGGGCTCGAGATGAAAGAAAGCATGTGTTGTGATCTTTCTTAGTGTGACTGGTAGGATTATCTCTTGTACTATTCGTAATCTTGGACTGTTGTACTTTTGGAGTATTTGGATTAGTTGGAAATGCAATTATTATTTTGGAGATCTTGCATTGTAATTATTTGAGGTCTGTAATATGATTGAGGATCTGTAGTGAGTCCTGGCGAGAGTTGGGCAAGCGGTCCGCTGAACCCTCTGGTTCGCCTTAGGGGAAAGTGGGGCTGTCACAGATTACCTTTCTTTTGAAACCTAGCCTTGCGTTTAATGCAATCCTTCTGCTTATGTCCCTTCTTTTTACAAAAATGGCATCTAAACTCAAACCAATCATGGTTAGATGCTCCTTCTTGATTGTTGTTATTTGGTGTCTGGCGACTCTTCTTTTTATTCTTTCTAGGTCCTTTTCCAGAATGACCTTGTGATACCAAATGGACCGTTTGTAATCCTTCTTGTTTTAATCTCTCCTCCTCTTGTACACACATAGAGATAAGTTCATTCATGGTCCACTTATCTTTTTGAGTATTGTAGTTAATCTTAAATGGACCATATTGAGGAGGAAGAGAGTTGAGAATGAATTGCACCAAAAAGGACTTAGAAATAGTCATATCCATAGTTTTCAATTGTTTAGACAAATTGTTCATTTCCATAATGTGTTCACGTACACCACTCACTCCATCATATCTTTTAGTAGTTAAAGTTGCCATAAGTGTTCCTGCCAAGGCTTTATCAGTTGCCGAAAATTGTTGCCCAACTGAAACCAGAAATTCACACGCCCTCATTGATTCTGGAATTGACTTTCGTATATGTTTTGCAATCTTGCTTTTGATGATCATGAGACTTAAACGGTTGGAACGCTCCCAATTCTCATAAAGAGCCTTTTCAGCTTCCGAACTTTCAAGAGTAGGTTGAGCAGGTTCATCAATCCGGAGACACAGGTCTAAATCCAGACATCCCAAGGAAATGAGTACTTGCTCATGCCAATTAGGATAATTAGACCCTTTCAATTCCGAAATGTTAGATATTACTCCCAGGAGTGCTGTTGGAGTGATAGTTGAAATTTGGGATAATTTCAGAAACCTCCCTTGAGGTTTCTGATAATATCACTTAACACCCTTGAGGTTTTTAAAATCTCACTTACCTCCCTTAGATTGACATTTCTTGTAACATTATAACCCCTTTGAAAGAAATGCAATAAAGATAAAACTTTTATTCCAATACTACCCTTGTATTATTCTACTTATGAAGTTTAAACAACAATAAAAAATAAATCAATGGTAAATTTTTACAATGTGTAAATTTCTTGATTTAAACTATTTATTTTAGTTTTATTGAAAAAAAATTAAATTTTACACCTTGAAAAAATTACACCATGAAAAATTTATATGTATAAAGAGATTATTTTAGTTATCAATGTAATTTAAACTACATCATGTATTAAAACATATTTTCAAAATTTTTTTGAATTTATTAATTATAACTGTCCATAAAATTTTTTAAGATGTTAGCTAATCACTAAAATCCTCCTAAGTGGTTGATTTTGACTAAATTAAATTTATCCATGTCATTTGTTATTCTAACATGATCTCAATGTAGAGAAATATGGACCGTTATTATATAGCAATTTTTTTAATATACATTTTTTGGTTTAAAAATTTTATTTTTGGTTTAGCTTTTTAGTTAAATAGTTATTAAGATCAAGGGTAATGCTGTCAATTTGTGAATTTTGATAGGAATATTTAATTTTATCAATTTGACAAGGGAGGTAAGTGAGATTTTGAAAACCTCAGGGGTGCTAAGTGATATTATGAGAAACCTCAGGGGAGGTTTCTAAAATTATCCCTTGAAATTTTGTAAAACATGTCATGAGATATACCATAAGTAGAGTAATCAATTGCATCGTCCTATTCTATCTTTGGACAGAATAGGATATGCTAGCGATTCACTCTAGAGAGCAATCAATTGCATCACCTTGTCCTACCTTTGGATAGATACAAGACATGCTAGCGATTCACTCTAAATGAGTTGCAATAATTCACTTAATATCCCAAAACAGAGATGTTATACACCTTTGGGTTATATAACAACTCTTCATGAATATAGAATATAAAACACCTTTGGGTTATTTTAACTCTATAATCATAAAAAAAAATTAACCTTATAACCATTATCATAATTGGGTCATTTCATTCATGGTTTATAAGGCTATATTAAATTGTCCAAACCACATGCATATGGACATTTCTCACAATATGTCATGTGAGCTATACATAAAATTTCTCATAATGCATAATATGAGATACTCAAGAACAAGTTTCTCACTTCTACATTTTCTTAAATCTTGCACCATATTTCATAAGCAATATAAACATGTAAAATACAAGAACGCATATTAAAGATATATATACAAGATGGTATATCAAGCTTTCCAAATACCTAAATTAATGCTATGCATCTCTAAGATGTCAAGAACCACACTTTTATATTTTGAAAAACATCATTCATAATAGAAATGCATAAAGGTGATAATAGATGACATGATATGATTTATAAGTCATGATTTCAACCTTGCTCTGATACCACATGTTAGACAAAATAAAATCAAGATCTTCAACCACAACTTATAGATCATATATTAAGACAAACCTTGAGCCATTGAGTACGTCTCTAGTTGTAGTTGTATGTGATCACCCTTGATCTTCCCTCTCCTACTCTCTTTATGTTTGTTCTAGTGATGGGACAATTCTAACAAACTAGTTAAGTGGAGAGAGGGACCAAGAGCCTATTTATAGATGCATAAGTGACCCTTCCCATCATTGATCAATAATAAGGCCCATTAATTCTTCCTCCTTGATAAGATAAATCTTATCATGAATCACTTGTTTCAAGAATGTATATACATAGTCATAAAAGCATATACATCAATATATGTGAAATTCCATAAATGTAAGGATAAGTTCATTTATCATTAAAGTTAGATTCATGACTTTGGTCATTGAATCTTGCGATTATTAATTGGGTACATGACTTTGGTCATATACATTGAACCTATCCGTACAAGCATTCAATTTGTTATTTCTATATGTGGGATATAATTTCATTCTACATTTATGTGGTCATGTAGGCCACAATAATCTAGCATACTCAACAATATAGTTGTCATATGAGTAGTTAAATTCCAATGCATAACCATTAAGGACCAAACGTATTGATACTCAACTTCTTAAGTGTCATCCTACAGAGTATAGATTATTCTTATATACGCCAATAGTGTAGATATTAGTACTTGTCGATGCATACTATTTAATTCTAATTTGAATTTGAACTTCATTTTTTATGTATCTATCTTGCACCCAAGAGTGCTAGTGTTATACACTATCATGTACACAAGATTAATCTATGAAATATAGCTATACAAGACTAATCTATAAATACATCTCTTTACTGTTGTGAAAGGCTTGAAACAATTTCAGACTAGCAACTATTTGAAACTATTGTCTACTTCGTAGTCTGTACCGAGAAGATCTCATTACATGTAAGCTTTCATAGTCAAAATTTATGTTCAAGCAACAAGCTCACAGGCATTTTAGAAATGAGTATGCATGTAATAAGTTAAATGTTAATAGATTTCTGAAAATATGCTAGAATTGTAAAAATCATTTGTTTGGGACAATCACAGTTTGAAAAAGTACTTCAAGCCAATATATACTATTGATATTTGGATGAAAGATTGAGCAAGTCAACCTGCATGGCCAGTTGATGCACAAATAGGTATTCTTTGTCCACAAAAACAAAAACTATTTATATCATATAGTTCCATGTATAGAAAACTATCTTAATTCTAAGCTGTTTTTCTATGAAATTTTATATTTCTAGTGTAATTGATACGATCCTTCGCCCTATTTCAGATGAAACTCGTAGCACAACAAGTTCATAAGATCTAGACGATTTCACCATGGTTTGGCAGCGGAAATATCAACTTGATCAAGGGCGACTCGAGACCAAAATTGACGGTAGAAGATACCACAATCAACGTATTCTTGATTGATAAAGTCTATTTGAACACCTAGAATTCCGTCTAAAGCACTCAAGGATTGTTCTCGCAAGAACCAAGAGAAAAGCTCTCAAATTTCTGAAATAATTCGTCTACCCTTAAACGATGAAAAGTAGGCTATTTATAGCCTTTACAAAGCAAACCCTAATACTACTTGGACTAAAATAACGACACTTAGTTCCCTTAGTTCAATTAGGAAACTAACAAAATAACTAAACCTAAACTAATTAGAAATTACTAAAAAGACTTAAAATCCTATCTAAACAAGAAGAAAGGCAATTCGGCCTTATTCACCTAACAAGCTGGCCAATTTTAAGTCCTAAACTAATTGGAAAACAAACAAAATTCGGAAATTGGAAAATGAAAAAAATTTGAAAATTAAAAGACTTAAACAGCTAGAGAGGATTACATCAGTAATTCTGTTCACATGAAACCAAATATGTTAACCTACTTTGTACTTTTCTAAATCAACCATTGGCATTTGTATATACAACTGGCGGTACAAGTAACTTTCATGACCCCAAATTTGACAAGGATGTTTCTTTTAAGTACGTTGATTTACTAATGGACTTGATCTTCCTTAATTTACGTTGCTGTATACTATCTTGACTTGGTGTGTATTTGTTTTTTTGACTTCTATATTTAGTATATAATCATTATAATACTAGTTGCAGACAACTTCAGGAACTAAGGTTTAGCAAATTTCCCCCCTATAAATAGAAATCATCTCAACTACTTTTTGCACTACCAGCATATTTCTTCTAACTCGGAAATGGAACGGATAAACCTAACACTTTTCCTTGCTATCTTCCTGTGTTTTTTGAGCTTTGCTGCTACAGAAAGTGCCTCAAATGTTCGAGCCACATACCATTTCTATAATCCTGCACAAAATGGATGGAATTTGAATGCAGTTAGTGCATATTGCTCAACATGGGATGCCAATAAACCTCTAGCATGGAGGAAAAAATATGGATGGACAGCTTTTTGTGGACCAGTTGGACCTCATGGACAAGCTGCTTGTGGGAGATGCCTAAGGGTATGAACTTCTTCCCCCCCCCCCCCCCCCTTTCTCTTATGAAGCTTCTGATTTTTTGTAACTTTAGTTATTGGTTGATATAATGATCTAATAACAAATTGGCCAAATTTATAACCATATAGCAGGATGCATGATTTAGCCATAATAATCACGAGTAAACTCTACCAATTCAACTGGGCTACCAATAGTTGTAGAAGACTTCCATGGCTACATAAAAACAAATAGTGCATGGCGCTTAACACAAATTAATTGTGGATTAATTCATTTTGATTATGAGTTAATTTTTCTAAAATCGTCATTAATATGTTTATAAATAGAATAAATACACTCCTTCAATATTTGAACTTCATGGATGTACTCTTAATCTAGGATATCAGGCTCCTCCATTACTTTTAACTTTAATCATCTATATATTTGCTTACGCTTAGCTAACAAATTAATATTTCAAAATTATCTGGTAATTTCATTATTTTTATATTGACAAGTACATTAACATACTTAAATATCAAATCCGTGTAAGAACACTTTATCAATCCATTTGCATGAAAAATTTGGATGGTGCAGAATGGGCCAAAATCATGGAGAAGTTGTATTTGTTGATCAAATGGCAAAATATTTTCAATTCAATGTCACTTTGTGTGCATAAATAAAACCACTGATGAATTATATTACGAAGGGTTTAATTTTTGTGCATATGATTATAAAATTATATATATGTATCAGACTATGATCAATAGAAATTTTCTCCAGTAAATGGAGACGAGCCTAGTCAGTAAGAAACATATTGATGCAATCCTTCTCAATATTGTAAATTGCAGGTCACAAATAGAGCAACAGGAGCTCAAGTTACTTCAAGAATTGTTGATCAATGCAGTAATGGAGGGCTAGATTTGGATGCTGGTGTCTTTAAAAGACTTGACACTGATGGAAGGGGCAATGCTCAAGGTCACTTAATGGTCAATTACCAATTTGTGAGATGTTGAAGTCGTCCCGAAAAAACTGGAATTTCTTTCCTTTTGTTAGAAGAACTTTGAATAATATGTCATGTCAAAACAATATAAATGTGAGATTTCATTACCAATCTGAATAAGTTCACTCGCTACAGGACAAAAACTTTTTCAATTAAAAGAAAATTTTCTTGTACTAGTTTGCAATAAAAGAGTGAATAAATAATCATGACTTTTATTAGGAAATCTCTCAATTCAATCAAGCTCATTGGTTGTGTTCTTTCTTTCTTTCTGTCTTTTCTTCTTTGACATAGAACCTTAAAGAATATGAATCATTGTCTAAAACGAAGAATTGATGTTTGAATTGTTATTTGTATTATTTTTTTTTTTTAGAAAAATTACTATAGCGATTTGATGAATATGAGGTAAAAATGATTGAAAATATATAAATGAAAAATAAAAAAATTCTACAGAAAAATTAGGAGTTTTTGGTAGAAAAGTTTTTTTATAGAAAATGGCAATCCAAACAAGGCCAAATAACAACTAGGAACGTATCTACCTGTCAATAGTATGGCGAAATTTCATTTCCAGGTAATAACTGTTGGATTAGTTTGTAAAATAGAGGAAATGAAGCTTGCGAGTAAAGCAGAGGAGATCCGCGCATGGATCCGCGAACTTGGTTCTCGTATCTGGCCCGCGGATCTGGAACCGCGACTCGTGCTGCGCGTTTCTGAAGTCACGATTCCAAAACGGAACTTTCAGAAGTTAATCCGCGACATTCAGGATCCGCGATGTACAGTTCGCGGATCTCCTCGCGGATCGTCAGAAACAACTCTCAGAAGTACATCCGCGATGCGACGATCCACGATGTATTCTTCGTGGATCAACTCGCGGATCATCAGAAGTAAAACTTCAGTTCATGGTTTC
Source organism: Gardenia jasminoides (assembly GCA_013103745.1). Classification (NCBI taxonomy): domain Eukaryota; kingdom Viridiplantae; phylum Streptophyta; class Magnoliopsida; order Gentianales; family Rubiaceae; genus Gardenia; species Gardenia jasminoides. The sequence goes on along the minus strand of CM023096.1, from coordinate 9,895,039 downwards.
ATTTCCAGAAACATCCGCGATGCTGAAACGCGACCTATGGGTCGCGGATCTTCATCGCGGATCCACTCAACAGTCAATATTCTGAAACGTTTTCTGGCATCTTTTGAGGCTTGTGACTTTTCACTTAGTAACTACTGATGCCTAGTACGAATGTGAATATGTCTGTTGGTTGAAAAACTGTGGGAAAAACTTGTGATGGTATAAAATCATCAAATTCCTTTAGAAAACTAACATCTCTCATTATTGATCATTTCTTGGAAGAAGTTTTGTTCTTTGCTTACAAAACTCTCTTGTCTCTTGTTGTATCCTAGAGGTAGATAGCCTTTAACCTTGAAGCAAATACCAAGTGCATTGGTAGTGGGGGCAATCAAAACCTTAAGGATAGTGTTCTAAACACGCCTCAAGAGTTGTCCTATAATTCCTAATTTCTGCAGCCATAGTAAACCACAAACATTAACAATCTTAAGGTTTTGATCGGTATTTGTTGCAAAATGGCTTCTTCAAGTGACAATGCTTTGCAGACCATCAATCATCGAGTGACTAAACTTGACCGTCTTGATGGAATGGGGGCGAATTTCAGCAGATGGAAGGACAAGATTATGTTCTTCCTCACAGCCATCAAGGTTGCCTACATCCTTGATCCAAACTTGGCTCCTATCCCTGAACCAAACAAGAATGGCACTGAAGCACTCATTGCACAGCGGCATAAGAGGGAGGAAGATGAAATTCTGTGCAGAGGACACATCCTAGACACATTATCCGACCGTTTGTATGATGTCTACAAATCAATGAAAACGGCAAAGGAAATCTGGGCTGCACTGGAGCACAAATATGATACTCAAAAACAAGGTGCGGATAAATTTCTTATTAAGAAATTTTTTGATTTTAAAGTTAATGACTCTACTTCTCTTCTGGATCGAATGCATGACTTGCAAGTGCTAGTGTCTAAATTGAAAGATCTTGGTGTGGAAGTTTCTGAATCGTTGCATGTGGGGGCAATCATAGCAAAATTACCCCCTAATTGGAACGATTACCAAAAGAAACTCCTACACACCACCGAGACCTTCTCCTTAGACCAGATTCTTAAACATCTTCGTATAGAAGAAGATGCTAGAATCATACAAAAGAGAGAAGTGGAGACAAGTGCAAGAGCAAACTATGTGCAAGAAGGAAGTGACCATAAAGGTGGAGGTTCAAAGAAGAGGAAATCTCCAGATCAGAATATTGCAAACTCTACGGACAACAAGAAGAAGAATCGGACTTGCTATAACTGTGGCAAAAAAGGGCACTACAAGAATGAGTGCAGACAAAACAAAAAGCTCAAAAGGAACAGTGCCCAAACTTGCCCGGTGGAGAACAAAGACATTGCTGAAATTATAGCAATGGTGTCCGATTGGAAAGTTTCCATGATTTCGGAATTGAATGTGGCCTCAACTACGGTCAATCCGGTTGATTGGTGGTTCGACTCTGGTGCTACTGTCCATGTTTGCAATGACAAGACTCTATTCAAGTCTTATGAAGTGACTTCTGAAGAACATGTGGTCATAATGGGCAACCATAACACAGCCAAAGTGCTTGGCAAAGGGACGGTGGAACTACAATTCACTTCCGGGAAAAAGTTGGTGCTCACAAGTGTTCTACATGTTCCAGACATGAGAAAGAACTTAGTTTCAGCCGATAGGTTGAATAAAAGTGGTCTCAAAGTTGTAATAGAGTCTGATAAGATAATCTTGTCCAAGAATGGTATCTTTGTAGGACAAGGTTATGCTAGTGATGGAATGTTTAAGCTAAGTATTAATAAAATTATTAGTTCTTCTTATTTGGTTGGTTTGTCTTCTTATGATTTATGGCACAATCGATTGGGACATGTGAGTGGTAGAGTTCTACGTTTTATGTCTAACAATGGTCAAATTTCTTATGATAATAAAGAAGATAAGAAATGTGAAATTTGTGTCCAAACAAAGATGACAAGATTACCATTTCCTAAGGTAGAAAGAAGAACTAGTTTACTTGAACTTGTTCATTCTGATATTTGTGAATTGAATGGTGTTTTGACTAGAGGTGGCAATAGATACTTTATTACATTCATTGATGATTGTTCTAGATATGTACATGTTTATCTTATGAGAAATAAGGATGAATGCTTTACTATGTTTAAGTCCTACAAAGTACTAGTTGAAAATCAGCTAGGTAAGAAAATTAAAATATTGAGAAGTGATAGGGGAGGTGAATATTTCCCTAGTGAGTTCTCAATATTTTGTGAACAAAATGGCATTATACACCAATCTAGTGCACCTTACACTCCACAACAAAATGGTTTGGCTGAACGAAAAAATAGGACTCTAGAAGACATGGTTAATTCTATGTTAGTGAGTTCAGGATTACCAAAGAGCTTGTGGGGGGAAGCCTTATTGGCTGCGTGTCATGTACACAATAGAGTTCCTTCTTTAAAACTAAAATCTTCTCCTTATGAGGTGTGGAAAGGAAGAAAACCAAACCTAAGTTATCTTAGAGTTTGGGGTTGCATTGCCTATTTTAGAGTTCCAGACAATAAAAGGACTAAGTTGGGACCTAGAGCTCTCAAAAGCGTATTTGTAGGTTATGCAGAAAATTCTAAAGCTTATAGGCTGCTTGACCTTGATTCTAATGTTATTGTAGAATCAAGAGATGTGCAATTTTTTGAGAATAGATTTCTTAAAGACAATGTGCCTATAGAAGTACCTTCTAATGATATTGAACCACTCCAAGATCAGATTCCTTCCTCAAGTAATAAGAGAAAGGAAAATGACACTCCTATTGAGCTAAGGAGGAGTCAAAGACCTAGAAAAGCAAAGCATCTTCCTGCAGATTTTATATCTTCTCAAGCTATTGTTTTCTTGGTTGAAGGCAATAGGGATTCTCTACATAATAAGATACCAGTCTTATTACATGTCGAGGATGATCCGAAGACATTCAGTGAAGCAATGTCTTCAAGAGATGCTACTTTTTGGAGGGAAGCGGTAAATGATGAAATGGACTCATTATTGTCTAACAATACTTGGGTTCTTGTTGATTTGCCTTAAGGTTCCAAACCTATCGGTTGTAAGTAGGTGTTTAGAAGGAAATATGCCACTGATGGAAAGTTACTAACCTTTAAGGCCAGATTAGTGGCCAAAGGGTTTAAACAAAAAGAAGGGGTAGACTACTTTGACACTTATGCTCCTGTGGCTATGATAACATCTGTTAGAGTACTAGTAGCTCTAGCTTCTTTGTACAATCTGTTTGTACATCAAATGGATGTTAAAATAGCCTTTCTTAATGGTGATCTAGATGAGGAGGTGTATATGGAACAACCTGAAGGGTTTGTTTTGCCCGGTAATGAAAAGAAAGTGTGCAAGTTGATTAAATCTTTGTATGGCTTGAAACAAGCACCTAAACAATGGCATGAAAAGTTTGAATCAGTGATACTCTCGAATGGATTTAGGTATAATATTGCTGATAAGTGTGTGTATTCTAAATCTGCTCAAGACTATCTTGTAATTATATGTCTCTATGTTGATGACATGTTAATCATTAGCAATTCAATGAAGGGAATAGTTGAAACTAAGAAGTATCTTTCATCAAGTTTCAAAATGAAAGATCTTGGTGAGGTAGATACTATCTTAGGTATTAAAGTTAAGAAACATAGTGGGGGTTTTGCTTTGTGCCAATCTCACTATGTTGACAAAATGTTGAATAAGTTTCAATATCTTAAAATCAAAGAAGTGAATACTCCCTTTGATTCTAGTTTGAAACTTCATGAGAATTCTGGTAATCCAATTACTCAGTTAGAGTATGCTAGTGCAATTGGATGTTTGATGTATGCTATGAGCTGCACTAGACCAGATATTTCTTATGCTGTTTGTAGGCTTGCAAGATATACTAAGAATCCTGGTGTGGATCATTGGAAATCCATTGAAAGGATTCTTGGCTACTTGAAAAGGACAAAGGACCTTGGAATCTTTTATAGTAGATTTCCAACTGTTCTTGAAGATTACTCGGATGCTAGTTGGTTTACTAGTGTAAGTGACAAGAATTCCACAACCTGGTGGATTTTCAAGTTAGGTGGTGGTGTAATCTCATGGGCTTCAAAGAAGCAAACGATGATTGCACATTCCACAATGGAAGCTGAGTTTATAGCTCTGGCAGCTGCTTGTAAAGAAGCGGAGTGGCTTAGGAATTTGTTACTTGATATCAAGTTGTGGCCACAACCTATGCCTCCGATTTCTTTATATTGTGACAGTGAAACTGCTTTGTCTAGAGCCTTGAATAAGGTGTATAATGGTAAATCTAGACACATTAGTCTAAGACATGAGTATCTTAGACAATTAATACGTGATGGCGTCGTGACTGTTGTGTTCGTTAGAACTTACAACAATTTAGCGGATCCGTTGACTAAACCCTTGCCTAGGGATTTAGTGAATACGACGACCAAAGAAATGGGGTTAAAACCATTCTGTCTATAGTCACTGATCAATGGGAACCCTACCTTGATACTAGCACTACAACTAGTTGATAAGGTTTAAAGGGTAATAACAAGTTGTGATGTGGTTGTGAACACTAATTTTACCCCACTAGTGTTTGAATGGGAGGATGAATGTAAGTTAAAATACATTCTTAATGAATTGTAAAATCTCTTGGTGTTAGTTATAACTAAAGAGTGTTTTCACCTAAGTGATCATGGAGGTGGTGCCGCCTTCTCCAGAGTTGTGTACTTTGTAAATGATCATGATTTTAGGATTGAGCACGTGGCCAGTAATAGTGCTAATCTGCTGTTATTTGACCATGGATATTAAGTGCGTTGTGTGTGGTAGAACTAGACTAATTTTACAAATTATGGTTTAATGCTAAATGCAACCTTAATTTAGTTAGTCTTAGTGATTTACTTACACTAAGAGGAAAGTTTAAATCTAACGATACTTTCTTTATGCAAAGCACTGTGTGTGTGTTAGTTTGGAATACTATTGCACAAACTAAGTGGGGGATTGTTGGATTAGTTTGTAAAATAGAGGAAATGAAGCTTGCGAGTAAAGCAGAGGAGATCCGCGCATGGATCCGCGAACCTGGTTCAAGTATCTGGCCCGCGGATCTGGAACCTCGACTCGTGCTGCGCGTTTCTGAAGTCACGATTCCAAAACGGAACTTTCAGAAGTTGATCCGCGACATTCAGGATCCGCGATGTACAGTTTGCGGATCTCCTCGCGGATCATAAGAAACAACTCTCAGAAGTACATCCACGATGCGACGATCCGCGATGTATTCTTCGCGGATCGTCAGAAGTAAAACTTCAGTTCATGGTTTCATTTCCAGAAACATCCGTGATGCTAAAACGTGAACTATGGGTCGTGGATCTGCATCGCGGATGTCGCGCCCCATTTTTTATGGAAAGGAGAGGGGGGAATGAAACCCTCGTCGTTTCGGGTTTTTAGTTGAAAAAGGTTTTTAGTTAAAAATTGATTTTTGAAAAAGAAATGGGTCATGGGACTATAAAAATGCGACGGTTTGGACCCAAAACAAAAGTCTAGAAAAGGGTTTTCAGAAAAGTTTGGAGTCGCCACTTGGTATGGAGTTTAGGTGTACCAAATCACCCAAAAGATTTTAATTAATGAAAATAAGCTACGAAAACCCTTTTTTAGACGACTCCAGATCTTTGAAAAACTAGAGAAAAAGGTTCGCGGGTCACGGTTGAAAGAAGGGAAGGCAAAGATTCGATGTTACTCGTCTCTAAGGCACCCTTCTAACCTAGCCAAAGCTAGTTGCAAGATTTAGTTAAAAATTTCCTAATTCTAACTTTAAATTTATCACATTTGGATGTTATCTATATGGATGCAAAACCTAAATCTAATGTTGGATCGAGAGGGGCAAAATGTCTCCTTGAGGTTTGATTGGAATTGATCACATTAGTTGTGTCATCCAAGTTTGATCCCTTGAGGAGGTCACGAAAAATGCAAATGATGAAACTTGAAAAAAGACGGAAGAACTAGGGTTTTCAAAAGAAGTGCAATTTTTATAAAATCTCAAGGGAAAAGAAATTGGATTTTTGAAAGATCAATTTTAAGTGCAAAGAGGAACTTGAATTTTCAAAAGATGCAATTTTAAGAAAAACGGTTTTTTGACTTTGAATTGCTAAAACATGAAGAAGAAACTTGACTTTTAAAGAATGATTTTGATAGAATAATGCACATGTATGTTCTAAAGAGGGATAATGCAACATAATGGGTACAGGGGACTAAATTCGTGACTTTAAATCTTCCTTTTCATAGAAGGAAATAAAAGCGTGCTAAGGCTAGGAAGCCATACTCGCTTTTTTCCCTAATTCAAAGGGTAATGCCTTAAATGCACTAATCTATTTTTTTGACGAAAAAGAAAACTAAATGACATGTTTCGCATACGGGATGGGAGAATAATAACATGCAAAAATGGGAAAGAAACTCTAAAAGTGAAATGTGTGTGAAATTTGTATCTAATGCATGGACGGCATTTAAGGGTCTAGCATTGCACTAGCCCTCGTCTAAAAGTTCTCACTAACATTGGATTAGTGAGAAATCGAAAGGAAAGGCTACAACTAGCATTGGACTAGTGTGGTGACGTCAATACATTTACACAATAAACATGTAGACATGATAATAAAGCAAATTATTACATTGGGGGAACCTAAATACATTCTAAGGGGAAAAAATTTGGAATAATAATCTAACTATTACATTTTCTAGAATAAATACACTTTTTGCAAAATTAAACCTATCTATTACAACTTGGCATCCAAGGCCTCCAAATGATTTACCCAAAAATTAAATGGCATAAATAAAGACTAGGCATGAATAAAAGCAAAGGAAAACTTAATTTAAAACATGCAAGATCATGCAAAAACACATAAGAGCACATAATAGGGGAAAGAAGTTACCATCCCTTGATGTGATGCATTAATTGAATCCTTAAATGAGGGGAATGGTTATCTAAAACTCAATGTCAACAAAAGGGATCAAGGTACCAATTTAAAGGAAAAATCAATCAAAAATTCAAAGAAAAGGTACCAAAACAGATTCTGCAAGAAACATGGACAAGATTAGAAAATACGAATAATAGAGTAAGATTCTGGAACAAAAGAGCAGGAAATAGCAACAAAACTAAGAAACAGAGAGGTGACACGGAGTAGAAACGCGGACGGAGTCGCGCAACTTGGTCCGCGTTACATGCAAAATGTAGAGTTCAGAGGGGAAACGCGGACTCAGCCGCGTAACTATCCGCGTCTCTTCCCGTCTTCAAAATATCAGGAAGATTGCTTCCAGTTTTTCAGGCAATAACACAAACAAAATCTTCAGAGGCAAGGGGATCTATTTAAAGCATTAAACATCATCATTCAGATCATGTCAAAACAAGCTAAAACCGAAAAAGGCCAAATCTTAAGCATCAACATCATCAAATGGACAAAAAGGGGAAAGGGAAGAACTGTCAGGCAAGAAACGCGGGTAGTTACGCGGACTGGCCTGCGTAACAACCCAGCGTTTCTTCACATCTTCAAACATTCAAGCAGAAACGCGGAGCGTTACGCGACCTAATCCGCGCAAGAGGTCCGCGTTTCTTCACATCTTCAAACATTCAAGAGGAAACGCGAACCGTTACGCGAAGTTATCCGCGCAAGTAGTCCGCGTTTCTTCACATCTTCAAAACGTGAAAAACATTTTTCCAGAAATTTTCAGAAAACCCAATGTAATCACCACTTCAACAACAAACGTCTGATTTTAAACGTAAAAACAAATCTATTAGCCTTACCAATGCTATCTAAACGTAACATACTTATATAACAACAAATAAACATCATCAACTATTATAAAACATCAAAAAAACACAGTCAAGACCTTGGTTCCACCAAAAGGTCACATTTTCAGCAAGATTCACATTCAAAAAATAGGGATAAGAAATCACGAGCCTCTTGATCTCGAAAAGGAAGTTCCGGATTTGAAGATGGTTTCCTTCTCTTCCCAAAGCAAAACCCTAGAATCCTTTTCTTTCTTTTCTTTTCTCCTCTTTTCCTCTCGCTTTTCTGTCTTTTTGCTCTCTTTCAGCCTCCCTCTTCTCTCTTTCTCTCTCAACTTCCTGCCCCTTTTCAGAAAACCCTCTCATAAGCTATTTATAGCCACAAAAACCTAGCATGAAGGGTTTGGATAGTTTCGAGTGAGGTGGGTTGATTTTGAACGTTAGATCAATTGTTAAGGGATTAAGGGTGAGTTGGGTATTATCTAAATTGATTTCTTGATGCTCACAGAGAAAATACAGTTGAAATGAGGAGAAAATGGCTGGAAAAAATGCGCTAATTTTTTTTTTTTCGCTTCTAATCATGTTACGCGGACTAGTTACGCGGACACATCCGCGTAACTGGTCCGCATTTTTGACTGCTCTTTTTTTTTTACGAAAAAACCTACAAAAATAAGAAAGTTGTGTTAGAATATTCAAAAAATAAATAACTAAACATTAATAGATAAAAACATAAGAAAACAATTGCAATAGTCAAAATTTGGTGTCTACAGTTTGCCCCTCTTTGTCTGAGTTTCGAAGAAACTCTAGACAAAGACGTAGACACCAAATGGTTACCTGGTTTCGTTAATTGTATCTGAACCATTGTAAATAACAGGAATGTTAGATTGCCAATTTTCAAACAAAAAAAAGCATAATGTGACCGAACTCGTATAGAGTTGCCTACGTATCTCGCCATGAGAATCAGGTCAAACGTAGTTCAAATGCAAATGAACTATGATGAAATGAGTATTGAATCTTGTAAAATTCGAGAACGGGAGATAGAAGGGTGCCCGGCGGAGGCTGAGACTCACCAACAGGAATTTAAAATATCAAGAAGGGGGATAGAAGGGTGCCCAGCGGAGGCTAAGACTCACCAACAGAAATTTAAATTTGAAGAAGGGGGATAGAAGGGTGCCAGGCGGAGGCTGAGACTCACCAACAGAAATTTAAATTTGAAGAAGGGGGATAGAAGGGTGCCCGGCGGAGGTTGAGACTCTCCAACAGAAATTTAAATTTGAAGAAGGGAGGTAGAATGGTGCAGAGAGACTCACCAACGTGAATTTAAAATATCAAGAAGGGGATAGAAGGTGCACCTGAGGTTGAGATTCACCAACGTAAATTTAAAATATCAAGAAGAGGTAAGGTGCCTGGAGGTGAGACTCACCAATGAATTAAAATATCAAGAAGGAGATAGAAGGTGAGGCTGAGACTCACCAACGTAAATTTAAATTTGAAAAGGGATAGAAGGGTGAGACTCACCAACGAAATTTAAATTTGAAGAAGGGAGGTAGAAGGAATGCCAGACTCACCAACAGAAATTTAAATTGAAGCAAGGGGGATAGAAGGGTGCCCGACGGAGGTTGAGACAGCAACCAATAGAAATTTAAATTGAAGCAGGGGGATAGAAGGATGCCCGGCGGAGGTTGAGATAGCAACCAACAGAAATTTAAATTATTTTTCCAAATTTAGACTATTCAGTGGGATTGGACCCAAGCCTGAATGACTAGATGGGAAAATGCAAATATGCCCTAGGTCTAAATTGCTGGTGGGATTAGACCCAAATCTAAACACTAGTGGGAGAGATGAAAATAAGAACTGAAACATAAATTCTGGATTGTCAGACTTTGAAAAATAAAACACAAGCTATTCAAACATGATAAATGTAGAATGCAAGTAATGATGCACTCAGTGAAATGTTGCATTTCTGATTTTTGATTTTCTTGTCTTGAAAAGGAAGCGATTGATAAGAACAACGACTTCTCTTCTCTTTTTTTTTTTTTCTTTCTTTTCTTCTTTTTTTTTTCTTTTTTCTTTTTCTAGAATTGATGGATTTTGGAAATTTGAGGAGTATAACTGAAACCTTTCCTCTGCAGGGTTGAAACAAGTACACATATGTTGCCATCCTCTTGATCTGCAAACCTTTTCCGGTAAAAATTAATTTTGAATGCATTATCCGAAATTGGAGATCACTTCTCTTAAAACAAAATTGCCCCAGTGTCAACTGAATCGTTAACCCTGCAGAAGTCATGAAATATTAACTAATTAGTCCATGGAAATTCAATTCCTCTTTTTTTTTAATCATAAAGTGCAAATTCTCTTGGGATCACAACTGTTAGCCAATAAAATGACTAAAACGTATCAAAATCATGCGATAAAATGCATTTATGAGATACTTATGTTCACGAAACATTGCTTGTTCTCAAATAGTAGGAAGTATTCATCAAAACAAACTATGGGATTGAAATAAACCATGCGATCTTGGAAATCCAAATCCTCATAAACCAGGCAAAACATTATTATGCAATTATTCAATTTGCATCAAGTACTCATAATATCAAGTAAAAGAGAGACAATTATACCTCAAATTTAACAATTCAAGCTTGATTTTTCATTTTCACCAAATTTTGCAATCAAACGACTCATACAGTCAATTCAACCTTGCTTTTTCCACAGTTTTCTCAAATTTTACTGCTAAAAAGAATTTACTGAAACACATCCTCTTATTCAAATTGCAATAATGCCTTTTGACGCGAAAATCAACACTTTTAGGTGAAGACTCCCGGTTACTCGACATATGCCTTCTTGCTCAAATAGTAAAGATGTCTTTTGACGCGAAAATCAACATTTTTAGGTGAAAATTTCCGGTTACTCAATATTTTACTTGTTCAAACTGCTTTGCATACTCGTAATTCAAGCACCGTTTTACGCAAAAGTTAACATTTGTAGATGCTAAACCTCCGGTTACTTAGTACTAGAATCATTGGAGTAGAACGTTAGATCTCACTTTGCTACTTTTTCTTTTTCTCTCTTTTTTTTTTCTTTTTCTTTCTTTTCCCTTCTCTTTTTTTTTTTTTAGCATATCAATTGAAAAAGGATCATTTGCCAACTATATCAATCATTTTCTTACAAAATCCAATAAAAGAAGAAATCTCATTTAATAGGAAAAAAACTGAGGCATAATTTTCCCTATTTTACAAAACATACTTTCTAAGATGCCAATGTCTTAATCACATAACAATTATTTCTGAGTAAGATGGAAAAAGGATTTTTTGCATCACACGGGCTTTTATTTCAGAAGGATGAAAGCAATTGCAACCAAAATTGGACATTTGCACCCTTTTTGAATCAAATTTCGAAGAGTAAATGAATTTGTGGGGCAAATGTGTAATTTAGATAAAGTTTTTTTTTTTTAGCACATATAAGCACATAAAAGCCAAATTTAAACAAATATATACATCTTGATGCAACAATTTGACCAAAAATATTTCTAACATTAAAACCTCTGTCTAAAAAAATCAGAACACAAGATCAAACATAAAAAAGAGAAATAAAGCAAGAATGGAATAAACTGTAAATCAGGGGATGGGTTTGTCGTCCCCCTCAAATCCACCATCGCCTCCGGTGGCATCTGGGATAGGCGTCTCAGGAAGCGGAATGTCGAGGCATGCCACGTGTCAGAAAAAAGAATTTGTAAAGAACTACGAGCTATAACCTCTAGTAGTGTGCGTATGAAACCCCGTTTCCAAATTTTTCCGAAAAGGCACTTGTCCTTCTTCGATTTTGCAATTAATCAATCTTCAAAATGATTTAATCATACAATCTAAACATTTACTCAAAATAAAACTAGCTTCCTCGATTGGACCGATTGGTCACTTGTCCCTGCTTCTCTGCAAAAGAAAAGAAATGGTGAAAAAATAATGATGACGCCGCCACCGTTCTACCCTTTTATCTCAAGCAGCCCGTAAACATGAGTTCTTGGACGTCAATGAGTGGTGTCAGCTGAATTCCTTTTGTTTTACCGGTGCAGATCTGTTCTGTCATTCCGCTTGCTTCTGAACTCATATCACCCATACCTTCATGGTAAACTAAGAGGATTGTCCTTTGATGAAAGTATCCTTTTGATGAAAATATATGCAAAAAGTTGTGCGAAGGAAAAAATTTTATTTTAAAATGACATCATGACCATAGAATGAATGCTAAACATGGCATTTTAAATCAATAATAGCCAAACGCCAGGAAAACTATTTAAAACAAAAGCGTCACATTTGACCCCTTTGGATACCATCTCCTTGGAATTTACTGACGGCAAGGGAGTGCTTGATATAAGGTAAACCTTGATAAACATAACCACCGACTTCCCTTGCCCCATGAACTTTTCCTTTCTGCTTGCACTGTTGCTTTTCAAAACTTGCCTTTATACCCTTTCAGATCTCCACTGAAGTTGACTGATAAGGTAGTATAATGAAATAGACAGACTTAAACCCCAATTTTGTCAATTTAAACATGTTTGTTAAAATTGTGGCATCAGTGAGACAATCCCTTCTGACAAAAATTCAGAGGGAATGTATTTGCATCATTTGCCTTTTGATTGAGAAAGTTCCTTCAGAAATTTTACAAAAAGGGTGGAAGTCTGTAACACTAGGGTTTTGCAAGGGGGTTTAGGTGTGATGTAGGGGCAAGTTTTAAATTCGAACGCAAAATTTTTTTTTTTTTTTAAATCTGCCCCAGTCTGGTCATTTTCTTCATTTCTTCTCTCTTTTTTTTTCAAAAATACAAAAATTGCCCCAGTGTGGGGTTTGTGATTCTCAAGGGGGTTTGTTAAATAATTAACTGTTCTTTTATAGGCTCAAACGGGAGAACTGGGGGTTGAATTGTTTAAACGAAAAGGAAGAAGGTCAGCTTTTCATACCACCTTTTTGCGACAATTTCTAAAGAAACCTTACTCAATCATATGAAAAATCTTTTACACATGTCTGAATTGATTGGTTGAGGAAAAATCTGTCCATCCATCTCCATGAGAAACAACGCTCCTCCAGGTAGCACCTTTTGAATAATGAACGGCCATTGCCAATTCGGAGCGAATTTCCCCTTAGCCTCTTCTTATATCGGAAGGATTCGTTTCAAAACCTTGTCCCCCACTTTGAACATGCGAGGTCTGACTTTCTTGTTATAAGCCCGAGCCATCCTCTTCTGATAATATTGCCCATGACAAATGACATTCAACCTCCTTTCATCGATCAAAAACAGTCGCTCGTGACGTTGCTTGGTCCATTCAGCTTCTTTCAACTGAGCCTCCATCAGAATGCGCAAAGACGGGATCTCGACCTCGGCAGGTAAAACCCCTTCCATACCATACATGAGTTAATAGGGAATTGCTCCAGTAGAAGTCCTGATTGCAATTCTACATGCCAAAAAGGTAGTTTCTCATGCCAATCTCGGTGTGTTTCGATCATCTTACAAATGGTGACATCCAAGTTCATGAGATATCAGAATATTCGTCCGTCAAATTCCAAAATGGTGACTTCCAAGGGTCAAAGGTTTTTATTTGTGGTCATCTAAGAGCAAATAAAATAAATGTGCAAAAGTAAAATGAGTGGAACATAACTGAAGGACAAAAAGAGAAATTTTATTTTATTTGGCAAAGAGCAAGATGATAGATAATACCATGAAAGCATAATTAAAGACATAATTTTAAACAAGCAAAAAGTGAAATAACAAGTGCATTGTTTTTGAAGAAATGATTGATATTAAAATATGATTCATTTTTTAAGGACAATCCCCTCAGATTTACCGAAACCTCCTCTGAGCAGGCAGACAATCGGTAGCCCAATTTTGCAAGGATTCAAAGGAAACTCCACATTCTTCGTAGGTTCGGTGTCAAGGGTGGCCCCGACAAACAGCTGAGATAACCCCGTCTCTATATCATCATTAGACCTTTCCTTAAATGGTCCACCACCATCACCTCATCTTCTTCCTTAATGAACTGAGTATGGTCAACAAATTCCTCCTCCACACTGATCATTCCAACGACGTTTTTATGTTCCGAGATAGGGTTTCTATTGACGTTCGGCCCTTGCTCATTCTTTCTTCTCAGAACTATGTCCCCGGCGGCATCCACCATGTCTTGAATTCTATGCTTCAAGGCCCAACAATTAATCGTCGAATGTCCCGGGCTTCCAGAATGGTAAGTGCAGATAGCAATCATACCCAATAGGGAGTCCTCGGGGATACAGTTTGGGAGGGACAGTGCCAATTTTTCCAGCGGCCTTCAACTGCTCATACAGCTGGTCAATGGGACGGCCCAGATTGGTGAAAGTCCGAAAGGTTTTCTGATTTTGCATTTCATTATGCTGAAAAGAATTTTGGACAGGATTTTGTGGAGCAGGTCTAGGAGCATAGTTTTGACGGGGGTGGGAGATAGGTTGGGAAATTGAAAGCAAAGGTAGGGGGTTCAAATGAATAGGTCGGGTGTAAGGCGTCTGGGCGGCAGTGTGATAAACAGGCTGATGGTAGGGATAAGGTAAGTATGAGTTTGAATTGGTGGGGTGACTCCGAACTCTGGGCCTGAAAGGTGGGCTCTGATCCCACACAAAAGCAGCTTCTCCTTCATTCTTTCTAAACGGGAGTTTCCTCCCACTGCCATTTTGCCCTTGTAATGCTTCCAATTGCTGTTTCAGGGCGGTCACATTGACAATTTTTCTAGCTTTAACAAACTCATCATACTCTTCTAACTTATTGACAATTGCAGCAAAAGAACTCCCAGTCATTCGGAAAATCTCCTCAAAATAAGGCGGATCATGAGCCTTAATGAAAGTACGTACAATCTCCTCTTCTGTCATGGGAGGCTCAACTTTAGCGGCCAACTTTCTCCACCGCTTGGCATATGACTTGTGATCTTCTGAGGGTCTCCTTTTGATTCCTTCCAATGTTGTTCGTGTCGGTGCCAACTCACAATTGAATTCATACTGCTTCACAAAAGCTATTGACAAATCCAACCAAGTTTTGATCTCTTGAGATTTCAAGTTCGAGTACCAATCCAAAGTATCCCATTCTAGGCTCTCGAGGAACAGACGCATAGGTAAGTTCTCATCATCCACTGGTTTACCAAGTTTGTTGGCAAACATTTTAAGGTGCGTCTTAGGGTTCCCGGTACCATCATACTTGCTGAACTTGGGGGTCTTGAAACCCATAAGTAGCTGAACGTCAGGAAATAGGCACAGATCATCGTAATCCAATCCACCATGTCGGTTTAGACCTTGGTTCTTCTTTATAAACTCCTCAAACCTGTCCAATCTCTTCATCAGATCTTTGCCGACTGGCATGACAGGCTCATCTATCTCTTGCTTTCTTTGGGAGGCAATGTCCCATACAAAGGGTTCCGTGGTATGAAGATGAGGTTTGGTATGACTGGGAGGTATGTTTAAAGTGATCTGAGGTTGAGTATGAGGGTTTGTCTTTTTGGTTGGGCTCAGCAAGATATAGTCAGGGTGAGTGTATGGAAAACCGGTGTTGTGGTGAGAAAAAGCAATCTCATGAAGATTAGGAATAGGTGGAACAAGAGTGGTTTGCATATTGGTCGAGAAAATGGGTGAATTACTTGTCAGCGGGGGAATGCTAACAACATATTCATGATCATTTGAGACACCTCCTCTATTGTTATTTGCCACCAACTGATCAATTACACGCCTTTGTGCGACCATCTTAGCGCTCATCTCATTAAACCTTCCCAGTACTTCACTTAATTGAGCTCCTAAGGCAGCAAAGTCAGGCGAAGTGACCAAAGCATTCCTATCTGAGCCTTCTGGTGCAGAACTCATGTTTACGGGTTGTTTCGAGATTTTGCTTTTAGATCGGGTAACGATGGGGCTTCTGCGTGAAGTTATTTTTAAAAGTACCTAAGTGGGAAAGGAAACACACTTTAGGAGCTTATTTCCAAAGGGGAGTTGCGGAGATTTATTTGAAAGAAAAAAAGGAAAAAGAACGAAGTTAGTGATTACTTATAAAATTCGGATGCATGTCCTAGAGGGGGGCCTTTTTATGCCAAGGGTAGGCCTAGCATGAAAAATGCAATCCTCTGGGGTATGCATCATACAATACCTGATGGATCCGATCACTCCATTGATATGTGATTAGTAATCGATCCACAGGGTTGACCAAAAGAATATGCACTGTTTGGCGCATTTTGAGGACGAAGTTCGAATGGATTCATTACTTTAATTGATATGTGAAGAGAGGTTAAAAGGTTAATTTAGCATGAAAAAGATTATTCTTGAAGCAATCGTAGTGCCTTGACTAGTCTTGAGGGAAATATGGATCTAGTTCAAATGGATCGGATGGGATTGATGGTTTACCCAAAAGTCGACTGGGTTCATTGCTTACCTGTAACTCCACATCTCCATTTTATTTGAAACACACTAGCTCATAAGCCTTCTAAAATCAAGATTTGGCCTTGATAAAATTATTATCCTAATAATGAGAAATTATTTTGTGAATTTTTTCGATTTAGTGTCCTTATGCATGGGATTTTACCAACTTTGATAAAATGGCCAAAAAGTGATTATTAGAGGCTTATATTCTAGCATACGAAGGTCACTCCATATCTTTGGTACCATCATAGAAGGGATCGGACCTTACCTTACCTTATGCGCTACCCCTTTGGATGTTACTGAAAACATAAATATGCAAGTCTCATTGGATTATATATCCGAGACATAAGGGTGGTTTATTCCTATCATGGGATTCCCTATGCGGCATTCCCTCTATGGTTTATGCATGATGCCATTTTATTAAAGCAGGTAAGGGTGCAAAATGAAACATGGTCTATAGGAGCCCCATTTGAACGCTGGGGTAAGCCTAAAAATTATATGCAATTACAACTTAAATGCAATAGATTCAAACGTGCAATAGCCTATCTAGAAGGATGGCTTGTCTTAAAAGAGTGCCAAGACTCTTATTTTCTAGAGTTTGTGAAATGCAAGAAAAAAGAAGACAACAAAAGGTTAGTTTAATCAACAGATATCACATAACACGTTGGAGCAACAAATTGCACAAAAATAAAGAAGGGTGGAATCCCTCCTCTCGTGTCTAGTGATCCTTAATAGGGTAAGATGGACTCTACCCTAGGCAATTCTAACATGGATGTATGAGGTTGAGCTCACTAATGCATCTAGATTCAATAAAGATTACAGGCTCCCAAACCTTCAGACCAAAAGGCAAAAGGTCATCAATCCAAATGCCTCAAGTCGGTGGTTCGAGTGATCCCCTGGACATTGCTACGTGCACATCGTGCCAGGGCCACATGTCCAAGTGGATCGATCCTAATCCTATTAGGGAAGAGTGGCGTGACAAGCCACTAAAAGTAAAAAAAGTAGGGTCAAAGTAAAATACATATGCACGTATGAAAGTGATTCCCTTTGAGAGGAGGGATTCAAATACTAAACATTCTCAAGACTCTAGGGTAGATGCACACCCACCCCAAATACAAGGCGCGGTACTAGTAAATATCAATACAAATAAATAAACAATAATTCATTCATCATGTACGTGATGTGTAAGGAGCGATTGCACGGGCAAAAAATCATAAAAAAGAAAAGGAAAAGAAAAAGGAATGCAACCTAAAACATCCAAATGTGATATATAAGAAAGTTAGAAAAACGAAATAGTCAACTAAATCAAGTGCTCGGACCCTCTTAGGAAAATCCCCAATGGAGTCGCCAAGCTGTCGCGCCCCATTTTTTATGGAAAGGAGAGGGGGAAATGAAACCCTCGTTGTTTCGGGTTTTTAGTTGAAAAAGGTTTTTAGTTAAAAATTGATTTTTGAAAAAGAAATGGGTCATGGGACTATAAAAATGCGACGGTTTGGACCCAAAACAAAAGTCTAGAAAAGGGTTTTTAGAAAAGTTTGGAGTCGCCACTTGGTATGGAGTTTAGGTGTACCAAGTCACCCAAAAGATTTTAATTAATGAAAATAAGTTACGAAAACCCTTTTTTAGACGACTCCAGGTCTTTGAAAAATTAGAGAAAAAGGTTCGGGGGTCACGGTTGAAAGAAGGGAAAGCAAAGATTCGATGTTACTCGTCTCTAAGGCACCCTTCTAACCTAGCCAAAGCTAGTTGCAAGATTTAGTTAAAAATTTCCTAATTCTAACTTTAAATTTATCACATTTGGATGTTATCTATATGGATGCAAAACCTAAATCTAATGTTGGATCGAGAGGGGCAAAATGTCTCCTTGAGGTTTGATTGGAATTGATCACATTAGTTGTGTCATCCAAGTTTGATCCCTTGAGGAAGTCACGAAAAATGCAAATGATGAAACTTGAAAAAAGACGGAAGAACTAGGGTTTTCAAAAGAAGTGAAATTTTTATAAAATCTCAAGGGAAAAGAAATTGGATTTTTGAAAAGATCAATTTTAAGTGCAAAGAGGAACTTGAATTTTCAAAAGATGCAATTTTAATAAAAACGGTTTTTTGACTTTGAATTGCTAAAACATGAAGAAGAAACTTGACTTTTAAAGAATGATTTTGATAGAATAATGCACATGTATGTTCTAAAGAGGGATAATGCAACATAATGGGTGCGGGGGACTAAATTCGTGACTTTAAATCTTCCTTTTCATAGAAGGAAATAAAAGCGTGCTAAGGCTAGGAAGCCATACTCGCTTTTTTCCCTAATTCAAAGGGTAATGCCTTAAATGCACTAATCTATTTTTTTGACGAAAAAGAAAACTAAATGACATGTTTCGCATACGGGATGGGAGAATAATAACATGCAAAAATGGGAAAGAAACTCTAAAAGTGAAATGTGTGTGAAATTTGTATCTAATGCATGGACGGCATTTAAGGGTCTAGCATTGCACTAGCCCTCGTCTAAAAGTTCTCACTAACATTGGATTAGTGAGAAATCGAAAGGAAAGGCTACAACTAGCATTGGACTAGTGTGGTGACGTCAATACATTTACACAATAAACATGTAGACATGATAATAAAGCAAATAAACACATAAAACACATAAACACATAACACATAAGCATAATGTCTAGATGCAAGACCCTAAGAAAGCAAGTAAACACATAAACATGCAAGCATGCAAAATAAGCATATAAAACCTAATTATTACATTGGGGGAACCTAAATACATTCTAAGGGGAAAAAATTTGGAATAATAATCTAACTATTACATTTTCTAGAATAAATACACTTTTTGCAAAATTAAACCTATCTATTACAACTTGGCATCCAAGGCCTCCAAATGATTTACCCAAAAATTAAATGGCATAAATAAAGACTAGGCATGAATAAAAGCAAAGGAAAACTTAATTTAAAACATGCAAGATCATGCAAAAACACATAAGAGCACATAATAGGGGAAAGAAGTTACCATCCCTTGATGTGATGCCTTAATTGAATCCTTAAATGAGGGGAATGGTTATCTAAAACTCAATGTCAACAAAAGGGATCAAGGTACCAATTTAAAGGAAAAATCAATCAAAAATTCAAAGAAAAGGTACCAAAACAGATTCTGCAAGAAACATGGACAAGATTAGAAAATACGAATAATAGAGTAAGATTCTGGAACAAAAGAGCAGGAAATAGCAACAAACCGAGAAACGAGAGGTGACACGAGTAGAAACGCTGACGAGTCAGCAACTTGGTCCGCTACATGCAAAATGTAGAGTTCGAGGGGAACGTGGACTCACCGCAGAACTATCCGCTCTTCCCGCTTCAAAATATCGAAGATTGCTTCCAGTTTTTCAGGCAATAACACAAACAAAATCTTCAGAGGCAAGGGGATCTATTTAAAGCATTAAACATCATCATTCAGATCATGTCAAAACAAGCTAAAACCGAAAAAGGCCAAATCTTAAGCATCAACATCATCAAATGGACAAAAGGGAAAGGGAAGAATCAAAGAAACGCGGTAGTTACGCTGACCGCTGCGAACAACCCGCCGCTTCACATCTTCAAACATTCAAGCGAAACGCTGAGCGCCTAATCCGCAAGAGGTCCGCGTTTCTTCACATCTTCAAACATTCAAGAGGAAACGCGGACCGTTACGTGAAGTTATCCACGCAAGTAGTCCGCGTTTCTTCACATCTTCAAAACGTGAAAAACATTTTTCCAGAAATTTTTCAGAAAACCCAACAGAATCACCACTTCAACAACAAACGTCTGATTTTAAACGTAAAAACAAATCTATTAGCCTTACCAAGGCTATCTAAACGTAACATACTTATATAACAACAAATAAACATCATCAACTATTATAAAACATCAAAAAAACACAGTCAAGACCTTGGTTCCACCAAAAGGTCACATTTTCAAGAAGATTCACGCTCAAAAAATAGGGATAAGAAAGGGAATCACCGAGCCTCTTGATCTCGAAAAAAAAGGAAGTTCCGGATTTGAAGATGGTTTCCTTCTCTTCCCAAAGCAAAACCCTAGAATCCTTTTCTTTCTTTTCTTTTCTCCTCTTTTCCTCTCTTGTCTTTTGCTCTCTTTCCCTCCTCTTCTCTCTTTCTCTCTCAACTTCCCTTTCAAAACCCTCTCATAAGCTATTTATAGCCACAAAAACCTAGCATGAAGGGTTTGGATAGTTTCGGGTGAGGTGGGTTGATTTTGAACGTTAGATCAATTGTTAAGGGATTAAGGGTGAGTTGGGTATTATCTAAATTGATTTCTTGATACTCAAGGCGCAGAAAATACAGCTGGAAATGAGGAGAAAAATGGCTGGAAAAAAACGCGCGTGTAATTTTTTTTTTCGCTCGATCATGTTACTGGACTAGTTACATGATCCAATCGGTCCGCTTTTGATCTTTTTTTTTTTTAAGAAAAAACCTACAAAAATAAGAAAGCTGTGTTAGAATATTCAAAAATAAATAACTAAACATTAATAGATAAAAACATAAGAAAACAATTGCAATAGTCAAAATTTGGTGTCTACAGCTGATCCGCTCAACAATCAATATTCAAACGCTCGCATCTTTTGAGGCTTGTGACTTTTCACTTAGTAACTACTGATGCCTAGTATGAATGTAAATATGTCTGTTGGTTGAAAAACTGTGGGAAAAACTTGTGATGGTATAAAATCATCAAATTCCTTCAGAAAACTAACTTCTCTCATTATTGATCATTTCTTGGAAGAAGTTTTGTTCCTTGCTTACAAAACTCTCTTGTCTCTTGTTGTATCCTAGAGGTAGATAGCCTTTAACCCTCAAGCAAATACTAAGCGCATTGGTAGTGGGGGCAATCAAAACCTTAAGGATAGTGTTCTAAACACGCCTCAAGAGTTGTCCTATAATTCCTAATTTCTACAGCCATACTAAACCACAAACATTAACAATAACAAATTATACATGTGCATCATTATTCATGATGATAAGGCATTGAAGCAAGAAATGATTTAGCTTGTCTCAATGAATTTTTTAGCAAATCTTCATTTGTCCCCTTATTCCATGTGGTAACACTGAGCCTAGTTTACAAAGAATGCGTTTAATTTCCCACTATAAATTAAAATATTTTTTAGCACTAATAAGTCTGGACGCATAACAGTTAAACGTATTTCCAATTAACATGGTTTTTTTGGCACATGTGGCATGTTTGTGAAACATATATCTAGAAAGTATACAATGATCCCATCGCATAGGCCGTAATCTTGACAAACAGTTTAAAACAACAAAAATGTTTCATTTTCCGCAAGAATATATCTATCATCAAACGAGAGTTCGTAACATCCATGAGGAAACTTAGGGGGTGTTTGGTAAATAGATTTCAACCCCTACTATGGGTTTCAAATTCAATTATACCCATATAAATTGTTTGGTTAGGATCAATGGGAATAAATTAATGGGAATGATAGGTCTCTTCTATGGGTTTTTTGATTACCCACATGTTACTAGGGAGTCATCTTAGTTGCCATCTTATTCTTCTTAAATCATCTTAATTAACCTTTTATTCTCATTAAATGCAAAAATAAGAAAATAAAATGCTACTGTTTCAACAAATGGAAAGAAAAAGAAGAGAAAAAAAGAAACAATGAAAAAGAAAAATTATAAATTATAAAATCCATTCCACATTAACAAACACACTATGGGTTTTCATCAAAACCGATTATCATTGATCACTCTATGATACCGATAGTGATGGTGATAGTGGAATTCGAACCACTCTATAATACCAATTATCATTGACCACTCTATAATTCTTATTTGTCAATGACCTCGGCAAATCAAATCAAATCAATACAAGCAACCAAACCAAAAACCAAAAAAAAAGAAAAAGAAAGAAAGACAGAAAAAGAAGAAGAAGAAGAAGAAGAACAAGAAGGAAATCACACGTGCAAATATGCAAGAAATATAATTAGGTTGCAGGATTTTTCGAATTCTATAGCCACTGAAGTCATAATTACAAATTACTAAAAAGTTATAAAAACTAAAATGCATTTGAATTGTTATTTTTTGAATTTTTTTGGTAAAAAAATATATTGTAACGATTTTTGATATGTGAAGTAAAAAGATAATTTGAAAATATGTTCATAAAAAATATAAAATTTTTTGCTTTAGAAAACAACAATCTAACGAAGAATGTGGCGAATGTAAAGCATGAGTACTTGATGGAAATTTTATAAATAGAAGCTTAATATACAGTATTGATTTTTCAACCTATAGAGCCTTGAAACAAATGAGATAAATATACCTGAGATGGTACATGTGGCTAGGCTTGCTAGTGCAGCTTATTTTGAGTCCGAGTTCATTCCACCATGGTTAGGGGTGTGTATCAAATTTGAAATCGGTAATTCAGAACTATGAATTCGGAATTTTTTGAAATTTGGATTCTGGAAATTTTGACCGATTTCGATTTCGATTTCATCAATTCTGATTTCGAATTCATTCCGAATTGAATTCGGAATTCGGTGATTCACCGAATTCGGTACCTTTTTATATTTCTAATTTTTTTAAAAAAAATTCTAATATGCTAAATAGCCTAATTTAAATAATTAAATAATTAATTATATATTAATTATATATAACTAACTTAATTAGACTTAATCTTATTATATAGTATTAGTCACATGTATTATTTTTATATTAATATATATATATTATTTATTATTATATAAACAAATTTGAAACTGAAATCGGAACTTCCGATTTCGATTTCGATTTCGATTTCAAATTATGAAATCGAAATCAGAAATTCTGATTTTAAAAGGCTCATAACCGAATTCGAATCGAATTCACCCAAATCGAAATCGAAAAACCGAATTAACTTCCGAATTCCAATTTCACCGATTTCGAATTTCCGAATTCATTTCGAAATCGGTCGGTAAATCGGAAATTTTCGCATTTGCACACCCCTAACCATGGTCATCTGAAGTTGATTTTTATTACTCACAAAATGATTTGGGCAGTCTAGTCTAACTAATTTCAGGTTGACCTAAGTTTCATATTATACTTTTCAAAGTATTTTAATTGATTCTTGCGTGGTATTTATCCAACATATACCATTCAAATATATAGTCACATGCCCAATAAAAAAATCATTTTGGTCAACATGTAAGTTTTTCAGCCAGCTGTGCTAGTCTAATAAAATAGATATATGAGTAAAAGGATAACGTGTAAATTGACTAATCTTTTTGAAAATCTCATTTGGTCTACTATTTTGGTTAGTGAAAAATTTTATACATAAATTAAGCAGTCTTAATATATTAAATGGTAAGAAATTTATGTTATCAAATATATTGAGTTTAAGAAGTTCTAAATGAATTAATTTTTAGCATTAAATAAAGTTATCAAATAGACCCTAATTATTGCCATCTAATTAATCATTACAATTGTTTTATAATTTTGACCCATTTTTCACTCTTCAAAAATTTCATGTAAATTGGTTGACAAAAATTCTCAAAAAAATTTAGCTCTTAACATGTTGGAATAGAGATCAAAAGAAAAGTAATAATGTAATTGGATGATTTTATAAAATTATAATAATTTATGTATAAATACATAGAATATGGAGAAAAATCTAATGAAGAAACTCCCAAGCCCATCTACTGTGTTTCTTTACACCAAAAAAAAAAAAGATATATCTATATATAAAGCATGAGGCATCGCTTTTGGAATTAAAAGCTTTTTGTTATATGATGCTATTCCACTTTTACTCTCACGTAAGTAAAGACTTGCACAACTGTATAACTACCACAAACAAAATATAGATAAGAATTAAATTTTAATAACCCTCAATAACTTTTTTGGTTTTGACAATCAAACTTTTAATAACTTCTACTCTTTTTATTATTGGAAAATCTCTTTCTCTTTTTTCTTTACTTGTACACCCATTTGGTGTGCTATTTCCACTAGAAAAACATAATAGCTGAACGAGGCATGATGAATTGATGAAACGTTTTTGCAAGAATCCTTTCTTCAATAAACCGCATTGGAAAACACACAGGATTCTTTGTATTAAAATCCTTCTTATTGTTTCTGGAATCTGTTTCCAAGATTATCCGTCCTGCTGACTGCTGAGGGTCAGATTTTCCAATCTTCTGGTTGTTAGATCCATCTTTCGCCTCCTTGTCATTTTCTAATGCAGGTGGGGGGGTTGAAGAAAAGCCTTCTTCAGCCCAAGAAAGACCCTCAAAGGTGTTACACCAACTTGTCCGCCCAAGACAGACCCCCAATGAATGTACATCCAGTTTTCTTCATTCTCCTCGAACTTCCCACCTTGCAGTTTGCACATTGCCTGGAGGCCCTAGAGAGGATAGTGACAGGCTGATTACCAAGGCTGTTAGCCTGTTACTCTTCTCTAAAAGCAGGTCTAAAATCGGGGGAATGATAATTCCCGATGAATATTTCCAACAAGTGTCACAAATTAGAAGGTCTACAATCAGGGGAATGGACATTCCTGATGAGTATCTCCAGTAAGTGTCACAAATCACAAGTCTAACCACATTTTCAAACAAATAAAACCCATTAGTGGATATTTAAACTCTCTTTGTTACCCTAGAGCTAATGCCCCACCAGACAGTCTAGTTCTAGGGTCGGGACTCATTAAAACTTTTTTATTTTCTTCTTCTGTCTAAAGAAAACATAACAACTTCGATTTTTCTGTCATTGAAGACTGTAAATATAAGTGCCTATTCAGATAGAATGATTAGATTAAGATAACTGCATGGAAGAATCAATAAATTTGGCATTACATGGTACTCTGGTAAATCAAGTGTCACCTATTACACCATATTTTATAACGTTGATATATGATTAACTTAGCAACCGAGGTGCCATATTAAGGGATAAATATCCTCATGATGATGTTAATCATTCTTGCATAACACAAAGCCGGTCATTGATAGAACTCAACATGACCTGCTATTTCCCTGCACAACAACTTCACCTCACCAGCCAACTTCATGCTTCTACTAATTACAAGACCTGTTTGTCTATGCGTTGGTGTTGGCTTGTGTGACATGGCTACCTCCTCCCTCCCCAGTGAAAGGGCTTCCCTTGCTGGAACCACATTTCCCCACCAAAATTCCCGTAAGATGCCATGGATCAAATCCCAATACTCGCGATCTCTACATATCCGAAATACCGTGCTCCCATTAGGTGTCCAACAATACAAATCAACCCACTCCCTATTCATTACCTCCATTTGACCTTGCACTTGAGGCATGTAATAGTAGGGCATTCTTTTCCAGGGCAGACATGTCTCTGGCTTTCCTTTGTTATATGGACACTTCACTTCCAAAATGCCACCACCTGGGAAGTGATCAAGAAGTCCATCTGGGGAGGCACCGATCCATTCAAAGCACTCCTCTGAATGGATAGCGAAACCAAGTGAGCTAACATCACGACCAGTGATGCTTCTGTAGCGCTCTATAGCTGCTGCTTCATTCAGAACACCCCAGTCCATGGCATACTTTTTAGAAGCTTCCACTAGTTGCTCATCTGGTGAAAACACTTTTTCATACCAGAGCTCGTATCGACGATTCCCTTTCCAGAATCCCAGGGCGGTGCTGAATGTGCTTGTAGTTAACTTGTCCTTGCGAAGTGCAAACCATTCATC
Organism: Gardenia jasminoides; assembly: GCA_013103745.1. Classification (NCBI taxonomy): domain Eukaryota; kingdom Viridiplantae; phylum Streptophyta; class Magnoliopsida; order Gentianales; family Rubiaceae; genus Gardenia; species Gardenia jasminoides. The sequence continues at coordinate 9,869,165 of CM023096.1, read as the reverse complement.
AGAACGCTGTGGAGCATCTGAGGCCTTGAGGTGTGCAGCCAAGAATAGTGAAGGGTGATGAAAGAGGGGGACACTGTGAGAGAGACATGCTGATGCACATGTGCAAAATGATCTAAGAAAAACAATTCCGAACTTTCTGGTTCGGGGGAGTGCCACTGTTGCTTTATGAAGGCAGTTAAATCTAGTGATACAGGCATTGGTCATCAGAGCAGCTAGCAACGGCGTCTAGAATAAATAGATACTCCTACAAGAGCCACAGGTGTTTATTTAGTGGGACATCAGAAATTCAGATGCACAGAAAAATAAGGGGCATATAACCTCAAAACTTCTCATCGATACAAAGAAAATAAAAGATTTCAGGTTATACTACATTTAAGATCATCTCAAAAGAGCCCAAACAACAAACAGTTATGTTGCCCAAACTACCAATAATTCATTTCTTGCCACTCTTAACATCGGTAGACTTTCAACAAAGAGCCTTAAAACAAAGAAAGACAGTAAAATAACTATAAAAGATGAATAAAACAAAAATGGTGTTCTGAAACGAAGTTAACAGAGCCAAAGAGGATACACAAGCAATCAAAAAGCAACAGATACTTTTAAGGGCCTCATTGGGCAATATCAACTAGCTACTGAGTGTGTGTCCCATATTTCACCAAGTCTATATCCAACACAATTTTCCAACCAAAAATACCTGCTGAACTGAAATACTCAAAGACTAAGTATTAATCAATGAATTACATAATCAACTTCCATAGACCGACAAACTCTAACTAGCCCACTTGAGAACAACCGGATACAGTAAAATTTTCTCACAATAAGGTCTCAATGAAATGTTTACACCCTTAAAATTCAGGTCTTCAAATTGCAGGTCTAAATTCTCCAATCAAAAGTCAAAAGCCAAAGCATCTGAAAGCCCATTAGACTCAAAGGTAACCTAAGAATAGAAGGGCATCTTGAGTCATCTACAAGAAGAAAAATCACATCTTTTTTCCATTCTTTCATTTGTACATTAACAAAACACACTACAGAAGAAAATTAAATGCTGGTAAACCACAAGAAAACAACCCAAGCAGTACATAGTCAAGTTTAGAGAATGAAAAAAATGTATTCTTCCCACAATATTGGGGTACAAAAGAATGAGTAAATTCGAAGCCTGCAAGGTGTTTGCTAGAATACCTGAGAGGTTAAAAAAACAAAGATATAGATCTCAGCTGCTGGATAAATGGCTAAGCCCCATAAACTTTTGCGGGTTTTGCACGAGAATTTATTTTAGCCCTTCTCGAGACCTTGAAATGCAGAGCAAGAACATGAACGAAGAAAATAGACAGACAAGAGAGTGAGTTTAATGGTATCGTACAATTTCCTTCTAACGTTTTCACCGTGGCGAAGGATGAAGTCGTAAGCTGCATATGAATCGTTCTCTTCGGCAACACTGATAGAAGCAGTCGGAGCCCAGCAGAAATGGGCCTCTATATGTGAATCCTTTTTCTAGGCGTATGTTTCAGTACGGTTCAAACCGAGAATCGCACTAGCAACAGAACCGGAGAGGGATCTTAGAACCGGAATCGATAGGCCAAGGTCACGATTCCGGTTCTTTATTTTGGATTTGACACGGAATGGGTTATTTCTGCCCGGTTCAAAAAACAAAACAAACAAATTTCTGAGCCAGTTTCTCAACATTTCTTACTAACTTTTTACTATTGTCAAATAGTTCCACAAATTTTAATAGTTTTATGCTATTTATACTAAGCTCGATGCATTTGGTGTATATTTTTTGATAATCAACTACCAAAAATCAAGAAAATTCTGTATTTTTCTTTAACAAATTGAGAAGAATCAATAATATAAGATACTTTTTCATACATTTTTCATCGAACTTGTGTTCTTTGTTTTCTGATTATGAGATGAGAGTTTTCTAATTATTTTTATAAAATTAATTTGTAACCATAATTGTAAGGATAACTTTTTCATACACTACCAATGTAAATTTTTTTTTTCACACTAGTAAGTTTGGATTTTGCTACATAACATAAATTTGAATTTGAAATTCAAATCATGCACATATGCTTGCATCCAAAGTTACTAATGTAAAAAATTCACTACACTGTCAGTACATAAAATGTTAATTCTAATTGTAACCAATAAGAACCAAATCTATAATCAGAAGTTATCAAAATCATAACCAAAAGTTTCAAAACCAGCACTATAAGGATCATGGAACCTAGTCATATAGGATTGTAATCAAGTCAAGTGGAACTCGAATATCACCTTGTTCGAATTCAAGCTCATAACAATTTTTTCTACTAGAACTTGAGCTTTCAAGCTCGTCGATATCTTGAATGAAAGGCTCGAGCTCTACTTGATCGCTAATAGAGCACGAACACGAGCTTTATCGAGCCTCCACAATTTTTTTTTTTCAAAACTAATTCTAGTGATAATACCCACAAGGCAAAAATGATTTTGTGAGAAGATGTGGAAGAGATAATTGCAACCAATCTCATGAATCTTTTTTCATAATAATCAATAATTGGAGTGATATGAAAACATGTTTCACTGGTCCAACAAAAAATATAAACAAGGTAGATACCTTCCATGCTTGAAATCACAATCCAAGAAAAAGTTGAAGGATGTCACCAATATACCTTCAAATCTTGTAAAACTTGTCACAAATTATGTGAGACTTGCTAGTGATCCAACAATTGCAACTTACTTTGTAAGTGTTAGCATACTAATTAGAAATCGTAAGTCTGAAACTCACCACCCCAATAACTTTTTCTTTTTTAGGCACACAACCCCAATACTTGAACTTCGTTTGGAAGCCGTCCCGTTAGTACACGAACATTGCCCTGGTACGTGATTTTCATCTATTGAACCAACGAGTCATTGAATTTTCAGTAAGATTGCTTCCTGTCAGGTCCAACTAACACCTCAATCCAGTTAAGTGGCTAATTGTTTGAACTACCTAGTTGGTTGGTACCAAAAAAAAAAAAAAAAAACTACTGATTTGGCCCGAGTTTCGATAACTATGTATGTTATACTTTCTTGCATGTATAATAAAATCGAATTTTGCTTCAAGTTGAAGAAGCTTTCGTTTGTCTACTAACTTTATCAAGTTCAAGCTTTATCGAGCCTTCAGGTAATTCTTTTTTTTTTTTTTGGCCAAAACTAATTTCAATAACAATTACCCAAATCAAGGTACAAATGATTTCTTGAGAGGGTGTGAGTGAGGTAATCACAACTGATGTCTTGAATTTTATTTTAAAAAAATAACCCATGATTGGACCAATGCGAAAAACCAGTTTCACTGGTCTAACAAAAAATATAAACAAGATAGAAATCTTCCATGCTTGAAATCCCAATCTAAGAAAAATTTTATGGATGCCACCAATATACCGACAAACCTTGTAAAACTTGTTATTAATTATATGAAACTTGCTTGAGGTCCAACAGTTATGACCTACTTTATAAGCTCTAGAATTAAGTTCGATATTGCGTGTTGAAGTCTACAACCCCAATACTTGGAATTCGTTTGGAAACCATCAAGTCAGATAAGCACTGATCTAGGATGTGGTTTTCATGGATTGAACCAACGAGTCGTATTTTCAATGAGTTGCTTCCTATCTGATCCGACTAGCAACTAGTGGCGTAATAAATTCAAGTAGCTTGACTTGAATTCGCTACTCGACTCGAGCATATAGTTAAAGCTGAGCTTGAGCTACTTGTTTAGGTTAGTGAGTCAAGTTCAAATAGATAATAGGTAATATTGAAAGTTCGACGAACTATTCGAACTCGATCTATATTTAATTAATATATGTTTTTCTTATTAATTTACTCTTTTAGGTTTATTAGTTACAATATTTACAACCTTAATCAATTAGGTTATAGTAATGTTATTGAAGGTGAATAAGTAATTTTACCTGGAAAAATATGATGAAACAATTGGGAAATAGTTTATCAATTTTGAAAAGCGTTTCAGATTTAATCGAGTCGATTCAAACAGCTCTAATATTCTTTCGAACTCAAGCATCTTTTCAATAATTAGCTCGAGTTCAAGTTCAAATTTGATCTGTGCTCAGTTTAGTCAAGTTCGAACTCAAATATGGTGATATTTGAGTTCAATTCGATTCGATATCACTCTTACTGACAACCCACTTTAGTTAAATGACGGACTCATTGGATTGACTGTTTAAACTATTGGGTTGGTACGAGTTTTATTAACTATGTGGGCCTGTTTAGTACCACAGTTTTTTAGCATGTTTTTATTAGACAAGTTTATTAATAACTTTGTAAAAATAACTCTTAAGAACGCCACAAAGTTTTTAAAAACTTATCCAGCAAGAGGAAGAAAGGGAAAAAAATGGTGGATGGCTGGTGGCAACAGCGACCAGAAGGGGGAAGAAGACAGGGAAAAAGGGAAAAAGAAAAAGAAAAAGAAAAAATAAGAAAAGGAGAAAAATGAGAATAAACCTCCGTAAACATTTTTTGAATCAATTTTTATAGTTAGTTACAATAAAATTTTATATAAACATCCAAAAAATGCATCATCCAAATTTCAAAAAAAAAAAAAAAAACCTCATCAAAGCAACGTAGTCATCTTAAAGTCAATGACAAATGTTCACTTCTTCAATCTCGTCAACGTATGATTCCAAACACTGAAGTTTCACACGACCGAAAAGAATAAGAAGTGGAAAAAGGAAATTCGGCATTGTTCACAGCAGAAGAAAGGAATCAAGCACCCATGGTGGCCCGAAAATTCGTAGTTAAGCACGGCGATTCCACCTTCGACGTCGATTACGACACCGACGATGGCTTTGAAGTCCGTTTTCGTCTCCCATTTTCTCTCTTCTCTCTTCTCTCTTCAGAAACCTCACCCAATTCGTTCTCAAATCGTTTTTCCAACTGTCCTCATTTTTTCCCCAGGTCTTCAAATTCCAGCTCTTCTCCCTCACTTCAGTTGTTCCTGACCAACAAAAGGTGGATTTTTTTTATTCTTATCCTTTTTTCGTTGCTGAATTTGATGTGCAATGCTTGATTCAGCCGTAGTTGTATTTTGCGCTTTAGAAGTTGTTTTTCCTTTTTTTTTGGGCATTAATTGAATTTGGATTGTTGTTCGTGAGAACAGATACTGGGAGGGGAAGATGATCAGGTTGTGTCTGATGACTCTGATCTTTCATCCGTTCCCTCAGATAAGCTCCGCTTGGTGTCTGTTGATGATCATGAAGAAAAGGGGAAGTCTAATGCTGAATTTGCAATGTCCGATGAAGAATTTGCGCGGATGTTGCAGGTAATATCGTTTTTGTTTCCCCAGAATTTTACAATTATTTTTACATTTTTAAGCTTTATCTTTATATATATATGATCTTTTCTTCTTTCTTTTTGATTATGAGAATTTGTAAGGGGTAGGACTAAAATGTTGTAGTAAATGAAACTCGGGGACAAAAAGATAGAAAGCAAAGTGTTTTTTTTTTTTTTTTAATTCGTACGGTGGCTTTTTTATGAACACAACTATCACTTCCTTTTTTTTTTTTTTTTTCCTTTTCTTTTTTCCAATTGTCTCTTTCAAGCTGAAATTTTTTTGAAATTACTAAATATTTTGAGTTTTCTTTTGGCATTTTTATTTCTGATTTGAGGAACGGTATGTGCTTGTGAATTTTAGGCAGAAGAAGATGCATTAATGATGCAGCACTTGGTTGTTAGTGAGAATAAGGACCAATTTGAGCAGAAGATACGGCCGTATATTGATCAAGTTCGAATGGTGGGGCAAATTCCTCTCTTTCCCTTGGTCTTCATTTCTAGTTGATGTGAACAAGTCATCCTTTTAGTAACAAAAGCAAAAGCTTTTTGCTTTTGATTTAGCCCATTATTACAGGATCAATTTTAGTATATTCCAATAATACTTCTGTTTGGTCAAGTTAATTGTTTTACATCTTAATTCACATCCTATTTTGATGTAGTATGAAGATCCAGATCATCAAGAAGCAGCTCGGAGGACTGTTCCTGTTGACAAGCTGGAGGAGAAAGCATTGGTTGCTTTAGCCAGGGTTAGAGTTTGAATAGTTCATATGCATGTTTGACGTGCTCTCTTCGATTGATAAGCTTTAAATAGGTCTCGTTTGAGATACCTTTGCAATTTGTAGTTGAATACTACCGTCTTTGTGGCTTTGGCCAATGATCCATTCCCTTCCATTTGCTATTGATAAGTTATACAGATTTTGTTAAAGAAACCTTTTTTTGTTGTCAACTTTACTCTGATAATGAAAATTTTCTAACTATTTTTTATATATATTTCAAATTGAAAATATGAATCTTGAAACAGTAAGCTTTTCTGACTTGATAAATGTGTCAGCATCAGACAAGTTCCTCTTAACATTCATAATGTCCTTTTGGTGCTAGTTGAAGTGATTCATGGCAAATTGGAATTGGTTTGTTTATCTGTGTTTTTTCTCTGTAAAATGTAACACAAAATCATCCATGATGAGGCTACTATCATCGTAAAGCTAAACCAGGTTTAACATTGGTGTTGTTTACTATTCTCCATCTACACCTTGGGCTAGTCAGTAATCAATTTTGTCGATAGAGCTACTTCTTTATGTGCAAATCTACATACAAACAACCATAAGCAGCTGTGTTTTAAATGACACCTGCAGTAGAAGTAGGTGTAAATTTCTACTTTAAGAAAAATAATATATTTCTTCTTCAGAGTATTTTTATAAGAAGTCCGTTTACAATTTCATTGGCAGATGGGCTGAAGTACTTGTTACGAGCCTTATCTTAAGGTCCCATGGAGATACTGCCTTCTGAACTTGTTAATTATTTTTTGCATCTCCAGCTAACTAGATTCTAAATGGAAAATGTGTTTAGTTTGACACGCAAGGTAGGCAGATCCTACACCATACTTTGTCAGCAGAACTTCCATATTTCCTCTGTTTTAGGCCCTTTACATTCTTTCCCACAAGTTATTGTATTTGACCGTGTACATTGGTTTATTTCTTCCTCCTATAAGCATTTTCCATCTCATGAAAACCAATTATTTCCAGTAAAAGGGAAGAAATTTTCTGAAAAAGATTGCAACTGCATCGAAGGGCATCAAATTGCCTAAATCATCATGTTTCCCTGAACTTTTCCTCTCTCTCTGTCTCGTTGTCTGTCTCTCTCTTTTTGCATCTTCTGAATATGGTGATTATTTGTGCATATGTACAGGTATAAAATTTTGGCCCCGTTTGATAGCACAATTCAAAACTTAAACTTAATGGATTTAGATCTTAAAATGTTCAGATGCATTTGATAAGCAAAAATTGAACATCTGAATTGTTTAAGTGTCATTGAATTTTCTGGGCAGAACTTGCTTCCAAAAATAAGTGATAAGCTATTCACTTATCACTTAATATGATATACATTCAAATGTATCAGATTTAGTACTTAACAATTCAATCGCTTAATGGATTTAGACTTCAAATTTTAGATTTCAGTTTTCAGTTCTCAGATTTCAGTTTTATCAAACGCACCCTTTATGTCTATCCACTATATATATGTACATGGCATGTAACTATGATAGCAAAAGGCAAATGATTTTCTTTTGATGTTGCAAACTTACAGGCCAATGCTTATCTCTAGCCTTTGAGAATAGCTGGATGATTTAACAGGAAATTATTTTTGAGAAATCGGTAACTATTCAAATTTTCCAATTTTGGTCACTAGACTTTTTCTTTAACCAAAATTATCGTTCAACTAATTAAAAAATATGTTTTTTTGACAAAAAGTATACATTTTTATTAATTGAACTACCAAAAAGGTACATTTTTTTTTTCAGTTGTGTAACAAAAAATGTATATTTTAATTGATTGACTATTTTGGCTAAAGAAAAAATTTAATACGCAAAACAGGGAATATATTATAGTTTACACCATTTATGGCATTTTCTCATTCTTTTACAAGTGATCAAATGAATCGTTAAAGTCCAGCCAACTTTAGTAGATTTGCTCTTTTATGTGGAGGCTGTTTTTGAAAGAGTTGACTAGTCATCTTCGTATTATAAACATCATGTAGCTCTTTCTTTTTCAATTTCCCCTTAAATACTTTGCAAATATTGCTTACCTCTAACTTCCCAATTAGCAGTACTTTGAGTAACTTGGATTTCTCCATGCGTATGCATGAATATTTCATTGTAGTGTTAACCTATTACTCAATCATAGTTTATGTGTAAAGCATCATATTTGTGTGCAGTTTATACATAGAGCAAAACATTAGGTATGCCTCTTTGATTTTTAGCTATACGTTGTATTATCTTCTTTACTTCTGATAATAAAATGCTTTAAAAAATCCTGCATGTTTGTAATGTCAAAATTTAGTCTGTTGATGATTTTATAAACATTAAGTAAAGTATGTACCATGGTTAATGAGTAGATTAAACCTGGCTTCCATATTTCTTGAAGCATCTCTAGTGAACTGCCTGCGTGTTTTCAGGAGGGAAATTTTAAACCTACAAAAGGTGAGCAAGATCATGCTTTCCTCCTGCAGCTGTTGTTCTGGTTCAAGCAATCATTCAGGTCTCTTCTTTTGTGCCACTGCCTTGGGGTTTCCACATACTCAAACTGGATTCATATTTTTTTAAGATAAAAAACCTACTTGCCTCTTGTGTTTTGCCATTCTTTTTATTCCTTTTGTTATAGCGCAAGGACATACTTTATAAGGACTTGAACAAAAAAGCAAATGCTTTTTTCTGTAGTTCTTTAAAGTGAGAATTTATATTTCTGTTGATGTTAGTGGATAAATCTTCCAATGAGAGGATGAGCAGCTTTCTAATAGCCTTGAGAGTCATTTAAAACAAGTATTCCATTTTTGACAAGTAAGTAAATAGCATATTCCATTTTGGTATTGGTGAATTTATAGAAACCTTGCTATTGAACATTTATTGTCGTCAAATTTTGCCTCCTTAGCTCATAAACCAACATAGTTTTGGTTTTTGCCCTTGTGATATAGAGAGGCATCAGCATTTGCTAATCTTAAGCTTTAAAACAAAATTACATGTTTCTTTGAGTTGCATAGGCTCTTCGGTCGCAAGCACACAATTATTATTATTATTTTTTAAATCCTATTAGCCATGTGGTAACTGTGTTACAAGAAATCCTTTCATTGTGGTGGGTCTAGCATGTTTAATGCTTTCACTGAACTTGTCAAAATACAAAATTCTCAATTGCCTTTGGTTTGCTGACATGGTGGCCCACACAAACTTCTAAACGACATGGCGTGGGGAAGAAAAGGTCCAAATATCATGAAAATGCATTGGATATTCGCTTTTTCTTTCCATCACGGACCTTCAAAAGTCGTTTTCTAGCTTTCACTTCTTTGACTTTTGAAACAGAGTTCAAGTTGACTGTTCATAATTATTTGGAATGAATGAAGTACTCAGGAAATTTGATGTCAGTGCAAGTATTAATAACTATGCTAAAAAAAAGGTATTAATGAACTATGTTATCCTGCATAAACAATGGTTCTTTTGGCTTGTAGATGTAGCTCTTATAGATTTGCTTGGTAATAGTCCATTGTCTCATTGGAGCTTCTTATTAAAAGATGGTTTTGTGCTGCAACTGAGCATATAAATTCTTAAACATTTGATAGGCAAACTTGTTAAGATTTCATTTGCATTCAGTAAAACACTCATCCATCATGTAACATTTAGTTTTGACATTCCATTGATGGAAATGGTCATTGGACTTCCTACATGTTGCTGAAAATTATCATTGGCAGTTATTAGATCCTGTCAGAGCCTATTGACAGTGATAAACACATTTTTTTTTCAAGTTCTGAGGTTTTGCTAATAATAGTTCTCTATCTGAAAAAAGGCGAAGTTAGAAAGCTTAAGCTATATCTTATTCGAAAATGACCAATTGTATATGACTATGACAGTCATTGGATCTATAATCATGAATCCAGAGGAGAAAATTGTCTGGAAACTAATGAAGCCATTGAGACTGGGTAAGGACTAGGGAACAAAAAAGGACAGAGAACATTGTGTGCAGGATCAGCTACACATTGAGAGCCTGCTCTATTATTCTTAGAGTATTTCTCCCTTTATTGGTGTTAGTTATTTTCAATCTATTATCTGCAATCATCTGTTGTTAGCATTGCAGTTTCTCATATTAATACTAAGTTGCTTCAAGCTGAGCCTGGCCATCTAAGGTAGTTGATTTTCTACATTCTAGGTGGGTAAATGCACCTCCTTGTGATAAATGTGGTAATGAAACTGTCGGAGAGGGCATGGGTGTTGCAGATCCTTCTGAAACTCGTTATGGAGCTACTCGGGTTGAGCTTTATCGGTACGATTTGTCATTACCATCTGCCATTTCACTTTTATATTATCTTGCTTCCGTAATGCACTTCCAAAATTTGTCTTGTTTAACCAGGAATTACTGCAGTTAGTTATTCATGCTTTGCTGCAGTACTTAGCCTTTTTCCCAGAGTGATTCTCTAATCTTGGTTAACATATTGAGAAAAATGTAGATAATTACCATGCAACTTTTATGAAGTTCTATGCATCTGTTAGTGTACTTTACTTAAAAAAAAAAAAAAAAAGCCTCCAGGATCAAAACTATATCTTTTGGAAAATATTTTGTAGTCTAGTTCTTTTTTATGCTTTAAAGAACCTTGCTGGATTTTATATGAATCCTTGTTTTGCAAATTCGGCTCAAAAGTACCTTTGGATGAAGGCTTGAACTAATTTTATACAATTCAAAAAACTTAAGATAAAGCTCCATCTTTTTGCTAGAGATTTTCTAGACTCTATTTCTGAGTTGCATCATAAGGTAATTACTTTTGAGGATCCTGTACTCTCATACATATGTCAGACTTGTACTAGCCAACAATTTGATAACTTTTTTTTTCTTAAAAAATTGTCTTTATTCAAAAATAATATATCAGGTTGCCAGAGACTTATTTTCTCATATAGTTTAGATTGATTGATCTCTCTTCCTCTTGTTGACAATTTATATTTGGTTTCTACATGCAATGATTTGCTTAGAGAGTATGTACTTCCGTACTAGTCATAGGCAAGTAGTTGAGGCATTCTGTATCCCATAGTGTTTGCTCTGTGACATATTGACATCCTGTGGAATTTAATTGGCTTGTAGCAATTTTTGTACTTCAACCAGTGGTGTTAATAAGCATCTTTTAGTTTTGAAATCTAAGTTAAGAAAATTGAATTTTGTGGCTTTTCACTGCATGCGCATAGCCAAGTTTCAGATGAATTCTCTTATTGAAAAGTGCCACTGCAAAGTATTTGGTGTTATATGTCTAATGTAAAGTAGAAGAGCTGTTTGCTGATAGACTTTTCATGCTTGACTATTTAAGTAGAATCATTAACGTCATCAAAGTGGACTCTGATGTGCTGCTTTTGTGAACAAGATGGCGGTTTTGTGACATGGTACTTATCTGCATAATTAATATGTTCTTCTATCATGTTGGCTCAACTTTGGTAGATGCAATTCATGCAAAGGGATCACTCGCTTCCCAAGATATAATGATCCTCTAAAGGTAATGGACTTTCTGTGTTTTGAAGAGCTTTCGTTCTTTAAAAGTTTCTCATTGTCTTTCCTCTGCAGCTTCTTGAAACAAGAAAGGGGAGGTGCGGGGAGTGGGCTAATTGCTTTACTCTATATTGTCGAGCCTTTAACTATGAATCTCGATTTGTAAGTTGCTTTTCCTTTGTAAATTTGTTGTAGTAGTTCCTCGCTACTCTGCTCGCTGCCACATGGACTTAATGCCAAGGCTTGTTAATAGATTTTTGGTTCTGCAACTGACGCTGCTACTTTAAGAAAGGCACTTATTAGTTTACTTCATGATATCCAGTTATGTGTGATGTGAAGGTCATTATAGGATGAGGTTGGAATGACAAACATATCACTGTTGCTGTTGCTTTCTTGTACAGGTTTTGGACTTCACTGACCATGTTTGGACAGAATGCTTCTCACCGTATCTAGGAAGGTACTTTCCTATAGACTTGCTATAATTTACACTTCTTCACAAATGGTCTGCCAAATATATTCATTGGTCTAAATTTTGCAGATGGATGCATCTTGATCCTTGTGAAGGAATTTATGACAATCCTCTATTGTACGAGAAAGGGTACTTCCTGCCATTTTACTGATGAGTTCTTTAGAATCTTTAGGATTCACGGTTGCTTATCATGTTTATACTTTATCTACTTGTGCAGTCCTTTGATACTGGGCAAAGCATGAGTTTATCAAATATCTTGATTCTCTAAGAATAGGAGCTTATATTAATCTGAGGATAGTTTTTATACACTTCTTGTTCACCAATTCCATGCTTTATAGATCCTGTGCTAAAGACATAATTGACACTACTTTGTCTCTTGAAGCTGGAAAAAGAATTTGAACTATGTGTTTGGTATAGCCAGAGATGGAGTTTATGATGTCACTAAACGTTACACAAGAAAGTGGCATGAGGTAGTCATGTTCTTCTGTTAAGTGGAGCTTCATCTTCTTCCTTTCATGTTGCATGAACTTACAGTTTTTAAGCATTCATTGATTTTGAGGTCCTGGCTCGAAGAAACATTACTACAGAGTCTGCTCTTGCAACTATTCTTTCAAATATAAACAAAGAATGTCGACAAAACTTTACATCCCAAGTTCGTGTGGCACTTGAGGAACGTGACAGAATTGAAGCAGAAGCACTTGAGAGAGAGCTATATTCTAAAGAAGATGCTTCAGTCTCATTACCAGGAAGACAAAGTGGTGACAAGGAGTGGCGCATATCAAGATCTGAATTTGGCTCAGAGTCCTTGAGTTCTTCTTCTTGTCCAGTTCGTAAATGTGTAGATGACCATGTGACAAAGATCTATAATGCATTTTCTCCTATTATTTCACAGTTAATAGGGCAATCTTCTTCCAAGTCTCAAGCGACTGAAGTCCTAAGGTCTTTGAAAAAGATTTTAGTGGATCTCAAGAATTTGCCGTTCAAAACCAGGAGAACATACATTGATCATGATCCAAATCGTGCGCTGTTTATTAAGATGATCCCACCATTTACCCAATTGCTTGATGCTCTTTCCTTGAAGATTGAGTCGAATGTGAATGGGAGGATTGGCATTTCGTTGGCATCTGATCCTGTAAAAACATCCATCGCACTGCCTGTTGTGTTCCATGCCTTGGATGATCTAATATATAATGTTAACCACTGCAAGCAATTTGATAGAAATTCCCTTTCATGGCCACTTCTGAAGTTAAACAGAGTATGTTGCGGTCTCGTCCTGGCTAGTGGAGAGGAGCTTCCTTTTGGAATTGTAAGACTCTTGACCTAAAGATTTGAATCTAGTTCATTAGAAATTGTGAACTCATTGAGGCTGTGGTAGAAATTCATTGTACTTATTTGATGGATGTTTATTCTTCAATTTTGTTCTTCTTGACATGTCAGTCGACATCGGCATTTGATGGAACTCGGATGTCTAAGTGGGAAGAACCAAATGGTGCAACAGGTAACTGGAGTACATATAGTCATGTGAAATAAGCATAATACGGGGATATAGCCACATGCAAATGTTATGCTTAGTTAATAGTTAAAGAGGTGTAATTAAATTACTTCTTTTATGCATGTTGTCTTTCTAATCTTGAACACAATAGCCTGTAAGGTGCCTCATTAAGATCAATAATTCTTGGCTAAAGATACATGCTTACTTATTTAATACTTCTAGACATTTTGTTTTAACTCTCTTTACAAGAAAAAGCTAGGGTATATGGTAGAATCAAATGGGGTACTGGTTCTACCTCCAGCTGCTATCTCGTAGGAATAATATGGTTTTCAAGGGTATCATTTCTCAACTTGGCATTGGATTCATTGTTACTACATGGACAAATATTAGTAAAAAATGTTCTATTCTGTTGTCAGCATTGTAATTTGGGAGTTTGGTCATTACTTGTTGATTGATGTATACTTGCGATACGAGTTCTTTGGATATGTTGTGCCTGCGGGCTGCGACTTATCTTCTGTTCAATCCTTTTTTGGTTGAATATGTCTGTTTCAAGCTATTAAAGTTTCCAAAGACACTTTATATGCACAAGAAAAATATAGGGGAAAGGATATTGAGTTTAGGACCTCTTACTTGAGTTTTTTCTTTAAAAGTTAAAGGTCTTTTAGAAAAGATAACCTAAGTTTGATTTGTTGCCGCTTGCTAACAAATGTTTCAATCGAGTTCTGTGATGTGGAAATGGAAAATGCATTAGCATTCATGCTTTAGAGGAGTTAAACATGATGGAACTAATATCAGTTACCTGCTGTATCTCCGTATTCAGGTGTAGCTGGAGCGAAATCTGAATATAGAGAAATTGTCTATTGCAAATAAATGTCATAGTACTTACTATTAAGAAACTGAAGCTTGGTCAGCTTTAAACTTGTGTTCCTGTGAAATGGAATTAATTTCCATTTAATAAGCTTGTTTTATATGTTTGTGTTAATTTTTTTGCATAAAATTGTTTCTTCTTGAATGGTGAAGAAGAGTGTGCATGTGAAAGAACGAAAAAAGAGGATACTGGAGTGAAAGTAGGAGTAACATTTGGGAATGGGAAACAACACGTATTGAACAAAAACCAGGTCATTGTTTAATACCCTGGACATTTACATAAGCATGTGCTTGTTAGTTCATGTTTCTAGGTTGATGATGTTGTGACTTTTTTCTTCTTTCGATTTGACATATGCATTTCTTGTGAATTGTTAGGGTCGGTCATGAACTTCATAATATACTCCTAGATTCACTCATCTGCCGGTGCCCTTCTTTGTTTTTCCTTTTTTTTGTTTTTTTTAATTGATGTATGCAAGTATTATGTTATTGATCATGGTTAAAATCTGGTTGACATCTCGTCTCTTAATATATTATATTACTTTCCATGTAGGTTGTTGGATAATTTATAAAGTGTCGGATGATCAAATGTATGAGCTAGTGTCTTATGAGCTAATGTCTGCCAATGATGCACCCGAGCGGGATCCATTGGATTGGTATGATTTTCTTTAGCATCTTCAATGACATACATTTCCCATATACATGAGCAGGTTTGATGTCACTTCAATACCATGTCATATGTTCCACTTCAGATCACATTTTGAGTTTGGAGTCAATCTGGGTTGGTGGTGATTTTTGTCAAATTTGGAAATCATTCTCCTTGGAACCTTCTTAAGCTTAAATGTAATGTATCCTCAGGTTTCATTTTACCTTGTGAAGGGAACAACCTCTTTGTTGTTGAGCTATACAATAATTTAAGAAAAATTAAAAGCAGGAGAGTGTAGTATGTGTCCTTTTGTTTTGCTTTCTCATTTTGTTTTCTTTTCCTCTTTCCTTTTCTTCTTTTTAGTTTCATATATATTCTTTGCAGAAAACATTATGAGGACGTGATATCAACTCTTGTCTAGTGAAATCTGACATATTAAGTATGTGATTGTATTTTTATATTCCTGTCCTGAATCACTAGATATGTTCAAGGTAGTTCCTAGAAAGCTTTTCCTTCACATAAAATGTTATTTACGTTCTCTGACCCTGGTTCTTTTGCTATCTCAAAATGTTCCTCTAGCTTTTTATTACCATGTTGCCTGAATCAAAAGAGTTGGCATGAAATTTTGTTAATGAGGGAGCAAAGGATGAATCTGTGAAAATATATATTGCCCAGGAACTTTATGCGTTTTCTCCATAATTGGTTTCTTTATTCCTGAGTAGGAAATGTTTCTTTTCCTGCTAATTTATTTTGACAGCACAACCTCTGGATTCTTTAGAAAAATACCTTGTGAAACTAGTATGTTCAGCTTAAATCCCTATATCAGCAAAATAGAAGTTTGAAATACCAATCTGTAAAACCTTCAAACTCTTTAGAAGATTCCTTATGAATGTAGCATGCGCAGAGTTAATTTAAATGACTCTGTCAGCTAACTAAAAGTTTGGAATTCCAATTCATAAACTTGACAAACAGTAAAAACAAGGGCTAATGGGTTTCATGTGTTTTGAAGTATGAGGAGCAAGTCTGAAAGTGTTAACCAATTTGACTGCAAGTCATCGTATGGTTTTCCTTCACAGGTCCTAGTGCATGCATTTACAGTTGAGAATTCCTGTTGGTTTAAGAGAACTAATGCATGGCTTAGCTGATCCAGAATCATAGAGCCTATTGTTTGCCCATCTTGAATATTATGCAAGGGTTGGACTAGAAATGACTGGAGAAGAGTTCTAATTCTTAAGTCCCATGTCGAGAAACTAAGCCTTTCACATAAGGTAGAGCAATGTACTTTCATCCATAGATTTAAGAAGTATCCAAGGATGAAAAGTACCCTGGATAAATTTCTAATTCTTCCCCTCCCACCTGCAAAAAATAGGGAAAGTCTTTGATTGGGCAAATTTTGTTTCAGCACGTCAGTTAAAGCAATTTTTCTCATGAGAGCTTAAGTTGATGAATAATGATCCCCATTTCTAGTTTTGTTCATTCACATTCTCGAAGGAAGTGGACTGTAACTTACATGGATGGTGTTTATGTGCTAACAGTGTGATTCATGATAAATTAGTTCCAGCATAAAACAGGTTATGAGATCCTTAGAGAAGATATTTTGGTCCACAACCTTTGCCAATTTAGGTTCTGAATATCAAATAGTTTGTCTAAAAGCTATATGCTGGCTAATGTAAATTCAGCTTTTCTAGAAATTAAACTTTGAATGTTTTAGTCGTTCAAGGTCCCCATTACATTTCATCAAATGCAAATTCAATGATCTTGTGCATGTGATATCCTGGCAAAAATTTTTCTTTTCCAAGTGAAAATAGATAAGAAATTTGGTTTTCTGCTCTCAGGGTGCTTGAAGGAAGTCAAGATGGAGGTTTGACCTGGCATATTTTGGATGAAGAAACATCTCAAATGTTTGAAGAACGGTTTCAGCGAAAAGTATTTAAGGTTAAATCACCCGGAATTTTAGCAAATGCCTTCAGGTAAACTTGATAGAGTTTCTTCAGTTTTTTCTAATTT
The DNA here is from genome assembly GCA_013103745.1 of Gardenia jasminoides. Taxonomy (NCBI): domain Eukaryota; kingdom Viridiplantae; phylum Streptophyta; class Magnoliopsida; order Gentianales; family Rubiaceae; genus Gardenia; species Gardenia jasminoides. The sequence continues at coordinate 9,852,162 of CM023096.1, read as the reverse complement.
GACTTCGTGTAATCTTAGCACACAACATTATAATTGATCACGATCTTTAAAATGGCAGGTTAAGGTTCTTAGCAGTAAGAGATCCAAAAGCAACTTCAAGGTTCCAAATAGGTAGTATTGACCTCTATTCAAAAACTGAGTCTGCCTATCAAAAATAAAATGGTCATACATTGGTCTAGTCATCCTGCTATTGCTTCATCCCTCCCTCTTCATTACAAGTTAGAGGAAAAATCCAAAAACCAAAGCTTTGAACTTCTTTGTCCTCTGTTTATTATTATTATTTTTCATATCAACCCCTTTATCCATTCATAAGGCTTAATTTCCGTGAGGGGTAACTTCTGATGGTGCTTGCCGATAGAGATCCAAGAAAATGAGAAAGAAGAGAACAGAGGAAAATGTATAGTTGATAACATTGTAAGAATAAGGAGTTACCACTCTGTTATTCCTGTAGCAATTGTAGAATAAGGTATCTTTTATCTGTGAAGTGCTTCGACGGATGTTAACATATGGTGTAATATTTCTACTTTGTATCAGTTAATTTGCTTTGTGTATGGTTGACTTGACAAGGAAGAAATAATAACGTGTGTTTTCTCTGGCTGGGCCTGTACCTCATTGGAGAAATGAATCCCGTACACATGGAATGTTACTCGCTCAGTTTATTGATTTTAACTCTTAGTTCTGTGTGTATGTGTCTATGCACAAGTAGCTAATGCATTCGTTATCCACGGACTTCTCTTTTTGTAGTTTCCAGTGAAAGCTCTTCATTTTCTAGATAGTTGAATGTTTTCAGTTTTCCCGACCTTTACCATTCTTAACATAATTACATTTGCGGGAGCAGGATTGCACCACTGATAGCAGTAAATTTGTGCAAGCAAATGGTACTATCGAGATTATGCACTTGGATTAACTGCTTGATTTTCATTCCAGCATACAAATTGTAGAATTCTGGGGCAACACCGTCACCTCTGCTCTTGCAAGCTTCCTTTTATTTTACTCCTCAGCTCTCCGTCTCCTTTCCCGGGCCCCCATTAGACCTCCTATATTGGGGTGAAATTGCGGGCCTCTTTATCTGTTCTCGATGTAAATGCTCACTTAGTCACCACGGCAGCAAACATCAAACGAACGTGCTTTGTCGTATGCTCAATCAACAGAGTTAGAAGCATAGGACCAACTCATTTTGTTTCACAAAATTTGTACGATTTTTCATTTATTAGAGCATCAACATGGACAGTACCAAGTTAATTGTTGTTCTGGTTTTTATGCCTAGTAAAAATGGAGCAAATGGTGAAAATAGTCACTGAATTATCTAAAATTGGCATAGTTTGGCCACTGAACCTTTTTCCTTAGTTAAAAAGATTGCTTAACTCCTTAAAACAAATCTTTTGGTTCATTCTCTCCTAAATCAGTAAAAAAATAACCTGTAATTTAGTACAATCTTATCCCTGAAAATCTATAATAGTAGGTCAAATGTACTTCTTTCCAATTGATTTACTAGTTAATTGGATAATATAATCCAAAAGGCCCATTTTAAGGAGTTAAATAATTATTTTAGCCAGAGAAAATGATTTTACGGACTTAAATAATGATGTAAATGGCAACAATAATGATGCACTTAAACAGTTTAGAGATCATTTTTGCCATTTACTCGTAAAAATGATTTTTTAACTGTCAAGCGTTGGTCAACTAAAGTCTGAAGATGCACTTACCCGTTGTCATTTCGATTTCTCCTTCACAAGCAACTGCTCCCCCTTTTGGATTTCACATAATTTGATCTGAGTAAATGGCTGATGGACACAACTTTTGAAACAGGATCATTAACTGAAAACAAGATTTGTTTTTTCTTGGTAAGAAGTATTCTTAGGTGGTACTTGATTAAACAAAGAATGAAAAAATTCGGTCAAATCCTTAAATAAACAACTCCTAAATTTACTCTTACGTGCTAAAATCCTTAAAAGTACATTCAATTCCCTGAAAAAGATTAAAATCCTTAATGATGCCTGGGGTCCAGGGTTCCTGAGTTCTAATCCCCTTATCCCTCTTCATTTCTTAAATCCCACCTCTCCACTGCTTAAAAAAAAAAGAATAAAATTAGATTAAAAAATATTAAAAAAAGATCTGCAAACAATTGCTCTAATCTCCCTTCTCCCTCCTTACTTCTTAAATCCCACCCTCCACTACTAAAATTAGTATAAAAACATTTAAAAAGAAAAGATCTGCAAACAATTGCTCTTGTGGTAAATTGCAATGAGCTCTGTTGATTGGATTATAATTGCAACAGCTATGCACAAAATCCACAAATCATAATCAGCTCCTGTGTAGTATTTCTAATTTCATTGATTACATGTTTTAGGGTTTGTCATTTTTTCTTCTTCAACCTCGATCACGGTTGTAGGTTGACTATAACTAAATGCCTCTTTTTATTTATGCTCTACTAAGATCAATTAATACTCTTGATACAGTTTTGATAGATCTCCTAATATACATGGTACAATTTAGTAATTTAATGAATTTAGATTTCAGATTTTAGTTTTTAAAATTCAGTTTTATCAAATGCACCCTTACTCCTATTCATTGATTTTTGTCAATTGCTATTGAAATCCGATCACGTGCTATCACATATCGACAACTATTTTGCTGCTGGAAAAAATAAGAAACATAAAAAATACTATTAGCCATAGTAGATAATTAAAGAGACTAATTACTTGCATGTTGATACTTTGAGTAACTATTCTTTAGCCTATAATTAACTGTTGAGAAGAGACGGGTACGAAGTGAGGATTTGCTGATAATGTTTTCATCCGTACCTTTCTATTGATTGCCATGATGTTTATATACAACATACAGCCTCGAAGTCTATTCTGTTACAACAAGGATAACTATCACAGACTAATCCAAAGCAAAGCTAACTACCAGAAACCTAGGAATAGCGATAACTATCATCACAGCATCTGTTATTCAGTTATGTAATCTTATCATGCCCCCGCAAGATGGACGGCGGTGAAGCAAGTCCAATCTTGTTCATAGCCAGGGTGAATTGTTGACGAGACAGCGGCTTGGTGAGGACATCGGCAAGCTGATCAGACGCTGAGACATAGGCGACTCGGAGGATCCCGTTTTGTACCTGTTCACGAATGAAGTGATAGTCTAAGGCAACATGCTTCATACGCGAGTGAAACACTGGATTGGCACAGAGGTTTGTGGCCCCAACATTGTCACAATATATTACTGGTTGATGGGGAATAGTAACGCCAAGTTCAGTGAGAAGAGAACAAATCCATCGGAGTTCAGCGGCCGTGGCAGCGACTGACCGATACTCAGCTTCGGTTGACGATCGGGCAACAGTTCGCTGTTTTGTTGAGCTCCAAGAGACGGGATTGTGGCCGAGATACACAATGTAAGCACTGGTTGAAGTAAAATCATCCTTGTTGCCGGCCCAGTCAGCATCGGAGAAAGCATGTAGAGTAAGGGGTGACGTACGACAGAGTGTGATGCCATGGTCTAGGGTGCCACAAAGATAGCGAAGTAAGCGTTTAACAGCCGTCCAATGCTCGGTCATTGGTTGGTGCATGAATTGAGAAAGCTTATTAACCGTGTAAGTGATATTCGAACGAGTCAGTGAGAGATACTGAAGGCTTCCAACAATGGTTCGATACTCGGTAGGATCAGATAAGGGAGTACCAACACGCAGGGTAAGAGGCGGACTCGTTGCTAGAGGTGTAGAGGCTGGTTTTGCTTCCATCATACGAGTCTTTTGAAGAAGATCAACAATATACTTTCGTTGACTAAGAAACAGACCATCGGCAGAAGAAAGTGTTTCAACACCCAGGAAGTAGTGTAAGTCTCCAAGGTCCTTGAGAGAGAAGCGCTGAGAGAGGTGTTGAAGAAAATGATGAACAGCTTGATCTTTGTTACCGGTAACAATGATATCATCAACGTAGACAAGAAGATAAAGAATAACGCCTTGATTGTTGAATATGAACAAAGAGGCGTCGGCTACAGAGTTATGAAAGCCAGAAGTAAGCAGAAACTGGCGTAATTCATGATACCAAACGCGTGGAGCTTGTCGAAGTCCGTATATGGCCTTGCGAAGCTTGCAGACATGGTGAGGATTATCACGATCAAGGAAGCCTGGAGGTTGTGACATAAACACATCTTCTGAAAGTGTGCCTTGAAGAAAAGCATTGTTGACATCTAGTTGGCGAAGGGACCAGCCTTGACTGACCACAAGGCTAAGAACCAGACACACAGTGGTTGGTTTGACGACTGGACTAAAGGTGTCAGAAAAATCAACTCCAGGGCGTTGATGAAAGCCTTTTGCAACCAGACGCGCTTTGTACCTGTCAACAGAACCATCAGGTAAATACTTAGTGCGAAAGATCCATTTACACCCTACTACGTTTTGGGCAGGATGAGATGGAACAAGTTCCCACGTGCCATTACGTAGTAGAGCATCAAATTCTACCGACATGGCTTGCCGCCATTTGGGGTCTTTCAAGGCTTGATGGACGGTGGTAGGCTCTAGGGTGGGATGGTGAAGTTCAGTATTAAGGTTGAGTTTCTGAATGGATTTGTGAATATTGTGTTTGGAGCGAGTAATGATGCCTGGAGAAGAGGATTGCGGTAGGTTGGTGGTTGCAGATGTAGTCTCAGCTTGAGTAGAGGAAGAGGAGGCAAGTGATAATTCAGAACTGGATACAGGTTGAGATAAGGAAGGTTGATTTGGGGATTGAGATGGCGGTGGGAAGAAGGGGGACACCGAAGGAATGACAGGTAAAGTCATAGAACACCATTCTGATGGGGTGGAGGAAGTGACACGAGGGAGAGTAATCACTAAAATTCTCTAAATTGGAAAATAATCACTTTAAACACATATTCACTCATATTTCAATAAATAAACATAATATAAATAATATTATGCATTTTTAAAATAAAATCTGAATTTTGGGGCCCTCACATCCTTCCCCCCTTAAAAGAATTTTGTCCTCAAAATTCTCACCTTCTACTACCTCAGTTGATCCTGGAGTCTGTTGACCGAAAAGGGTATATACTCTGGCTGGCGCTCGTGGTCGTTCCTCTCCTTCAATGGCTTGTTGAAAAGTGTCCACATTTCCTTGGCGAGTACTACTATCTCGCAGTTGCTTCCTCGGGCAAAGACTAACTTGATGGTCGGCACTCCCACATCGTAAACACCTTCGTCCTTTCACCCAACAATTGTCCTCAGTGTGATTGCTTTTTCCACAATATCCACAAGTTGGTTGAAAAACCGTGGCTCGACTCCCTTGTGATATTTCCTTTGGTTGGACTCTTCTTGTTTGAGTCCTTTGTGAGGTAGTTCCTTCTAATGGCTCCATCTTACGAGAAAAAGGAGGAAGAGGTGGTAGTCTTACTCCCTCAACCCCTTTGCCAACTTTGAATGAGGATACACTCTCTCTAAAAGATTCAAAGTGACTACCACTAGGTGTATCTCTCTTCCGTGAGTATGAAGCTCTCAGTTGGGATTTCGTAATCTCGACCCTTTGGGCTTTCTCAAGAGCATCAGTAAAAGTCTCAATTTGAGCTGCTGCAAGAGCGTCCTGAATTTCTAGATTGAGTCCTTGAATAAACCGCCTTATTCGCTTTCGCTCTGTAATCACTAGTTCCGGGGTAAACCGAGACAATTTGGTGAACTGGGTTTCATATTCGGCCACACTTAAGGTTCCTTGCCGAAGCTTTATAAAATCATCTTCTCTCTTTTCTTGGACCAGTGGAGGAAGGAACTTTTCATTAAACTCTCGTACAAAGTTCGTCCAAGTCCTAGGAGTTTGTTCCCTTTCCCACTTGTTTCTTATAACATTCCACCATGCTCGTGCCGCTCCCTCAAATTGGAACACGGCAAAGGTCACTTGTCTCTCCTCTGAATAGTCTAATGCATCAAATATATTTCTTATATTCTCTAACCAATTCTCAGCTTTATCAGGGTCAGGATCCCCAGAAAACTTAGGCGGAGAAAACTTCTGAAATCTTTCTAAAGCCTTATCTTCTCCTATCTCTTGGTTTCCAAGTTGATTCACTTGTCCAGTTCCATGGTCTTGTTGAGGTACTAAACGTTCTAATATATCTGTCATACGATTTAAAACCTATGCCATTTGATCGTTTGCCTCAGCCCTTGGCCCAGTGTTTTGGTTAGCCACAGATCCACTCTCTTCCTCTTGATTTTGGGGTTGTCTACGTGGACGTCCCCGTCGTGGTCTTCTAGCTTCCATTTTTCAACTAAACGATAGGGACATGCATTAATGCAGTATACACTTGGAGCATACACATACAAGTATCAATCCATAAAAACAAGAGAGACAGTTCCATTTTTGCACGTAACATTTTCACAACACAGTTTAAACTCAGTAATGTTCCAATCCAGTACAAACCAGAGCTCATTAAGTTAAAACACAAGTTACAGTCAAGTTGAGTACATATCCAGTCGATAATAGCAAACAAAAGCAAGTAAATTGTTAACAAAACACATTGGTCCCCAAGGTAGAACTCTCGACGTTCTAATCCTGTCATCCTCATACAAGAGGTCAAAAGCAATACATCACTAGATTAATTAGAATCAAAAGATTCCTGTTCTCTAACACGTACAACTTCATCTCCAACGCTAGGATCCTCAGGGCCACGATCTTCTCCACCTCTCTCCCTTAGTTGTTGAGTCATTCGAGCCAAACGATTATTGGCTTCTTGTAATTGTACACGCAAAATATCAGTTCGTTCTTGCTCCTCGAGCACCCTAGTCTCCAACTCTCGAATCCGGTCATTTGCTCTTGCATTTGCATTGACTAGCCTTTGCCTCTCATCTACTATAGCTAGCACCACACGATCGGGATAGGAATATGTCATCCAACAATTACATCGACTATCCACCCTACGTCCTGGGACGAACTGCCAAAATGGCTCACCAGATCCTGTCTGAAACATAATAGGACAAAGTCGCCTTTGAGGTAGTTCTCGTGCTCCATTTTCTTCCATTCCTACAATCACATCTAGGATTAGTCTTCGAGGTAAACTATTACCATAAATCACGTCACTTAATAGTCAAACCAGTCCCACAGTCTGGCATCCTAAACTTAAAGCCTAGGATACACTACAGATCCAAGCCTAAGCTCATACCACTGGACCCCCACTTCTCCTAAGGTATCCTGGAGTGCCTAACTCGCCAGACTCACTCACTAGAATAACCAATAATACTTCAAAAGTGATCGTAAACAACCATTCCAATCCAAATCACAAATATTACATAATGAAATTCAACTTACAACTCTCATTCCCAAAATTCAATTCAAAGTACTAAGAGTACAATCACAATTCCATCTTACAGACCCAGATACAGCGAAATCCAACCACCCATGATTACCAAGGATACAAGGGTAATTCAACCCAAAACACTAAGAAGGATCTCGTCGCACGCTATCCATCGTCTTGAGCCCTGTGGGGGGGGAAATAAAACATTTTTTTGGGGTGAGCTAGGAGCTCAGTGAATGTCCAGTAAAAGCAAGAAATTCATGGACCTTTGAGTTAACAGTCACTTTGTAAAACAATTGAGTTTTCAAGCAATCATTCCATCAATACTCAATTTAACAATAACATACAGTAAATAGTAATTCAGTACACAATCAAATCCAGTATTGGAAGGATACAGTGCTCACTTGGAGCTATTTCAGTAGTCCACTTCACCTTATAACTCCTGATCAATCCCCTCAGTACAACTGGCCATCACCTTATCCCTCCAGTGGTAATACTCGAGTATACCAAGCGGGTTCCAACCTACCCGACCAATCCGCTTCACTCGAATAGGCTAGCAACCAAGGGTAGGGGCCCAAAGGCGCATAACATGCAAAATAATGATCCCACGACCAAGGAGTTTGTTTTAAGATAAAGCTTTTCCAACCTATCCAGCCACCCTAATGGCGTACTCAAGTAGGCTTTGACCCACCGACGCTCAAGAAGGGGTCTTAGATAGGCTTTTCTAGCAAAAGGGTCTTGAGACCCGCCGATACGATAAAGTACACATCGACCTACAAGTAGTGAACGATGCGATAAGGTACACATCGGACTACAGGGGTAAAATGCTCCTTGGTACACCACTATCAAACAATCAAGTTATCAACAAAACAATCAAGGAAACAAGTAATATGCAAGCAATGGAAGTGTAGATTGAACAAGATATTAACAGTTAGGTCGAGTGTGGTAAAGTACACACTCGCCTAGAAACAAGTATGTAATTCACGTAACATACGGGAAATATTCACAAACTCATTTCTTTGCAAGTATAAGTTGAGTATATCGTATCACAAGTCATTTTCACGTAGTAGCGAAACATTTGATTTAAAATGGATTTGAACATCCATAAACTCTTCATAAATGGTTTCAATTGTAAAGCATTTCATTTGGAAATGATAGTAAATCTTTTCAATAAATCATTCATTTGGAAACTATTGCCAGATTTCATTTGAAGGGGAGTTGAATCACTCACAAATCCTTTATAAGCTATTTCACGGGTAAAAGTATTTTACTTAGAAATAGTGATAAATCATTTCTTGGTGAATACTAGCAAATCATTTTACAAATCATTCATTTACAAACCATGGCAAGATTTCTATTTAAAAAGGGAGTTTGAACACTCACCTCGAACCACTCAAACTAGTGAGTAAAGAAGAACGCTAAACTTCGTTAGCTGGTTCACCCTCGACAAAGTCTTGGCCACCTGAGTCAAAGTTCAACTATCAGATACTTGCCAAAATCTCATATTCCAAGTCTTAACTCAAGTCCAGAGAAGCACCAAACCCTCACTACTACGAAGTCTGGTTCGAGCCATATTTAAAATTACCCTTGTTGAAATAGTAAGGTCTCAGACCTCAAAAATCATTATTTTCAAAATAACTTGACACCCACTCATAGTCAAACTATACATTAATTTAAAATACTTCATACCAAGCTCTTATATTCGAAATCCATAGAATTTGACCAAAATATAGTAAAACCCTCAAATTCATTCAAATGACACTTTTCATTCGAAATTCATGAAAAACTTCACTTTTCATCTTTTAAAAATTCAAGCATTCCCTCCACTCAAACATACACTAACAAATGAACAAAACCCATATTTTCTCAAAAGAAAATTCTTCAGGAACAAACACAAATTTCGAGATCAAGTATTAAATTTACCAAGCATGGATTCGGCCATTACATAAATTTTCCTTCAAAATTCTCAACTACAAAACCCTACTTTTCTAACCATATCATCATCTATTTCACAAATACCAGTCAAATCCACAATCAGGTCCTTAAGTCCGCTACCTAAAGGCCACCTCAAGTCCGCTACCTAGGTTGGGATTTCAAGAGCCCAACTTCATCTTTTCAGATGAGATCATTTTATCAATAACAACCATGGATCTGAGCTATTTAACACTAATAAAGCTATATCTACAAGGTTCAAGCTTTATACCTTCAGATCTGACTAGATCTGACAAGATCCGGCAAGATCTCACGAAATCTCTCGAGCTCTTCCTTAAGAAGATTACTTCCAATCTTAGAGACACCCAAAACTTCGATCTTAGCCCAAGATCTTCAAGCTTTTACAATGATTTCTAACACCACACTCAAGAACAAGCTCGAGACAAACCACCCAAGCTTTCCTCCTCTTTCTTTTCCTCCAAATTTTCGGATCTTTCCCCCTCTTCTTCTCCCTTCACACGGCTGCCAAGAAATAGATGATCAAACCCAAGATTCCTTCACTAAGATCTCACACTTCAAGTTGATGGATGATCAAGAAGATTGAAGATCAAACCTCAAGCTTTTTCCTCTCTTTCTTCCCCAAGAAAATCGGCCAGCTCTATCTCTCTCTCTCTCCTCTCTCTCACGGCTGCAAGATGAAGGAGATGATGGCCTCCAATGGTGGTTTAAAGCTTGAAGAAAGGAAGAAGAAGAAATGGAAGGAACAAGCAAAGCTTTCTCTCTCTTCTCCCTCTTGTTCTCTCGGCCTTCCTCTCTCTCTCTTCACTCAAGATTGCAGCTGAAAAGTGAAGCTCAAGGTTGCAAGAAGTCAAGGTTAAAAGGTGACAAAAAGTGCATTTTTCCTTATTTTAGGGAAAAGTGCTTTTTGGGCACTTTATGTCGCGTCACACGTGACAGTCTAACTTACACCGTTTTAATCCATTCCAACACTGTCTAACCTTCCTAATATTTCCATAATATCACTACATATGCTCGATTTCAAGTCCAAGTCACTATTCACGTGTCGGAACAATTTTTAACGCTAATATGGCCAAACCACACACACCGGCAATAAATTCGTATAAAATTCTCTAAATTGGAAAATAATCACTTTAAACACATATTCACTCATATTTCAATAAATAAACATAATATAAATAATATTATGCATTTTTAAAATAAAATCTGAATTTTGGGCCCTCACAAGAGGAATATCCAACAAAGAGACAAGGAGTTGATCTAGGTTCAAGTTTGTGAGAGGTGTAAGGACGGAGCCAAGGATAGCAGAGGCAGCCAAAACTTCGAAGCTTGTTGTAGTTAGGACTGGTGCCAAACAGTTTAAGGAATGGAGACTTATGGTTGAGAGTTGGTGTCGAAAGATGATTTATCAGGTATACGGCTGTGGAAAAGGCAAAGGACCAATAGCTCAGAGGCATAGATGCATGAGAGAGGAGAGAGAGTCCAGTCTCAACAATATGACGATGTCGACGTTCAGAATAGCCATTGTGCTCAGGAGTATGAGGAGGAGAGGTGAGATGAGAAATGCCATTGAGTGTGAGGAACGAAGAGAGAGCCTGATATTCTCCACCGTTATCAGAGTAAAGCGTTTTGATGTCACAGTTGAAGAATTTTTCAACCAAGGCCTTGAAGCGAATGAAGACATCACGAGCATCAAATTTGCGTTTCAGCGGATACAGCCACATGTATTTTGTGAAGTGATCAACAAAGAGAATATAATATTTAAAGTTGTCAATGGAGCAAACTGGTGAAGTCCAGACATCTGTGAACACAACTTCAAGAGGAGAGGAAGTGGATAAAGTAGACACAGAAAATGGCAATTTATGACTTTTATTACAGTGACAAGAGTTACAGTGAAAGTTAAGAGAAGAAGAATGGGAGACATCCAGATTGAATGATGAGACCATGCGTTTGAATGTCGGGAGTGACGGGTGACCAAGTCTATGATGCCAGGCAGGGTACGTGGTCTTTATTGTAGAGAAAGCAAGCAAGTGGTGAGGACGAGGTTATTCATAGACACCATTTCTAGGTTGGCCTTGGAAGAGAATGGCTCTCGTTTGAAGGTCCTTCACAAAGAAAGATGACGGTAAGAATTCAATAGAGGCATTATTAGATTTGAACCAGAAATGGAAATTAAATTACGTTTCATGGTTGGAGCACAAAGAACATTAGAAAGAGTAAAAGAGTGAGAAGGAGTAGCAAGAGAAGATGAACCCGTGTGTGTGATAGGAACTCTAGAACCATCTCCAATCATTATTTCGTCTGGACCGGTGTAGGGGTTGTGAAGAGTGAGGTTTTGAAGGTCAGTTGTAATGTGATGAGTTGCACCACTGTCTAATAGCCAGGGATCATTTGAGGGTGACATGGAGGTAGTAGCAACGTGAGCTTGCCAAGGAGGAGGCGCACGAGGTGGCGGTGAACGAACAGGACGCGATGGTGGTGATGCATGAGGAAACTGTTGACGGAAGAGAGTACACTGAGAGACGACATGACCTTGACCACGGCACCACTGGCATTTGCCCAGAAATGGACGCATTGGTCTGGTGGTTTGATTGGGAGTGGACTGCAGGATTGGAGGACGAGCATGCCATGGTGGACGATTGCCCTGCGACCGCTGGTTTGAGCGTTGCCTGTGTGTGAGGTGAGCCGAGGCGGGAAGATCTGGTGAGAGTGAGGAATTGCGCAAGGACAGCTCTTTGTTGATGAGTTTTTCATGGAGTTCATCAAAGGTGATGATCGTGTCTCTGCTGTTGACTACATCACTGACAGATTGGAAAGTGTCATCAAGACCATCCAACACTTTCTCAATTAAGTCTTCATGATCAAGTGGTTTCCCAAGAGTGGCAAGTTCATCGGATTTGGTCTTGATGGCTTGCATATAATCGGTGATAGATTGTGATCCTTTGGAGATGTTCTTCAAGTTGTCTTTGATTTGTTTGATATGTCCACGAGAGGGACAAGCATAAGTGTTGGCGAGGACATGCCAAGCATCAAGAGATGTTTTTGACTGAGTAATGAGCGACACAAGGTTGGGTGAAATTGTGCCTACCAGCGCTCCAAACAAAAGCTTATCTTGTCTCAACCATGTCTGATATGCAGGATTGGGGGAAACTGCGTTGTTAATGGTGATGGTGGCAGGAGGAGACGGATGTGAACCGTCAATGAATTTGTGCAAGTCATAACCTATGAGGATGGATTCAATCTGGGTTTTCCAGGAGAGATAGTTTGTGGAGGTAAGTTTGATGGAGTTGTGGATGGTGATCAAGGTTAGAGGACTGTTTGGCTCATGAGTGTTTGGGAGAACAAGCTGAGTATTTCCGGTTGCCATGAGTGCTGAGGATCAGAACCTAAGCTCGTGTGAGATAGGCTCTGATACCATGTTGAGAAGAGATGGGTACGAAGTGAGGATTTGCTGATAATGTTTTCATCCGTACCCTTCTATTGATTGCCATGATGTTTATATACAACATACAGCCTCGAAGTCTATTCTGTTACAACAAGGATAACTATCACAGACTAATCCAAAGCAAAGCTAACTACCAGAAACCTAGGAATAGCGATAACTATCATCACAGCATCTGTTATTCAGTTATGTAATCTTATCATTAACGATTCACAATGAACATTTTTCAATTTTTCAGTTAAAGTCTAATTACTCATGTGATTGGCATGTGGATAATTATTCTTCTTTTAATACAGTCTATGGCTAACAATTTTTTCCCTTTTTTCATTTTTTTTAATGAGATTAGTTGTAGGCAATGATAGTATTTGACCAAATTCGTATGGTACTCAGCAAAAATTAGTCAATGGGACTAAATGTGTTTAGAAATTGAAATATTTGTAACTACATTTGTGCTCATCCAATTTTAGAAACTAAAACCGCTTATGCTCTAAACATTTGGGACTAAAATTGCTATTTTCTCTTAAACACAAACCTGCACTCTGTGGGATCTTGTTATATAGGTTTCAGGGGGTCACTGATCAAACATATTTACCCGGTTGAAAAACAAGTGCTTGAGAAGAATGGGTGGAAATTTCTCCAAATATAAAACGCAGATTTTTGGTACTTTTTTTTTTTCCTGTTTTCAAATGAAATGACAATTGGAAGTTTTCTTCTACAGGCGAGTCATGCATGCATGCATGAGATGTCCTGTTGCATCGTGCAATAAGAATATCATGATTTTCGTAGTAGCAATAGATATTGATATTCGTAGAGGTAGAAATACAGAATGAAAGATCATTAACCATTAATACAATCAAATTGATCTTCTTCGAAATAAGTTTATTTTTTTTCCTTTTTTGTGTAGAAAATGAAGAACGGTTTCTAGGGTTGAAGCCAACAGCTTACAGTTCTATCCTTTGGTTGTCTCATTTCAAGGTCAGTCTCCTGATTCGCTTTCACAGGTGGCAGTCAAGAGTGCCCAGAGCAGGAATGGTTTTTCTCATCCTTAATCCATTGGACCAAATTGTTGAAATTCTTCCCAGAGCTCCCATCTTTTTTAAGACTGTTGATAACCTTGGCTTTTAAATCCAAGGCACTCGTTTTGTATTCTCCACCAATTAGAAGCTGCTCAATCTTATTCTCTATTTCTTCTTGTGGAATGATTCCATTTGCATCTCGTTCCAATCCTAGACCAATCTTCCAAACATCACATATGTAGCTCTCGTTAAGGAACTGATCTGCAAAGTAAGGCCAACAGAGGAAAGGGACACCATTGCTTAAACCTTCGATTGTAGAGTTCCAACCACAATGGCTGATGAAGCAAGCCACTGACGGATGGCTCAAGACCTGTTGCTGAGGTGCCCAGCCTATTAGTCGCCCGCGGCTTTGTATTCGATCTTGGAAGCCTTTTGGATATGCATTGTCTATCTCGGTAGTTAAATCTTGCCTCACAACCCACAGGAATGGCCTATTGGTGAGTTCAAGCCCAAGAGCCAGCTCAGTAAATTGTGTTGGATCAAAAACTGTGAAGCTCCCAAATGCGACATAAATGACAGATTGCGGTGGCTGCTTATCAAGCCATGCCAAGCAATCTGAATCTTCAGGCCAGAAGGAGCCAACTGATTTTCCAAGTCGATTACTTGCCAAAAGAGGGCCTACAGGTATTATTTGAGGAAACAAAGTGAAGGCTGCCGCCTCTAATTCACAACTGGAATTGCAAATCAACCAATCTGCCAGTTTAACTGTTATGTTAGATTTTAACAGGGTAGCAAAAGCAACGTCTTGTAATGTGAGATCACTAAAGCAGGTCCAAAGAAAATGTTCAGGCTTCATCTCTGGTATGGTAGGTGACAACTTCACTATCTCATTCTTCAACACGGTACCTGCACCAAAAAGCTGACATGTTTAGGAACTTTTCAACTGAATAGGAAACAGCAAAATGTAGAACCGATAGTGCTGATGCGTGTTATGATGATTAGCAGTTTGATGACTACAAATAATTTATTTTCTTTCTCTAGTGATGCTGGCAAGGAATTATTTGAAATGAATCAATCTTACCAGTGTTACTTATGATTCCATCATCTATGAGCTTTGGTATGCTGAATATCTGTGCTAACAATGAAGCTGACCCTGGCCAGAAGGCCACTGCCTTGATTCTCATTTTCTTAGCGATCTCTAGTGCCCATCCCATGGTCTCATCAGCAATTATGCATGTGATTTTATCACAGTCAGATTGATTTATGTTCTTTATTAGAGACTCCAGATTCACAGGCATGACCTGGTAAACTGATAGTGTCAATTTGCTCAGGTCATTTCTGTCCTCCCATGATTCCAATCCATCCGGGATTGACACCAGTTGCATCATAGCTGGTATATTGTATCCCGGTGGTAATGACTTGGTGAGTCGCACATGATCGAATTCTGTGTTTACAAATGTAACTCTAATATCCTGCCTGACTAAGCACAAGGACAGTTCCATTAGGGGAAGTACATGACCTTGTGCTGGATAAGGAATGGCTAGAACATGTGGACGAGGATGATCCATGATGTTTTGTTGCTCCTTATCCTGGCTCTCTTCTAAATAGAAAGTGTTGTATAAGAACTTCCATACTTCTTCCACCATTTATAGACTGCTAGGAAAATTCACGTGCACTGCACGTGTTGGTAATAAAATAAAACTTCTTTATTTAATCATGAATTAATGCTACTTAATTTGCCTTATGAACTTAAATAATAATATTAGGAATTGCCACTTAAAGTTTTAAATACTTAGTGAATTAATACATGTATTTTAGGATAGATATATTTAAAGTTACTTTAATAATTAAGACATAAAGGGGTTTGCAGACTACACACAACTCAAGACAATTTAGAGATTATTTTTTATTTACAGAGATAAAACCTTACAAAACATGTTTTTTATTTCTTCATGTATGAACCATTTTCTTGTCACTTTGTTTAACGTTGCAACTTTCGATTTTGCATTGATTATTTTTTAACAAGCCAAATCGAGTCGAATACTTGATGTTCAAACTCTGTTCATTTATTATACGAGTAGGGTATGAGTTCAACTCAATTATTAAATGAACTATAAGTATTACTCGAATTCGATTCGTCTATTTGTATAAATATTTGAACTTGAACTCGAGCTTGAGTTTGAGTTTGGAGATAATATAATTATATTTTTAATAAATAATATAAGTTTAATTGTATTTCTTGGTTTTAAAAATAAATAATACTAATTTATAAAAAATATAATATATATTTGATATTATTAAATGTATTTATATTTGTATTGTTTATTTTTATAATTATATATGTGCTTATGAACTATTCGAATAATTCATGAACAGATTCATATTCGGGGCTCAATTATTAATCAAGTCTAATATTGTGCTCAAATTCAATTCATTTATTAAACGATCGGAGTTTTTTTTCGAAATTGGAACAAGCCGAACACAAGTATGTTCACGAACGAGAAGACTTATGATAGGGTATATAAGACTGTATTTTTTGGTCATCAAAAGACTTAATCATAAGATTTCATGTAAGTTTATAACAGGTGAACAATATTATCTTTAAAAAAATGCCTTATTCGTAAATTGGCATGAGCATAACTTCTTAATATAACATAAAAATTGGGGCAAAAATGATGTAATTTGCATTCAGAAAGAAAAGAAGCCGGCACCTCCTATGTTTACGAATCCTAAAAATTCATATCATCTTCTATTTATTTTATTCCTATAATCTTTATTCTTTCCTCTGGAATTAATTGAGTAGGAAATCTATTAAAGCCTTATAAGAGTTTAGAATGCCTAGAAATCAATCAAAATTGTGAATCTTCTAATAAAAGTTTGACTGATGCGTATCTTTTCTGCAGAGCCCGGGAGTTAACTGAAATCCCAACCCAAAAATTTAACTGAAGTTCAAGCATGAGAAGACCTCACAAGATTCTACCATGAATATTCTAGGATTGAAGATGAGATCGATGTTGAGTGTTAAAAGAAGAAGCTTATGCCGATAGATGAATTTTTGCAAATGTATATTCTTTGTTTTAGAATTTTTTTTTGATTCGTATTTTGCTCATTGAAGTCTTCTATTCTCATTGTTATACTTTGTTAGGTGGGTTGATTTGTACAGGATTTTCAACAGTACCGATTATAAAGAATTTGACATTGAATTAGGTTGATATTTTGATGCTTGAGAATGAATCGAATTATTCAGGATTTTCAATAGTACCGATTATAAAGAATTTGACATTGAATTAGGTTGATATTTTGATGCTTGAGAATGAATTGAATTATTAAAACACAAAAGGAGTTCTAGATTTTTTTTAGGAGATAATAAGGTTGTTTTAAGAAATTCAATATTAAGTAAGGATATATTAGGACGTACGAAAAAATAGAAAAAAATACGATTATATTATATAGTAATAGATAGATGATTCGGGCTGGAATAAGGAAATTTATTCTTGTTGTTTGCCATTGGTATCTATCTTTCAGTCGATATCATATGTTTGTCACTTACATTAGGCACCCTTGGCTCTTACTTGACATCCTCTTTGAAGCTTCTCAGTTCCTTCCTCACTTAAATTTTATCGACCTTTCTTGTTTGCGCTGCTGTTAATTATTTAATTGATTATGCACGATTTTCTTGTTGCGTGAGGTATATGATCCGCCATTAAACTCTGTTTTGGTTGTGTCTGTTGTTGTTTCCAATATTGCAAAATTGCTAGCGTCCCAAGAGTGAAAAAGGACACATTTGAGTGATTGTGGAGTTTCATCATTCCCAAAGAAAGGGAACAAATTTTGTTGAACAGCTTCTACGTGTTTTATTGCATGTGGTATTCCCCGCATCTTGGAAGCTGGGCAAGGATGGTCATTGATAATCGCCCTTGAGCGGTTTCGTCAAATTTCACAAAATGTAATACACTTGTTTTAGAGTGTAATTCATTTTTAATCCAAACTAAATATATACAACAGATTTCTATGGATCTCACAAATGACGTTGAAAATAATGTACATTCACTTATTTGAATCTTATATTTTTCATTTGACCAATCTTGAATATGAACCATCTAAGGATGATTAATCTGACAACCGTCTCTACCCCAAACCTTACATTCTTAAGACAACCCATAAAATAATTAAAAACTTAATTAAATATACTCATTCCCATTTTCATACATCGAACAAAAAAACTATCGGTCCTATACACATCAAGATACCAATCTTATCTTTGTTTATTGCACTTTTGGATTCCCTTGTATCTCATTCACTTGTTATGATTACATGGAAATTATACGAGAAGATTTCAAAGATGTTAGCAGCTACAAACTTAAGATCTGTTTGACATGATATAGAAATATAGGTAAGCTAATTTCACTACAATCCCAGACACTTTAAATAGACAGCGTAAATAATCAGGTGATGTATAGAAAACTCTCTCATTAATTATACATCTAAAGACATCGAGAATCTTTTAGCTATGTTAATGATATAGTATATTGTAGCTCTGTGAAGATGCCACCGTCAAAGTTAGTTCACTCTACGAAGTTTCTCAAAGACAACAGCACCGACGGATCATCCTAGTAATGCAACGATAGGCTGCGGTTCAGAAAACTTCAGTTAGATTACATGTTTAGTCATGGCAACAGGATATATAAGATGATTATGGATAATAAGATGCACAAACCTTGAGATAATGAGTGTTACTTGAATATATTAGATAATCTTTGAAAGAGAGGAAAAAAATACAAGCCTAAACTTTATGTATGGAGTGTCATGCGAAAGTGACAAACAGTAAATGCTCTGTAACATTCCCTCAATAAGCAAGGAAGGAGACATCGTTCAAAGTACTAAGCAAATGGATCATCTGATCTTCAATGTTCTTCTAACAACAAAAGCACTCAAATGCTTGAAACAATCATCCATCGTTGCCAAGTACAAGGGTCAGTGGTCCTCAATCTTCTTCAGAGCTTTCATATCTGTTGTTTCCACCCTGCATCATGAAATGCGATTGCCAGAAAGTCACATCAAGTGAACAGACGACCTTGTTTTTGAAAGCTAATTTTCGGAAGAAGACAAAGCACAAAGTACATACATAAACAATCAAGCAATTTGAAAGTTAATTTTTGGAAAAAGACAGAGCAAAAAGGACATACATAAACAACCAGGTGAATCTAAAGAGGGAGTGGGGAAGAGAGATTTAAAAGCAGAACATGGCATGCTTATACGCCTAAGCTTAAACCAAGAGCATAATCATGTAATTGTGCTTACGAAAGTTATTGCTATTATCTTACCAGAACAAGGCCGGCTAAGCTGTAAACCCTCAATATAAAATTTAAAAAAAAAAAAAAAGTGATACACAAAAATCTTAGTATACATTGCACTAGAATTCACCACTTTATATTTAAATCTCCAATTAATTATGGTGCCACTGCCAATCTAGACATGCACATGACAGTCAAGAATATTCCAAGTCACTCTAATTGAAAAGTTTTTGCTCATCTTATAAGTTTTGACTTCATATTCAATTCGTGTGTCCAAAGTAGTAGAAAATAGTATTCCTAAGGATTACATGCGTAGATATAATGCTTCAGTTCTCAAGGGTAAGAATGTTAGGACTGCTCAAAAGTAATAGTGATTTATGAGGCAACAATTCTGCAAAAACTGTTGCTTGAAATTATCACATATCAGCATGTGTAATTATTATGAAAAGGAAAACTTAGAAGTACACTGTTCTAGTCTTAGTAAGATTAATATTTTTTCTATTTTTCCTTTTTCCTTTGTTTTCACAAGAAATACAAAACTAGATTGTGACGATGTGAAACTGTAAAAGAGCAAGTTAAGTTAATGGAGTAGCACAAAATTTTTATTAGCATACAAATGGAATGACAAAAGAACTGCCAGGCAACAGTTGTGTCATGTCACAAATTCTAAATATCAATCTCTAAGCATTGCCTTTCTTCTTGTCCTTGCTGTCAACCTATATCAAGTTACCAGTCATTGCTAACTTCTCTAGCCATGTGAGTCAATACTAACTGTACTCAGGCAAAAGATAGAAGGTACAGTACACCATTTTTGGATAGTATCACTTTGCACCTTTTAATATTGAATCAAGTTTCAACTTTGCACCCAAAATTCGATTTAGACACTTTGTGCCCTAAAGTTATCCCAATTGCTCACTCTTGAAAAACTACAGACAATTATGCAAAAAAACTGCATGCATAACGTGTTAGAAGTGAAGAAATGGCGTCCTTCACGATCTCAGTGGAGGAGAAGCATGACATGGTGTGCCAGCACTTAATTTCTTCCATTTCCTCTACCAACGTGAGAGATTGGTTTTCTTTAGAACAGATTGATAGCTCCAGCGTGCAAAATATCCAAAGTAAAAGTCAGAGGTGAAAAGTAAATTTTGAAAAAAAGGCAGGGTAGTAAAGCTACATTGGTATATGGTTATTCAGGGCAATGGGTGACCAGCTTGTGTAAGGGATGCTGTCTATTGTGAGCAATATGTATCAAAGGTCATAGGAAAGGGAGCATAGTGGACCTCTATTTACCAAATGCTTCTCAGTGAACATGACATCAAGATCCTAAGGGTCACAGCACAAGATCTATTGGTAAGTTTTATAGCATGTTGGCGATACACCAGATATGTAGATACTACTGTTCTGAAACTAAAGAACTGACTAATATGGAGCCACAGATGGATAACAAACATAAGTATCCAAAATAATAAGAATGCCAAACAGAAGCACCATGTTGCACACACCCAAACTACGTTACCAGCACTCCCCCAACCCTGTCCATACTTAAGACCATTTGACAATGTACTAAATGAAAAGGCAGGAAACGTACATGGAAAAGGAAATAAACTGCAAATCCAAGAATGATGATTTAGCAAGAGGAAAGTGTACAAGTGAAATATGGGGATACAAGAGAACACATGGAGCAAAAAATTTGAGAAACTTACGTTGAGCCATATAGAACAATCTTTTGAACTTTCGTAATGTCAGAACCAGACTGATTATCCTCGACAAAAACTGTCAAGCTGATACAAGAAAATGCTAAAATCAAGTTAAACTAAGCCAGATAACATTCTGTTCAAGAGTAAAAACTCCCAGAAATATTCAGCATACCTCCGAACATTTTGAAACTTAACATATTTTAAGATCACTGGTTTTCCCTTCAAAATAAAAGGTAGTGCGAATCAATTATGAGAGTGACGCGAGAGTATAGTAACCAAACTACAACTTCAGGCAAGTTCTTGCTCAAATGCAAGAATCAGCATTGCCATGAAGCTTGTCTAAGCACTAAAATTTACCTTAAGATTTTCTTCAGATAGAACAGCTATATCACTTGGAGGGAAGTCATTAACATTACTGCATGTAAAAGTACAATAAAGAAATTTATTCCAGTTTTCAAAGGAAAGATAACATGGCAAATTAGAAAAAAATCCAGAAAGGAATTTAATCTCAAAATTACCTGAATCCCATGTGCTCCCTATTTGAAAAAAGTTTCACAGTTTTAGGACCTGCAGACAAAGAAAACATTCAGATCTATTGCAGTTAGATGTGCTGACATTCAATACAAACTACCTGGAAATCTTAAACGTAAAACCAGCTTTCCTGAGTCCCTTAATATCTTCTTTATTCACTCTTTTCCCTTTCAATTTAAAAGCTTTTCATGCCCACACTGCAGGAAGTTTGGATATGCAGATACTTAACAAGAACATGCACATACTGAACATTTGCATGCCATGACCATATAGTAAGCTTGGAATTTAGGTGATCTTCATACAAGAAATGAGAGGCAATTACCAGAAGATTTGACAGACCACAATAACTTTGTAAAGTCCATAAACATGTAAAGACTTCTGCATGTTTGAGAGCACACACTCTGTGTGTGGGCAATTAGTCAAATGATCGTTGCATTCTACATGTGGGATTACACTTTCTTATAGCGACAATTCTCACAAATTTCACTCTCCTCACTCTTATTTCAACATGTCTATTTCAATTACTTCAAAAAAGGTTTTAAGAGAAACCAGGATATGTAGCAAACTTAGTGACTAAATAAGAGAGCAATTTTCATAAGAGACACTTACAAGAACTGGGACTACAAAATGTGTAACTAGTCTCTAAGAGCTGATGCCATTAAATCGTGACCTTGTAGAATACTTTTTTGAAAGAATTATAAATGTTTACCTTCCTCTTCTGGTCCTTTAATAATGATGGAATGTAGTTTAACTACTTGATTGAAAGGTATATAGATTAATAGTTGCTCATCTGCATCACTTTCTAGTACCAAACCTTCATCCTCCCGATATCCCTGGTTAAAGATACATAAAATTCAGTTACATAAATGATGTGGCACCTCTTACATCTGAATGAACAAACAAATGAAGTAAACATCGAATCATCAAAGTACCATCTATAATTCCATAGCCCATCTCATATCTAAAACCAATTACCAAATGCTAATTGTGCAATATTTATTCAAAAGTTCATCAAAAACACATGAAATCTTGACAAAGTTACTAGTCACCTAAGCTTTCAGGGATATACACACTTTGGGTAATATAAATGGTGACCCTTTATTGCATGCTGGCGAATTTATAGTGTCACTAACAGATCTCATGTCAAAATTTCATTGCTAACTGAGATGCCAAGCAGCATCAGAGATTGCCATTCCTAATTCTGATCCTTCGGTTTCAACAGAACATTGAAATAGATTTATTACACCAAAAAGTTTACAATAGCTCAAGGTGAATGAACAGAATGGCTTTCAATATGCCCCACATGATAAGAACAGAAAACAAGATAAATGGAGGACAGGAGTGACAAAATGTAGCAAACAACAAAAAAGACGAAGAAGAAAACAAGATAGATCCTAGGGAGACTCATTCAGAGAAAAGTCTCTTGAATTAGAATCTTCCATCGTCATTTGGACATTCTAGAAATCCTTCAAGCCCCCACAACTTCTGCTCTCCACTCTGACTTTTCAAATCTTAACTAGAGACTCGTAACTTGTGGCTCAACTAGTACAAAATATTGTATTAACCAACAGTCTCATCAATTATCTCTCTTGCAATAATTGTGGCTCATCATGCACTTAAGGATGGTACCCCTTAAGTTTCAATTTTCACCCTTTAGTGCACATTTTCCAAGATATTTTGCTGGAATGATTTTGTTAGATAAAGGCTTCCTGCTGTTGTAGGAATATCCAAATTAAGATGCCTAAAAGTCACTTTAAGAACAAGTAAACCCACTCTCTCACAAAACTCGCTAAGAACCTGAATGCAATATGCTTCTGTAAATGGCAGAGCTCAATAGGATCTGAAAAAATGCTTGGTTGACGTGGTGAACAAAGGATAATTGTTGAAAATTATTTATATAATTAATTGTACTATCACCTGTGTAAACAATATAATCACTTCATCTCTTCCAAAATAAAGTGCCCACTAAATCTTAAGGAAAATACAATTTTCATAAGTGACTTTGAAATCTGCCCAAAGAATAATAATGGTGGCTATCTCAAACTTGGCCACAGTACCCAAGCTTATCAAGGCATGTGACTATCCACTCAAGTTGGTCAATCAATTTCTCTCAACTTTCACATCCTCCATTGCCATCATGTTACGGACTATCTTTGGCTGTAACATCAACTGATGGAGGTGTATTCTAAGCCATGAGAAGATGACTTGGGTTCATATCAAAATCAGGTTTCAAGAAACAACGAGAGTTAGTAACTGGTTTGATGCTAAAGTAGAAAAATACACTAATGTTCCTCAAAGGCATTAAAGCAAAAACCTTATAACCTTAATATTTACAAATTGGAAAAATAAGAGTCCACTATTGCTGCATAATTTTTGCTAACGTGGACCATCATGTATCCAAAGTAGAGCTGTTCTTAATTGGCAAAAAGTCGATTAATTTTGGTTCAATTAATTTCTACATCAATTCACACTGCCTGCATCAAGAATGTTTTCTGATTTAAAGAAACAAGAATCTCCACTTTCATTCAGTGTAATTGCTAGAGCTTAAACAGGCAATCTCCATTTTTACATTTCTTGCCTATTCTCTACATTATACTCAAAGTAAATCTTCTAAAACAACAATATCAAGACTGAAACTAGGGACAACAGCTTTTGCATAGTGATATTTCAAGCTTCTTCCAACTTTAACTCCCCATATAAAACAAAATGCAATACATTTCAAGATACCATAAGAATGTACTAAATCTGCAGAAGTACATCCATATGTCTAATAAGCAAGCAGGCAAATACTCAATGATTCCCAAAAAAAAAAAGAGTAATGATTTGAAAAAGTAGAAATGTCACTGTACAAGAACCATAAAGGTCTTGAGATCTCCTACATTTCTGAACCTTAAACCTGTAATGTGATTCACAGACCACTTTTACAGCAACTGTTTTTACAAACCAAAACCATATTATATGCATTGCTTATTCTTTCTCAGCTAATATGCACATGCCAAACCAAACTCTTACTTCCAAAACAGGAAATTCAACACTCATTCTTACTCTTAACATCTTGGGACTTCTTCTGAATATATATTGAACTCCCCAAGAAAGCTCCTTAAATTAATCACTCTCCCCTCAATCCTCTTTCTTTCCTTCTTATATGTAACCCGAGGATGAAGCATCTCACTTGAAAAGACACAGCATGGCAATTTCAGATAATTAACCCAAAAAGAACCTACAAAGTCGAACTCAAGAATAGCGCAAGCTAGGATGCAACAAATGCTGGTTCACGAGTAAACAATTTTATAAAGACCTAGTACAGAATTGCAAAAGGAAATTGCAGTCGGATATTTTCTTGTATTTAAATTTCTGTGTTTCAAAGTTATTTAAATTCCAACCAGTCATTTCGTTTCTGATCAGTTCCCCATTTCTGATTTCCTCTCAATTATTTCTTCACAAGCGTGTCTACTCGATCATTAAATTTCAAGTTCCTGCTTGCTTTCTACAACTTTGACATACTGCTAAATCCACACACACAAAAAAAAAAGGACCTTTTCAAACCCACAAAAATAAAATCGCATACTACAAAAAATTAACTCTGATCAAAAAATTGACACACCAATTCCAACCAAAACTCTTTTAGTTATTTGTGCATCCAAACCTAAATTTACTATTTCATCATCCAAATAGCAAAATAAAGAAACTCAATAGCTAGGATAAAGCAAATATTATCAAAGAAGAAATCTGAAATCATTCAACATATTTATTAAAAGCACAAACTCTCAATAATTTCCAATCTTTTTACCTGTTTAAGGGCATTAGGAACAGAGTGAGTACTGCTTTGGTTTAGGCATTCAACTCCTGACCAGTCCACAAAGTCCAACAAATCAACCTGAAAAGCAAAACCCATCATTCTTTTTCTTGTTTTTCCATTGTTTTCTTTTTGTGGGTTAACTGAAAATTAAAGGAAACAAATGAAAAACTAAAGACAGAGAACATATGGAAGGAAAATTACTCACTTGGCTTCGTTGAATAGCTGAGGCTGATTCGGCAGACATAGCTGACGATGGGATGCAAATCCACCAAACCAATAATTACTCTCAGGAGACAATACTCCAAACACAAAATCAAAATAGACAATAAGGGAGCTAGTTTTCGGGGTATGCCTATTAGGTAAATTTACACTGACCTCCTCTTAGCTTTGTTGATATTGCAGAAAGATCCATCTGATTTATGGAAATTGGAGTATATTAAGACAACTTTTTGCAAAAAATATTTTTAATTTTTTTTTTAAGTAAGAAAGGATGGGATTTAAGAAGGGGAGAGGGGATTAGACCACGACCTCTCTGTGTTGCAAGACCTCAATCTAGCCATTAGATTAGGGTTCCTTCAACTTTTTATATTATATATTGAGCAATGATCGCTTGCA
The DNA here is from genome assembly GCA_013103745.1 of Gardenia jasminoides. Lineage (NCBI taxonomy): Eukaryota > Viridiplantae > Streptophyta > Magnoliopsida > Gentianales > Rubiaceae > Gardenia > Gardenia jasminoides. The sequence goes on along the minus strand of CM023096.1, from coordinate 9,826,546 downwards.
CTTTGGGATAGAAACAAGACGGTTTTAAGATGGAAACCCTTCCCTCACATGCACATGGAGGAAAGAAGTAGGGGTGTGCATCAAATTTAAAATCGGTAATTCGGAACTATGAATTCGGAATTTTTTGAAATTTGGACACTGAAACTTTTAACCGATTTCGATTTCGAATTCATTAATTCTGATTTCGATTTCGTACCGAATTCAATTCAAAATTAGGTAAACTACCGAATTCACCGAATTCGGAATGTGTTATACTTAATTAATATACAGCTAATTTAATTAGCATACAACTAATTAGACTTAATATTATTATCATATAAAATAATTATTATTTAGAGGTATTAATATATAATAGAAATATTTTATATTACACACAACACACAATATTATATATATATATATATATATATATATATATATATATACGAATTCGAAATTGGAAGTTCCGATTTCAAAAATCCAAATTCCGAATTCGAACCGATTTCGTAATTTTTGAAATCAAAAACCCAATTTCCTTTCCGATTTTTGATTTTACCAATTTCAAATTTCAGAATTAAAATCGAATTTGGTTGGTAAATCGAAAAATTTCGTATTTGCACACCCCTGGAAAGAAGTCAAAATATAGACAACCTCGATTTGCCATTATAGGGAAAGCAAAATACTTAATAGCTTTGTTTGAACTGAGGAATGTGATGAAGATTTTGAAATTCATCCAAATCGTTATAGTTGTTTAGATTATTTAAGAAGCATTTGAATTTATAATTCAATAATTTTTTATTCATAAATTCACATGCCTCTTCTATAATTTAAACAATTACATTGATCTGAGAGGATTTTTGTTAAATCTCTCAATTCAAACAAAGCCAAATAGAACCAAAAACAAAAATAAAAGAGGCATTTTCATGTTAGATAACCCTAGAAAACTTACTCATGCTCTATATTCCAATTTGAAAAGTTAAGCATGCATCTTGACTCTGTGGATGAGAATCTTGACCTTATCAAGAACGGGGGCATGGTCCTTCAAGTAATTAAGATTACAGATAGCTGATTGATAGTTTATCTATTCGAATTAGAAATTTAGAATGAATTTATAATTATTAGATTATGCATGATTATTAGATATTTAGGTTATATGCATAATTTATTATATTTTCTTTAATTGATACAGGAGATGAGGCGAGGAATGGGGTAGGAATGCCTACTCCTTTTGAGGAGGGGGGAGAAAAATCTCCCTACCTCATCCTTACCACGTCCCAACTTCCACCCTATTCCACTCTTACGACATGGGTAACCTACTCTCATTGCATCCCTACTTGCATTTTCATAATTGCATCTTCTTGAGACTTTTCCCATGATGTGAAAAGACAATAATGCATTTATAAGTCTTAATTACTATTCCCTCCATCGCATTGTTAGTGTCATGTTTTTAATCTATTGATGCTTTAAAACAAGAGTCACCATTTCATTTAAGATATACTTTCCAATCATACCGTTTGAAAAAGTAACATTTTAAAATCCCAATGCGTATTTAACAAGAAAATATTTTGAGTGTAAAGGATATATATATATATATATATATATATATATTATATGTAAATTCACTAGTGCTACCTCATTTAAATATAATGATTACTATGTCTTTCTTTGTAAAATATTGGATTCCAAAAAATAACTCTGATATTGGGACAGAGGAAGTACTAGTTAAGGGTATTTGCAACTATTCACACGACTCGAAAAGTAATTAGTAGTACCAATAATAAATTAATTGCGGTGTCATGACAATTCCCTAGTTATGAGTACTTGCTGTGAGTAGCAAATTTTTTTTAATGCCTCAAACGTTTTTGCCAACGAATTTGGCAATTCATTCTTGTTTTATTATTTTTGAAAATGATATAAGTACTTATAACTTAAGCGATTTTGCATCATTTTCATGGTGACCTCTACAACCTTGACTATGAAGTTTAATACTTCCAAAAATATGAAAAAATTGTGAAACTTCACTTATTAAGTAATGAACAAATTCAAGAGTAATAGACAGTTTTAAATCACAATAGCCATTAGCTTGCTGAAAAACTATACTAAATAGGTTCATACTTATATGGAATTATAATATCATCACTATTCACAGTTCTATCCATTATTAGTAGTAAAACAATATTAGAACCAATGTAAAAACAAGGGAAAGTGCTTTTTTTTTTTTTCTGAAACGACAAGAAGAGTTTATAAATAAGTGTAAGCATAAAGCTTTACAGTGATGGAGCAACGGCTCTAGAAGATGAACAAAAGGCATAACAGCCTAACCTAAGAATTGAGGTGCTGAGCGCCTCGAGGAATGAAACCTTCCTCATCTATACCACCGTTTAATACAAAGCTGCTCAAATAACAGCTAGCCCTACTAACATTAGCATTCAGACTAAAAGAGCAAAATTGAAACAAGAAGCAAAAATCCCTAATGTCTTCAATCACAGTAGCCAGTCTGATATCTTTAATCTTAGCATCCTGTAGGTGTTTGAGAAGCTTGGGGGAACTAACCTCGATTAGAATCTTACACCACTGATTCTGCCATGCTTTTGCTAAAACCAGACGAACAGCATTTGCATAGTCTAACAAGGGAAAGTGCTTGAGGAGATAAAAAGTGAATGAGTTACTCTAGAAAATGTTGTCCCTTAGAACACTTTAAGGGTGCTCTTGTCATTTTATTAAACAAAAAAAAAATTTATAGTAGCTGGTACTTCTTGGAGGGCCAATGCCAGGCATAGACCTTTTAGTATCTTTTGCCTTTCTTAAAAGCTTGTATTTTAGCCACAACACCTTCCTAAAAGCTTTGTAATTACCATTGACAACTCCTCATTTTCTTTGAAATTGAATACTTTACAAGGACTTTACTTAAGGTTTCTTAGCATACAAGAGCCTCCAATTGAGTTTTTAGAATTCTAGTAGCATGTCTTATAAGTGCATTAGCAATTTTTGAAAGATTTGCTCTTTTTGAATAGTTTCATTCTTTTCTACGCTGTAAATGTAAATTTAAATTTAAATTCAAATTCAAATTCACTAGCAACCCATTTTAGGCCACCTAGTTAATGAAAATTGATTATCTGTTGAATTTCTCTATGTGATAGCCCCACCTCTCTCTAGGGCGTATACCTTAAGGTATCAGTGGACCGCCTGCCCAACTCTCGCCAGGACTCACTCACACAAACGATAACTATTTTTCCAAAGATACAATTTAAGCACCAAAACCAAACTTATAAATAACTCATAATCAAACTACTTCAATCTCACTGACCAAAGTTTTAATAACAAATCTAAACCAAAAGATAACTCACAAATTCATTACTCAAATCTTGAAATCCCCAAAATACATAAAATACTTAGTTATACATTCAAAGTTTCACAATACAATACTCCAAATTCATATTTCAAGTCTCTCAAGCCAGATACAAAAGGAAACTCTAGTTCTAATGGTTGGCGCCTTCGCTTGGGTTCTCAGTCCCTGTTAAGGAAAACAAATTTAAAAGAATGAGCTAAAGCTCAGTGAATTCCAAAAGACATGCAATTCACATATTATAACATTTCACGACAAATTCACATTTAAGAGCAAAAAAGGAAAACAGGTAACAACACAAGGGTAAGATAAAGGTAGCTCTCAAGAGCTAAGGTCCTCGAACTTGGAGCACGTCCATGGACTAGAGCACGAATCATGTAGTTGACACTCCGTCAATTTTCACATATAAAAACCAAATAGAAAACCACTGTCTCCTTACTCCACCAAAACCCCAATCTGTGCCCGCCCACCTAATGAAAAACTTATATATTTGTTTATTGCTCTTCCAAAAGGGACAAGGCCATATGCCGAGTTCAGAGCACACAACATATCACGTAGCCCAAGGTTGTTAAATCTCCTCGACCTAAGCCTTCCCAATGGCTCGATTTGATAATTTACCAAGGGGATTTAAGTATTCTCGAAAATAACAAATACAAAACACATCATGTCACATCAGGTAATCAAAACAAGATTCATATCAAATAACGGGATTCAAGTTCATATCACAAGTCAAGAGCTTCAAAGCATACATGCATTTCAAGTCAAGAAACATGCATGAAACTTACCGAAATAGCAAGGTTTTGATTCTAAATTTGGATCGGCTTCAAACTCTTCCCCATTTCCTATAAACAAGTAAAGAGAAGAAATAAGTTTCGTTCCACTAATAGCGAAACTAAACTCAAATAAATTTAGCCATTTGTTTGATCGAAATTCTTCCCAAAATTCCTCCAACTTTGCTCGAGTGAAAAAGTAGTTACTTGAGTCGAAAATCATCATAAAAGATTCCATTTTCAAATCGATACATCATTTAAACAAAATACTCTATCGATGTACTCCATACTCGCAACTTCTAAATTTTTAGAACAAGGAAATAAAGTGAGGTCTTTCACCTCGAAAATCACCCATTCAAGTTTAAACTCAACACTAAACTTTAATCAAGGTTTAGCACATGTTTAGAACAATTTTCACCAAGTCTCAATGTACAAAATTCATGAAAAATAGATTAAACATTTCAAACCCTCAAATCTGTCCAAATAGCCCATTTATCCCCAAAATTAGTGAAAACTCAACTTTTCACCATTAAAGTTCAAGATTTTAACTCTATTTAAGCATATACTCATAAATGAATATAATATACATTTATTCGGGTAAAATCTAATCAAGAAACGTCATAAAATTTTGAAATCAAATGTCAAAACTTTCAAGCATAGGTTCGCCCATCCTTCATGAATTTTCTTCAAAATTTTCAACACATTCCTACTTTCTAACCACAAATGAACTCATCTCATAAACAACAATCACAACCACAACCAGGTCCTCAAGTCCGCTACCTAAGAAGTCACCTCAAGTCAACTACCTAAGTTGGGAATTCAAGAGCCCAACTCAAATGTTCCAAACATAAGCATTTCTAGCAAAATAAACCATGGATCTACAAGATCTAGCACTAATAAAGTTAAAACTAAGAGATTTAAGTGTTATACCTCAATATCTAAGTAAATCTAGCAAGATCAAGTAAGATCTATTGTTAATCCACTCAAGGATGAACTTCCAAACTTTGAATCTCAAGAACCTTCAACTTTAGCCAAGAACTAGCTTGATCTTTGGTGTTTTCCTCCACAAATCTCAAGAACAAGAAGATGCCAAGCAATATGAAGCTTTCTTCCCTCTTCCTTTCTCTCTCTCACTCTCAGACTTCTCTCCCTCTCTCTATCTCTCTCTCACGGCAGCAAAAAGGAAGAGAAGGAACAAGATGAAGGCTTTCCAATGGTGTCTTCAAGCTTCAAGAAATGGAAGATGAAGATGAAGTTGAAGAACTTGTTTTCTCTCTCTATTTCTCTCTCTCTCAAGCTCGGCTGTCTCTCTCTCTTCAAGCTTCAAATGTTAGCTGAAAATGAAGAAGCAAGAGGCAAGAAACAAGGCTTTATGGAGACAAAATGAAAGGTTGTCCTTGTTTTAAGGAAAAGTGGTCAAACTTCCACTTTTTGTCGCGTCGACGCGCGACACTCTAACTTTTGCTAGTTTTCTCTCCTTCTGGCACTGTTCTGCCTTAAATATATCTCTGTAATATCTCTACATATGCTTAGTTTCATCTTAGAGCTACTATTCACACCACGACTCAAAAATTGATGCTTAAACTGGCCGAAACCAAACACCAGCAATTAATTCTAAAAAAATTCTCTAAATTAGAAAATAATAACTCAAAGTATAAATTCACTAATATTTTAGTGAATAAAAATAATAGAAATATTATTATATATATTTAAATAAAAATAGAATTTTGAGACCCTCACACTCTGCCACCTAGCAAGGCTATTGTTTTCTCACATAAATAGGACTACAACTCCAGAAATATCAAAGGCTTCATTTGCCTTAGGTGTTTTTGGACTTTTTTTTTAAAAAAAATTTTACTATGACTTTGTAAATAAAAAAAATACTACTGTAAATGGTAAGTGTTTGTGAGGTATGTTTTGAAGATTGTATTTTGGAATGATTTTAGGATTTTTTTCATTTATTATTGTAGATGGTAAGTGTTTTTGAGAGGTGTTTTGAAAGTTGTACTTTGAAATGATTTTAGGATTTAGAATTTTAATGGAGCAATTTTTTTAAAAAAAATTAAATAACACCTCCACCACCAACCTCTCCCTTCTGCTTTCTTTTGCCTCTCTCTCTCTCTCTTCCCCCTCCTTCCCTCCCTCCTTCTTTCTTCCCTTCTTCTCCTCCCTTCTTCCTTCCTCCTCCCCTCCCCTCTCTTCCCTTCCCTTCCCCCTCTCACCAGAAAAACCCCTCCCTTTCCCCTTCCATAAACCTCATAGTTAGAGGGTCGTGACTAGATTGTGACCCTCTCAAGCTCCCTCTAGTCGCAACTATCATTGTTGTTCTAGTTTTGACTCCAATCCAACATTATGGAATGTTGACAATGAGAAGAGTTTTCAATAGTCTAGTTGAGTTGGTCACCAAAGAAGGACTCGATTCCCTCATTGGGTGTAAGTCAGGGGTTACGAATTCCAATTTGTATTTCAAATTCAAGATTTCTTGAAATTTTATCAGCGAGTGCATATTGTAACTATTTGGTTTAAAGGTGATTCAATTCCCTCCGAGTCCCCCAATGACCATTTTAGATCTATTCCTCCCTTTCATGTAGAGTAGGACTGGAAATAAAAGAAGAATTATTGTGTCGACTAAAAAGGAAACAAAAACTAGCAAATTATCAATTTTGACATTTATGCATAGCACTCGAGCCATTATAGGATTGCTTGTATTTTATGGCTTTAACCAATTTATAAAACCAACAACAAAAAAGTACTAACCAACAGTTTAGACAAGCTTAATATAAGTCATATGACAGTATTTGGTCATTTTTTTACCAAATTACTTTTAGTACTTCTTTGTATCCACCGCACAATACATGTATTTATTGATAAACTTGAGAGCATATTAAGTCACACTCTAAACACTGTTAGGTGTCTAGTCCCAGTAAATTGACAAAAAAAGGTTATTGACAACCCCAAAAGACAAATAACAAAATAAAAATAAATAAAATAAGATTTACGTGGTCTAGTCAAATTGACCTACGTCCATGGGTAGGGGTGTGTAAATACAAAATTTTTCAATTTATCGATCGAATTCGATTTCAATTCAGAAATTCAAAATCGGTAAAATAAAAAATCAGAAAGAAAATTAGGTTTTCAATTTCAAAAATTATGAAATCGGTTCGAATTCGAGATTTGGAATTTTCAAATCGGAACTTCCAATTTCCAATTCATATATTATATATATATAATATTGTATGTAATATAAAATATTTCTATTATATAATAATAACTTTAAATAATGATAATAATATTAAGTCTAATTAGTTGTATATAATTAAGTATAACACATTCCGAATTCGGTAGTTTACTGAATTCCGAATTGAATTCGGTACAAAATTGAAATCGGAATTGATGAATTCGAAATCGAAATCGGTCAAAATTTTCAGTGTCCAAATTTTCAAAAATTCCGAATTCATAGTTCGGAATTACCAATTTCAAATTCGATGCACACCTCTATCCACTATGAAGAAGAGAGTACAAAAACCTTCGGAAAGTGTTTCTAGACCTAGAAACACCTAATATTAAAATGCAAGAAAGTCTAAAATAATTTTACTACAAAAAATTCTTAATGACATAAATGCCTAAATAGCCCACTAAAAACTCATTGGTTTGGTGCACTTAATCTCACCAAAAATCCACTATATTTATAGGTAACAAGGGGAAAGGTCCCCTAATAAAATAATCGATGTGGGACAAAGCCACACATAACAAATCCCCACATTGGCGTGTCCCCAACAACGACAAATAGTAAACCTACTCCATCTTCTCCATAAAAGCCCTATTGGACTTAATCACAAACAATGAACACCAACCAAGTTCAAGTGGTAAACTGAAAAAGGTTTCATAAACATGTCAACAAGATTCTTTTTAGTATTTGTTTTCTGAACAAGGACTTTCCCTTCTACAATAGTATCTTGAATGAAATGATACTTCACATCAATATGTTTCGTCTTCTCATGATACATCTGATCTTTAGTCAAGTGTATAATATTTTGACTATCACAATGAATAATAGTAACACCTAGATGTAGACTGAGTTCCCAAACAAATCCTCCAACCACAAGGCCTATTTGATTGTTTCGGTCACAACCACATATTTTTTCTCCATAGTAGATAAAGACACAATAAGTTGTAAAGTAGTTTTCCAACTGACTGCACAACTGCCAATACAGAATACATAGCTTGAAAGTAATCTTCTCTTGTCAAGATCCCAGGTGTAGTCTGAGTCTACAAAACCAACCAAAGTGTTATTATTTCTTCTAAACTCCAAACAAGCATTTGAAGTCTCTCGTAAGTATCTAAAAATCCACTTCACAGCCTGCTAGTGTACTTTACTTGGACAAGACATATATCACTAACAACACTAACAGCTTGTGAAATATTCGAACAACTATAAACCATTGCATACATAATATTGCCGACTGCACTAGAGTAGAAAACCCCTGTCATATATTCTTCCTTTTCATCTGACTATGGTGATTGAGCAGCAGATAATTGAAAATAATTAATAAGAGAAATACTTACTAGTTTAGCATCTTTCATGTGAAATCGCTCTAAGACTTTCTTAAGGTAATTTTCTTGGGTCAAGAATAACTTCCCTGCTCCTCGGTCTCGTTTGATATCCATGCCAAGGATTTTCTTAGCTGCTCCTAAATCTTCCATATCAAATTCACTGCTTAATTGGAATTTCAAATTGTGAATTTCTGACAAATTCTTAGCAGCAATTAGCATGCCATCAACATAAAGTAACAAATAAATAAAAGAGCCATCATCTAACTTCCAAAAGTAAACATAACTATCATACATGCTCCTTGATTAACTGTGACCCAATATAAAGGAATCAAATCTCTTATACCACTGCTTTGGAGACTACTTTAATCCATATAAGAATTTCTTCAACAAGCAAACATGGTCTTTTTTCCTTCAATATCAAATCCCTGGTATTGCTTCATATAGATTTGTTCTTCAAGTTCACCATGTAAGAAAGGTTCTTAACATCAAGTTGTTCCAATTCCAAATCATACATGGCAATTAAAACAAGTAAAATACGAATAGAGCTATCTTTAACAACAAATAAAAATACATCATTGAAATCAATACCTTGTACCTCACTATAGCCATTTGCAACTAATCGTGCTTTATATCTTGCATCTTCAACTCCTAGAATACCTTCCTTCTTCTTGAAGACGCACTTACAATCAACAATTTTCTCACTCAAAGTCAGTTTTACAAAAAACCAAGTTCCATTTTGGTGGAAGGACTCAATTTCTTCATTCATTACAACCAACCACTTAGCAGAATCATCACAAGAAATTGCTTCTAAATAGTTAGAAGGCTCACCAAATCTATCAATTTCTTCTGCAGCAGACAAAGCATATGCAACCATATCTACATATCTTTATGGTGGTTTAATATCCCTCCTTGGTCAATTTCTAGCTATGGAATAGTACTCCTCTTCTAGATCATCTTCATTAATAGACTCAAGTGCATCTAGTGGCAATTGTTGAATAGAAGAGTTGGATTGAGAATGACTTGAACTACCGATTTCAAGCTCTACCTGTTTCTGTGTACCATCTGTGAGGGCCGTGAGTTTAACTTAAAGCTTGTTTTGAAATTTTCATGAGTAAGTTCTTATAAAACTCTTGCTTGAGCATGTGCTTAATCACGAGAGAAAAAAAAAATATAACAATAATAATAAACCCTAAACGATTACATTGAAATCACTACCATTATAGGTTTAACCATTTTTTTTTCTTCTTCAATCAAATTCACTTAACAATTATTAAATCACAGTTAGGATTGAGCTGAATCTTTCTAAGCAAATTCGGAATTTTCATCCCAATTTCCAGCTAGGAAAAAAAAAATCTTGCCCCTCCTCTTCACCTTTACATGACTACCATGTGTCAATTGCTTGCTGAAATTTTTGGTTACTTGAACAAGTTTCATCCATTCCAACCGGCTGCTCATTTAAGTAGGAGCAAGAAAATTTTTCAGATATCATTAGCCAAACTTGATGATGTTCACCGGCCTCCATGTCCAATGGTAGGGAAGCTCATGCCATTTGGCATCTTATTCCAGCCACCTTATGCTCACTTGAGCAAGGCAAGTCTGCAAAATTATTTCTTCAAGACCAACCGATGGTCATCAGCCTTAACTCTCCTTATTGCATTTCAAAAATCACTCTTCACTTTCACCTCATTTCAGCACTCATCCCTCAAGCTCTCCACCGAGAAGCTCTCCCCTTCACCCCCCACATTTCACTTCAAACTCTTTTCTTCCCAAGCTCAACCGAGAGCTCCCTTTTCACCCTCCATTTCCTTGTCTTTCTTTTCTTGGTCGATTCAAGCTTTGCACTAAGAGCTCTACTCTTTGCTGCAAACTGCTGGAAAACCGAAGCTGAAATCTGGAAGTTGAGCAGCCTTGTCCTCCCTACTTCCATTTCTTGACCAAGCAATAGGTAAGGCTGATTAGATTCTTGTGAACTTCCTTGGCAGCTTAGAAATCTTTCCATCCTTCAGCTTGTTTCGTTTCTTGTAGTGGGAACCAAACTTGATCAGCTACCTCACACCGTTTGCTTCCTGTTTCTTGGAGCTAATTAGAGGTACGGCTTATTTTGCATCTTCCTTAGCTTAAAGAAACTGTTTTACCCCTCAAAGATGTCATCTTGATTCATGAAATTACCATGCATGTAATAAATAACTTGAAATCTTGCTATGGCATGCTTGCATCCTTTTGTTTGCTGGAAATTCATTTAATCGAGAAGAATCAATTTTCCTTGGTTTCTCTAAGCTTTCTGAAATTCCAAAGTGAAAGCTTCTGCTGTAATACTCCATGCATGATCATTAAGAGTGGTTGGAACTTTTACTTGTACCATATTGTTTCTTAGAAACCTTGATTCCTTACTGTTTTGAATGTGGTTGGCTGAAGGACTTTGCCCTGTTTTCCTGAAGCCTCTCTTGTTAATGACTCACTGAAATCAGCACATGCATGTGTTATATTTCAGTTGATCGGTGGGGTTTTAGTTAAAAATTCTCATGGACCAAAATATTCCAGCTATTCCGAGCTTGGATCATTTGTCTTTTTTTTTTCCTTTAAAGGTTGAATAACTCTTTTTCCTTGCATGAATAACTCTCGGCCAGCTTAAACATTAATTGCGTGATGACTTAAAACTTAGTTATTGACTGGACATCTTGCACCAAGAGAAGAAAAAAAAAAAAGAAGATAGAGGGAAAGACATTTGATGGTCAAAAATAGGAACCGGACTTATTACCTTCCCAAACTTAAGAAATCTGTGTAGTTGTGACTTCTGCTTAGTTTTGATCATGTGCATGAACCTTTGGCTTCTTGAATTGATGTTTTACATGTTGAGAATCATGATTGGTATGCTGGGAACCAAACTAGACCGTTAACCACGCAGCTATGTAGCTGGAATTTCACAAGCTCGCTCAAAACTTTGCATTTTCCAGAAGTCAGTGGACAAAACAGTCCAAAACAGAATGCTCATATCTCACAGTTCATAAGTCCAAATCGTGTGCCGTCAACAGCATTCAAAACTAGACTCATAGGGCTTCGATTTGGTATATCGTACGCGCCGTAGTTCATTTTCTAGACGTCATAGCAAGCAAATGAAATCGCTGAAAATTTCAACTTGAAAATGCTGGAATTGAGTTCAAAATATTTTTTTGGACAAGTTTGATGGAATTTTAACCAAAACGAGTTTTAATGTTTGCTAACAGAAAGTTTCGTTTTTCTATTATTGCAAAGATGTACCAATTCCCAAACAAGATTTCCAACTTAATTTGTATCAAATCATGAACCTTAGGGTTTCTCATGCAAACTTTTAAAAAAAACCCTCGATCGAGAAATTACTGTTCAAACAAATTTGATTTTTTTTCCAAAACTTGACTCGTTTAAAATCTCGTAAAGGAATTGTACCCACACAAGACCCAAACGAGCAAATTTCAAAGTCGTAATCTTCTAAAAAGAACCTCACGAAAAATAATCTTTCAACAACAAACGACCTCAAAACCCTACTGCAATTTTTCCATCTTAATACCTTCCATTATTGAAATCTTTAAAAAAAAAAAATAGTTTATTTTCTTCAAACCTATTTCAAATCCTCGGAACTTCCAAGTTTTCATACTTACATGTTTTGACCTAAAATATATATATCTTTTCAGAACTTCAATTACCAAGGTTCATATCGCCGTAATGCTATAATAATTACTCGTTAGTTATATAAAAACTACTTTCTTATTTATAACAGAAGTGAATTGGTCAAAATTGATTTTAATAATTAAAAGTTAAATTATATTTGCCTCAGGATCGGCCGGTGACCAAGTCGAGGACGTTGACATCGAAACCTTCGACACAACCTTGCCCTAGTTAAGGTGAGGGTTCCAAATTGTTGTTAAATGTTTTATTAAAGTAATGAGAACATGCTTGTTTGAAATGTGCCACATGTAGAATTGTACTTGATGGAAAATGTTACTTGTTGATTGAAGCACGTATTTACTAAGTGTTATTTGCCAATTAACGTGCTAAATGTTGAATAGTATATAATTCCATGGTTGAATTATTTCAAAACCATTGATCAAAAGGAGGAGATCGTGTGTGTACTTTATCGCACTGACCCTCTCATTTTACAAATGATTTAGAAATACCATAATTGTGTATGTGCCTGTTAAATGTGCATGAGTGATAAGCCTTTGCGAATGTGCCGCAATTGGCTCGGCCGGGATCCCAAACTCCAGAGGCGAGTCGGCCTATTCCGAGCCGGCAATTAGGGCTTGGTCGGCGGACCACGGGGAAATGAAATGAAAGGTTACCTCGAGTGTACACCACCCAATGAATGTTGGTTGTCGGGCCCGAAGTCGGTGTAAGGGGTTGGAGATTGGGAAGCAGTTGAAGAAGTGCTATTGAACAACATGGAAGCAATGTATCCTTCCACAATGAATGTTATTGATGCTTTCCAATATGATATTGAAATTCAATGTTTCATGAAATTCTTGAAGGAAAAATGCTGTTGTGAAAATTTTCCTTATGTGATTGATTAAGTGAAAGCATGCTCTGCAAATGTGATAATTGTTATGTGTTGGGATCCTCATTGGGCTTGTGAAGCTCACCCATATATTTTCCCTCCCGGATTTCGGGTTTGACTTCGGCGAGGATTTGAGAGCTATTGGATTTTGTTGGTTGTAACCTTTATCCTTGTTAAGACTAATGATGTTGAAATCCCTTTTTGGTTAACATTGCCTAGGAATCGTGTATCCTAGGTGGTTGATGTTAAATTTTAGTTTGAATTATATAGCGGTATTTAGAAATATGAATTGACTAAACTGATCGATTGAGTCCTGGCGTGAGCTAGGCCGATGGTTTCTCGGGGTTCCTTGGGAGTCGCTACATTTAGTGGTATCAGAGCCTAGGTTAGAAATTGGCCTGTAAGGTTATAGGGCCTAATTTTGGAAAGGTAGAAGTAATACTTGTGGTTATAAATTATATAAGCAGCTTACTAGATTGGTTGTGGTTGTAGGTTATGGCTGGGCGTGGAGCTAGTGGAGGTCCTGCCCCACCTAGGGGGCCCATGCCTAAGGTGCGATATCAGCTTGAGGTGGGAGGCCCTACCCTTTGGAGCCCTACCTCGAGGGCTAACCCTTGTAGGTGCTCGAGGGACTATGCATATCCCAACCATGTGGTGTTTGCTGTGGTCAGGGAGAGGAAGACTTTAGCCCGCGGTTGAGGGGCAAATGCTGAGATTGAGGAGTTAAGGGCGGAAAACGAGAGGTTACGTGCTAGGATTCAAGAGCTCGAGGGTGTAGCCGATCGTTTCGTTCATCTGTCTGACACCGTCGTGTGCTGGTATCATGGCCAATTGTGAGGCCATGATTGAGGATATTGTAGAGATACATTCTGAGGGCCAGGGCGGTGAGAGCTCTAGCGTTGGACAGGTGTCTTCAGGACACATTGAGGATGTTGATTATCAGGGAGATAGGGAGGCTTCCCCTACTTATAGCCCCCTTAGTGATCCCTCTGAGGACCCTGATTTTCCTACCTCCCCATGAGTGAGGGTTGAGATTGAATTCCCAATGAGGTCCCTTTTGCTTTTGATTGGATGATTGTATTAGACTGATGTTGTGTTTTATTTTATGGATGTTATGATCACCATGTTATGTTGTGTAAGAACTTGATGTATGATGTTTTATGATTAACGTGAGCTATTTGGTGTTTTACTATGCTGCAAATACCTTCTTTTATATTCTTTTATAATTACTTATAGATAAATGTGTGCATAGATAAAGGAAATGGACGGAAGGGGTAGAGGAAGAGGAAGACCACGTAGGCAGGCTCAAGGCCAAGGGGAAGGTGAGGCCCACCTTAATCGAGAACAAGGTCGGAGCCGAGGGACCCTATAGAGGCCCTAAGCAGGGATGGCAATTTGTTGGAGCAGGGTGGGACCGTCGGGACCAAGGACCTAGGGCCGACCAACGGGGACCAGGGTTAGGAGATGATAGAGCATTAGAGAGGTTTCAGAGATTTTCTCCACCTAAGTTTGTCGGAGGACCCAATCCAGACATAGCAGAACAGTGGCTGGAAACCATGGTGAACATTTTTGGGACCCTAGGGTATACGGAAGTTGACAAGTGACTTTCGCCGTTTTCAGTTGAAGGTGCAACGGCATTGGTGGAGCGTAATAAGGAAAAATGGGCTAGGAATCAAACCCCGTGGACGTGGGTTAATTTCACCAGGGAATTTAATGAAAAATATCTTCCTCCTATGGTTCAGGAGAGGAGAGAAGATGAGTTCATACGGTTGCGTCAGGGAACTTTAAGTGTGGCTGAGTATGAGGCTCAGTTCACTCGGTTATCCAAATTTGCACCAGAATTGATTGCTACTGAGCCCCGTAGAGTGCGCCGTTTCATCCAAGGCCTCAATGTAGAAATTCAGGAAGCCTTAGCAACTGCCCACACACCTACATTCACTGATGCCCTAGAGAAAGCTATAAGGGTAGAAAGTACTAAGGCTCAAGTCAAGGCCTTTCAGAACAGGAAACGACCAGCCCCACCCAACCCTAGTCTTGGGAAGACAGGAGGAGGTCAACTAAGTCAACCGCCCCCGAAAGCCGGAAGAGGACCCGGAGGAGAACGAGTGGTCACAGGCCAAGGACGGGGCAAAAAGGGTAGCCCGTCCCAAGCAAGACAACCCCCGTCAACTCGCCAATCTTGTGGGTACTGTGGTAAGGCAAACCACCATGAAAATGACTGTTGGAGGAAGGCGGGGAAGTGCCTAATATGTGGAAGCACGGAGCACGTGATCAACAATTGCCCTGCCGGGACTCAAGAATCGGGGTACAAGCGCAAGGGCCCAAACCCAAAACCCTCAACCGAGCAATCGGCCCGGGGTGCAGGGATTTATTCCCCATCGGGAGATACAGACCCAGGTTGGGTGGTAGAAGGTACTATTTCCCTCTTTCATAGATTGGCTAAGATTTTAATTGACCCAGGTGCTAGTCACTCTTTTGTCAATCCTAAATTCTTATGTGGTGTGGATGTCAAGCCTACTCTTTTGTCTTATGACCTAATCGCAAACTCGGTGAAAGATTCTTGTTTAATTGCGAATGAGGTCTATAAGAATGTGAATTGTGGGTAGGTGAGAGAAAAATTTTAGCAGACCTGATTGCCTTGCCCATTAAGGGATATGATATTATTCAGGAATGGATAGTCTAGCCCGACTTCATGCACTGGATTGTAAAATGAAGGTGGTCAATTTCACATTCGGGGAACCTACCTTAAGATTTGATGCTCGACAAGGATTAGCCTCTCTGCACTTGTTTGGGATTCCAAGCTCGGAAAATGTTGAGTAAGGGAGCTCGGGGATATTTAGCTTTCTTAATAAACCCTCAAGAAGATAAATTGAAATTGGAGGATGTACCGATAGCGAGTGAATACCCAGAAGTATTTCCTGAGGAATTAGAGTCCTTACCTCCTAACCGAGATGTTGAATTTAAGATTGAACTCACACCTGGAGCAAACCCTATGTCCAAGACTCCCTATCGAATGGCACCCGCTGAATTAAAGGAACTGAGGTTACAACTGCAAGATTTGTTAGAAAAGGGGTTTATAAAGTCAAGTGAGTCTCTGTGGGGAGCGCCAGTATTATTTGTGAAGAAGAAAGATGGAGGATTGAGACTTTGTATTGATTATCGGGGATTAAATGAAGTCACTGTTAAGAATAAATATCCATTGCCCCACATTGATGAACTATTTGACCAACTGCAAGGGGCAGTAGTGTTTTCTAAGATTGACCTTAGACAAGGTTATTATCAATTGAGGATTAGAAATGAAGACGTTCCAAAAACTGCCTTTAATTCTCGATATGGGCATTACGAGTTTCTGGTCATGCCATTTGGACTAACTAATGCCCCGGCGGCATTTATGGATTTAATGCATAGGGTTTTTTAAGCCTTACCTAGACCAATTTGTGGTAATTTTCATAGATGATATCTTAATTTATTCAAAGTCTAAGGAAGATCATGAGCGACATCGAGATTAGTTTTGCACTTTGAAGGAGCACAAGCTGTATGCTAAATTTAGCAAAAGCAAATTTTGGTTGAAAGAAGTGGCTTTTCTAGGTCATGTGATATCTGAAAAGGAATCATGTAGATCCAGCTAAGGTTAAAGCGGTGGTAGATTGGAAGCAGCACGAGAATCCAACGAAGTCCGTAGCTTCCTAGGGTTGGCTGGATATTACGAAGGTTCATTCAGGATTTTTCCAAACTTGCGGCCTTTGACCAATTTGACTAGAAAGAACAGTCGTTTCGTTTGGGATTCAAAATGCGAGAATAGCTTTCAAGAGCTTAAGAGTCGACCGACTAAAACCCTGTGTTGACATTGCCAAATGAGAAGGAGAGTTTTACGGTCTATACTGATGCATCTAAGGAAGGACTGGGATGTGTTTTAATGCAAGAGGGTAAAGTAGTGGCTTACGCCTCGAGGAAGCTGAAACCTCATGAACAATTATCCACCCATGATCTTGAATTGGCGCCATAGTGTTTTGAAGAAATGGAGGCACTATTTATATGGTGTGGTTTTTGAAGTTTACACCGATCATCAAAGTCTTAAGTATTTATTTTCCCAAAAAGAACTGAATTTGAGGCAACGCCGATGGATGGAATTCCTAGAAGATTATGAATGTACCATTAAGTATCAACCAGGGAAGGCCAATAAGGTAGCAGATGCCTTAAGCAGAAAAGTTCAGATTTCTGGGTTAATGGTTAAGCAATGGAAAATGTTAGAAGAGGTTAGTACTTGGAACCCACGGTTAATGCAGCAGAAAGTAGTTTTGGGAAGTGTGACCTTAAATTCCTCCATAACTGAGCGTATTAAAGAGACTCAAAGCAAGAATTCCCTTGTACAGAATTGGGTAAATAAAGTGAAAGAAGGGAAGTTGCCTAATTTCAATTTGGGGAGTGATGGGATCTTGAGATATCAAAACCGATTGGTAGTGCGATGAGGATGAGCGAAAAGAGAAATTATGGCTGATGCACATAAGTCAAAATATACAATTCACCCTGGAAGAAATAAGATGTATCAGGATGTAAAGAAATTTTTCTGGTGGAATAATATGAAAAGGGACATAGCTCAGTTTGTATACTCTTGTCTAACGTGTCAACAAGTTAAATCTGAACATCAGAGACCTTGAATTACAGTCATTAGAGGTACCTGAGTGGAAATGGGACCAGATTACCATGGATTTTGTCACTGGATTGCCCCATACCCGTCGAGGTCATGATGCTATTTGGGTGATAGTGGATCGGTTGACGAAATCAGCTCATTTCCTACCAGTTAATATGAAATATCAGATGGAGAAACTGGCCCAGATTTATATGGATGAAATTGTTAGGCTTCATGGAGTACCAGTAAGTATAGTGTCGCAGAGATCCCGTTTTATTTCCGGTGGCAGCGATTCAAAGTGCCTTGGGAACCAAGTTAAATCTCGATGACTTATCACCCTCAAGCAGATGGACAATGAAGGACCATACAAACCCTAGAAGACATGTTGAGGGCATGTATCATGGATTTGGAGGTAGTTGGGATCAACACTTGACTCTAGTGGAATTTGCCTACAACAACTACCATTCTTCCATTCAGATGGCCCCATATGAAGCGTTGTACGGAAGAAAGTGTAGATCACCAGTATACTGGGATGAAGTGGGAGAACGCATAAGATTTTGGGTCTGAAAGGATACCATGGGTTGAAGCAGCATATGAGAAGGTCAAGTTAATCCGTCCAACGGATACAAGTAGCTTCAGTGAAAAGCTACAGACAAGAAGAAAGGATTTAGAATTTCAAGTTGGGGACGAAGTTTTCTTGAGAGTCACGCCATTAAGAGGAAGTCTCAAATTTGGAAAAGGGCAGAAACTTAGGCCTAGATATATAGGTCCCTTTAGAATCTCACAAAGGATTGGAAAGGTAGCGTATCAGCTGGAATTACCTACAAGCCTAGCTCGAGTCCACAATGTTTTTCACGTATCTTGGTTGAGGAAATACCATAAGGACCCATCTCATGTCCTACCCACCCTGGAGATCGACCTAGATGAATCATTGACTTACCAAGAAAAACCCTTGAAGATTCTTGATAGAAAGGTTAAGGTGTTAAGGAGAAAGCAGATTCCCTTGGTAAAAGTTCTTTGGAGACATCACGGTATAGAAGAAGCAACATGGGAACTAGAAGAAGAGATGAACCAGAAATACCCAGAACTTCAAATGCCCGAAGGTAATAATTTCGAGGACGAAATTTTCTTAAGTAGGGGAGGTTGTGAGGGCCGTGAGTTTAACTTAAAGCTTGTTTAGAAATTTTCATGAGTAAGTTCTTATAAAAATCTTGCTTGAGCATGTGCTTAATCACGAGAGAAAAAAAATATAACAATAATAATAAACCCTAAACGATTACATTGAAATCACTACCATTATAGGTTTAACCATTTTTTTTTCTTCTTCAATCAAATTCACTTAACAATTATTAAATCACAGTTAGGATTGAGCTGAATCTTTCTAAGCAAATTCGGAATTTTCATCCCAATTTCCAGCTAGGAAAAAAAAAATCTTGCCCCTCCTCTTCACCTTTACATGACTACCATGTGTCAATTGCTTGCTGAAATTTTTGGTTACTTGAACAAGTTTCATCCATTCCAACCGGCTGCTCATTTAAGTAGGGAGCAAGAAAATTTTTCAGATATCATTAGCCAAACTTGATGATGTTCACCGGCCTCCATGTCCAATGGTAGGGAAGCTCATGCCATTTGGCATCTTATTCCAGCCACCTTATGCTCACTTGAGCAAGGCAAGTCTGCAAAATTATTTCTTCAAGACCAACCGATGGTCATCAGCCTTAACTCTCCTTATTGCATTTCAAAAATCACTCTTCACTTTCACCTCATTTCAGCACTCATCCCTCAAGCTCTCCACCGAGAAGCTCTCCCCTTCACCCCCCACATTTCACTTCAAACTCTTTTCTTCCCAAGCTCAACCGAGAGCTCCCTTTTCACCCTCCATTTCCTTGTCTTTCTTTTCTTGGTCGATTCAAGCTTTGCACTAAGAGCTCTACTCTTTGCTGCAAACTGCTGGAAAACTGCTGAAATCTGGAAGTTGAGCAGCCTTGTCCTCCCTACTTCCATTTCTTGACCAAGCAATAGGTAAGGCTGATTAGATTCTTGTGAACTTCCTTGGCAGCTTAGAAATCTTTCCATCCTTCAGCTTGTTTCCTTTCTTGTAGTGGGAACCAAACTTGATCAGCTACCTCACACCGTTTGCTTCCTGTTTCTTGGAGCTAATTAGAGGTACGGCTTATTTTGCATCTTCCTTAGCTTAAAGAAACTGTTTTACCCCTCAAAGATGTCATCTTGATTCATGAAATTACCATGCATGTAATAAATAACTTGAAATCTTGCTATGGCATGCTTGCATCCTTTTGTTTGCTGGAAATTCATTTAATCGAGAAGAATCAATTTTCCTTGGTTTCTCTAAGCTTTCTGAAATTCCAAAGTGAAAGCTTCTGCTGTAATACTCCATGCATGATCATTAAGAGTGGTTGGAACTTTTACTTGTACCATATTGTTTCTTAGAAACCTTGATTCCTTGCTTTTTTGAAT
Organism: Gardenia jasminoides; assembly: GCA_013103745.1. Taxonomy (NCBI): domain Eukaryota; kingdom Viridiplantae; phylum Streptophyta; class Magnoliopsida; order Gentianales; family Rubiaceae; genus Gardenia; species Gardenia jasminoides. Next base: position 9,806,261 of record CM023096.1, on the reverse strand, counting down.
GTGGTTGGCTGAAGGACTTTGCCCTGTTTTCCTGAAGCCTCTCTTGTTAATGACTCACTGAAATCAGCACATGCATGTGTTATATTTCAGTTGATCGGTGGGGTTTTAGTTAAAAATTCTCATGGACCAAAATATTCCAGCTATTCCGAGCTTGGATCATTTGTCTTTTTTTTCCTTTAAAGGTTGAATAACTCTTTTTCCTTGCATGAATAACTCTCGGCCAGCTTAAACATTAATTGCGTGATGACTTAAAACTTAGTTATTGACTGGACATCTTGCACCAAGAGAAGAAAAAAAAAAGAAGATAGAGGGAAAGACATTTGATGGTCAAAAATAGGAACCGGACTTATTACCTTCCCAAACTTAAGAAATCTGTGTAGTTGTGACTTCTGCTTAGTTTTGATCATGTGCATGAACCTTTGGCTTCTTGAATTGATGTTTTACATGTTGAGAATCATGATTGGTATGCTGGGAACCAAACTAGACCGTTAACCACGCAGCTATGTAGCTGGAATTTCACAAGCTCGCTCAAAACTTTGCATTTTCCAGAAATCAGTGGACAAAACAGTCCAAAACAGAATGCTCATATCTCACAGTTCATAAGTCCAAATCGTGTGCCGTCAACAGCATTCAAAACTAGACTCATAGGGCTTCGATTTGGTATATCGTGCGCTGTAGTTCATTTTCTAGACGTCATAGCAAGCAAATGAAATCGCTGAAAATTTCAACTTGAAAATGCTGGAATTGAGTTCAAAATATTTTTTTGGACAAGTTTGATGGAATTTTAACCAAAACGAGTTTTAATGTTTGCTAACAGAAAGTTTCGTTTTTCTATTATTGCAAAGATGTACCAATTCCCAAACAAGATTTCCAACTTAATTTGTATCAAATCATGAACCTTAGGGTTTCTCATGCAAACTTTAAAAAAAATAAAAAACCCTCGATCGAGAAATTACTGTTCAAACAAACTTGATTTTTTTTCCAAAACTTGACTCGTTTAAAATCTCGTAAAGGAATTGTACCCACACAAGACCCAAACGAGCAAATTTCAAAGTCGTAATCTTCTAAAAAGAACCTCACGAAAAATAATCTTTCAACAACAAACGACCTCAAAACCCTACTGCAATTTTTCCATCTTAATACCTTCCATTATTGAAATCTTTAAAAAAAAAAAATAGTTTATTTTCTTCAAACCTATTTCAAATCCTCGGAACTTCCAAGTTTTCATACTTACATGTTTTGACCTAAAATATATATATCTTTTCAGAACTTCAATTACCAAGGTTCATATCGCCGTAATGCTATAATAATTACTCGTTAGTTATATAAAACTACTTTCTTATTTATAACAAGTGAATTGGTCAAAATTGATTTTAATAATTAAAAGTTAAATTATATTTGCCTCAGGATCGGCCGGTGACCAAGTCGAGGACGTTGACATCGAAACCTTCGACACAACCTTGCCCTAGTTAAGGTGAGGGTTCCAAATTGTTGTTAAATGTTTTATTAAAGTAATGAGAACATGCTTGTTTGAAATGTGCCACATGTAGAATTGTACTTGATGGAAAATGTTACTTGTTGATTGAAGCACGTATTTACTAAGTGTTATTTGCCAATTAACGTGCTAAATGTTGAATAGTATATAATTTCATGGTTGAATTATTTCAAAACCATTGATCAAAAGGAGGAGATCGTGTGTGTACTTTATCGCACTGCCCCTCTCATTTTACAAATGATTTAGAAATACCATAATTGTGTATGTGCCTGTTAAATGTGCATGAGTGATAAGCCTTTGCGAATGTGCCGCAATTGGCTCGGCCGGGATCCCAAACTCCAGAGGCGAGTCGGCCTATTCCGAGCCGGCAATTAGGGCTTGGTCGGGTACGTCGACGGACCCTGGGGAAATGAAATGAAAGGTTACCTCGAGTGTACACCACCCAATGAATGTTGGTTGTCGGGCCCGAAGTCGGTGTAAGGGGTTGGAGATTGGGAAGCAGTTGAAGAAGTGCTATTGAACAACATGGAAGCAATGTATCCTTCCACAATGAATGTTATTGATGCTTTCCAATATGATATTGAAATTCAATGTTTCATGAAATTCTTGAAGGAAAAATGCTGTTGTGAAAATTTTCCTTATGTGATTGATTAAGTGAAAGCATGCTCTGCAAATGTGATAATTGTTATGTGTTGGGATCCTCATTGGGCTTGTGAAGCTCACCCCATATATTTTTCCCTCCCAGGATTTCAGGTTTGACTCGAGCAGAGGATTTGAGAGCTATTGGATTTTGTTGGTTGTAACCTTTATCCTTGTTAAGACTAATGATGTTGAAATCCCTTTTTGGTTAACATTGCCTAGGAATCGTGTATCCTAGGTGGTTGATGTTAAATTTTAGTTTGAATTATATAGCGGTATTTAGAAATATGAATTGACTAAACTGATCGATTGAGTCCTGGCGTGAGCTAGGCCGGTGGCCGCGGTTCTCAGGGTTCGCCTTGGGAGTCGTGGGGCCGCTACACCATCTATAACACAAGGACTAGAAGACTTCATGAAAGATAACATAGATAATTCATCAAAAGTACCATCTCTACTAATCACAAATTTTTGAAATTTGGGTTCAGGATACCGTATTCTATATCCTTTCACCACATAAGCACGCCCAAGGAAAATACACATTTTAACTCTAGACTTTAATTTTCCACCATTCATATGCATGTATGTTGGAAACCTAAAAACTTTTAAATCAGAATAATCAGTAGGAGTACCTAACCAAACTTCCTTAGGAGTTCCAAAATCAAGAGTCACAAAATGTGCACAGTTGACAACGTAACAAACCATATTGATTGCATCCAAAAGTCTTTCGTGAGCACTGCATTGGAGATCATACACCTTGCTTTCTCCAAAAGTGTTCTATTCATATGCTTGGCCGCACCATTTTGTCGAGGCGTCATCCTAACAGTGCTATGCCGAGCAATTCCTTCATTCTTTCAAAATTCATCAAATTCATTTTCACAAAATTCCATAATATTATCTGTTCTAAACTACTTTATCTGTTTACCTGTTTGTTTTTTTCAAGCAAAACTTTCTATTATTTGAAAGTTAGATAAACATCATTCTTATGCTTCAGAAAGTAGACTCGAACTTTTCTTGAATAATTGTCAATGAAAATCAACATATACTTGGCACCACCTTTAGATGGAACATGAGATGGACCCTATAGATCTGAATGAATATAATCAAGAGTACCTTTCATCTTATGAATTGCTAGTGAACTGAAACTGACTATTTTCTACTTTCTGAAGATATATTGTTCATAGAATTCCAATGGACCAGTATGCTATCCACAAAGAAATCCCCTTTTATTTAAGAATGCCCAAACCTTTCTCCCTCATGTGTCCCAAATGTATGCTATAATTTGGTGATGTCAGCATCAGACAATCATGAAGATGAAACTGCAACAGAACCTGTAATAGTAGAACCTTGCAAAATATACAAACTACTAGACCTACAAGCTTTCATCACAACAAGAGCATCTTTGGAAACATTCATAACACCATTTTTTGCTGTGTATTTGCACCCAAGTGCCTCCAAAGTACCCAAAGAGATGAGATTCTTTTCAAATGAGGAATATGTTTAATATTAGTGAGCATTCTCATAATACCATCATGCATTTTTATTCGAATTGTACCCTTACTAATAATTTTACAAACAGCATTATTGCCCATCAAAATAATTCCACCATTAAATGATTCATAAGTGGAAAACAAATATTTGTCAGGACACATGTGATAAGTGTTGTAGATAATATGTATTTCAAAAGATTTTGTTTCACATTGGAAATCTAAGGAGACATCTAGTCACTTTATATTATCTAACTCTTGATGGACTTGTGATAAGTTAGAAACTATTGTGAGCTCACGCGCATGAAAGAAGAGTTGAGTTGGACCAATCTAGTTCAAACTGGTGGATTTGCACCCTCCCTGTGCGTAGGTTGAATTCGATCCACTTTGGTTTTGGCCCATTTTCTTTTTATATAGAAGAAAACATTTTCCTAAAGATAAAATTTTTGGATAGAGTTTGACTCCTTCCAAGAACTAACATTTTTCTGAGAAATTCTATCCATATGTACTCATTTGCTAGCAATGACTAGCAAATGTTCTTTTTATCCATATTTTACTATTTATTAGCAACATCTAGCAAGAATTTCTAGACCTCAAACGGCTCTTTTTCTGAAGATAAAATTTTATCCATTTTTGAACGTTACTTTTTGAGACCTATAAATACTTAACTTCTATACTTCACAAGACACACTATATCACTACATTTCACTACACTTTCTAAATCCTTCTCTCCTTACTCTCTACTTCTACTCCTTCTATTCTTCTTTTTCTACTGGTTGGTTCTAGTTCCCTCTTATTAGAAGAGAAAGGCTTGTTTAATCTTGGGAAAACATTTCAGCACCTTAAAATAGTTTCTTAGGACAGTGTTATTTAGTACGACTCAAGTTTGGTTATTTTTCTTATATTTTCATTATTCAAGTGTTAGTATTGTTCGCAATTTTTTCCAACAATATAAGAAACTATCGTCTCTGACAGTGTTAACACCTCACAGCCTTCATCGGCATCAGTTGCAGTCGTATTACCATTTGCTAATCCTTTTCTAGATGTCTCCAAAATTGAAAATTTTGCTAGTGAAAACTTTAAAAGGTGGCAAGAACGTGTGCACTCTCTACTTGACATCTATAGAGTAGCTTACGCACTAACTGAATCTCAACCTACTGCAACTGTGAATGCCAAAACACAAGAAACATGGCAATATGCCAATAAGGTATGTCGGCATACTATTTAACAAACATTTTCTAATGAATTATTTGACGTGTACTGTAGCTGCAAAGAAGTCAAAACAATTTGGGAAGTCTTGGTAACAAAGTTTACTGTCGAAAGCACAACCAAACAAAAATTCGTTGTAGGAAAGTACAACTAATGACAGATGACCGATGACAAGGAAATGAAAGTTTAAATCATAAAGTACCAAATGCTACTAAAGGATCTGAAAAATGAAGATATCAAGCTGCTAGAGAAATTTGCTGCAGGCATGCTAATTGAGAAGCTGCTCGAGTCATAGGCTGACTACAAAAATAATCTCAAGCACAACCATGGATGAACTCGTGAAACACATCCAAATTGAAGATTCAAATAGGAAGGAATTAAGAGCTGCCAAAACTAAAGAAATGAATATCAAAGTTAATCTAGTACAGAACAACAATAAGAGGTACACCAATAAGCCCTAAAATAATAAGTTTAAAAATCCCAATTACAAGCCCAACAATCCCAACTTTAAGAAAAAGAAAGGCAGTTGCTATTATTGTGGGAAACCAGGACAACATGCTGTTCAGTGCAGACACAACAAAGGTGACAAAGTAAATACTAATCCTCCTAAGATTAATCTAACTTAAGAATATGAAATAATTGCTGCAGTCATCTCTCAAGTGAACATTGCAGTCAATATGAACAAATGGGCGGTAGACTTTAAGGCTACTCAACATATATGTGCATATCGAGAAGCGTTTTCCTCCTATACTCCAATAGGGGATGATGAAGAGGTGGTCTACCTTGGAGACTCCTGAGCAGCTAAAGTTTTGGGTAAGGGCAAAGTGCTCTTCAAACTCACTTCAGGAAAAACTTTGGCTCTAAATGATGTGTTTCATGTGCCAGACATTTGGGCAAATCTAGTTTCTATAGCTTTGTTAGGAAAAATTGGGGTGAAAGTGTCATTCGAGTCTGATAAGATTGTAATGATAAAAAATAATGTGTTTGTGGGCAAAGGCTATTATAATCAGAGACTCTTTGTACTTAACATTTCCTATGTAATTAATGAGAATGCTTCTTCTTCAATTTCTATCGTTGATTCTATTTTCTTATGGCATGTTAGATTAGGGCATGTTAATATAAGTTATATAAAGAAAATGCAATCGCTTGGTTTACTTTCTGGTGTTAATAATGATAGCATGGACAAATGTGAAACATGTGTAGAAACTAAAATAACAAAGAAAAGTTGTGTAACTGTCCAAAGAGAAACTGAATTATTATGTTTAATTCACACAGACTTAGGTGACTTAAAACAAACTATGACTATAGGTGGTAAAGGATATTATATTACTTTTATATATGATTGTTCCAGATACACTAAACTTTATTTACTCAAAAATAAGGATCATATTTATAATGCCTTTTTATCTTATAAGCTGAAGAAGAAAATTAACTTAATAAAAAAATAAAAAGAATTAGATCTGATAGAGAAGGTGAATATTTAGTTTTAGATAACTTTGTGAATGTGAAGGCATAATACATGAAATAACATCACCTTATTCATCGGAATCTAATGAGTTAACTTAAAGAAAAAATAGAATACTAAAGAAATGATGAACTCTATGTTAGTTAGCTCTCATGTTCCTGATAATTTGTGGGGAGAAACTATATTATCTATATGTCACTTGCAAAATAGGATTCCACATAAAAGAACTGGCAAAACTCCTTATAAGTTGTGAAAAAATTATAAACCAAATTTAAAATATTTAAAAGTATGGGGGTGTCTTACTAAAGTATTATTACCTAAACCTAAGAAAAAAAAGTTAGGTTCTAAAACTTCTGATTGCATGTTTATCGAATGTGTTGAATATAGTGTTGCATATAGATTTCTTGTTTTAAGAAGTGATGTGCTTGCTTGTAATACAACTATTGAAACAAAGAATGCTGATTTCTTTGAACACATTTTTCCACTATTCAATAAAATTTCTCATGCACCCATTGAAGAAAATAAAGAAATTACCTCTAACGAGGATTTGAGAAGGAGTAAAAGGCCAAGAAAAACATTTTCTTTTAAAAATGATTTTCAAACCTTTCTTGTTAACAATGATCCTTTAACTTATTCTGATGCTATTTCTTCTTCTGACAGCAAATTTTGGAAAGAAGCAATTAAAACTGAAATTGAGTCTATTATGAAAAATAAAATATGGGCTTTAGTAGATTTACCACCTTGCATAAAATCCACTGGTTGCAAATAGATTTTTAAGAGAAAATATAATCTTGATGGTTCTATAAATAAATATAAAGCTCATTTAATAACAAAAGGATTTTCTCAAAAAAAAATTGATTATTTTGATACATTTGCATCAGTAACAAGAATTTCTTCCATACGTGTTTTTTATTTCTATCCATAAACTTTTTCTTCATCAAATGGATATTAAAACAGTCTTTTCAAATGGTGATTTAGAAGAAGAAATTTATATGATTCAACCTGAGCGATGTATTCTATCTGGACAAGAAAATAAAGTTTGTAAGTTAGTTAAATCTCTTCATGGCCTAAAACAAGCTCCTAAACAGTAGCATGAGAAATTTGATCAAGTTTTGATAAGAGACGGATGGATTTTCATCTATAGAAATAGATAAATGTCTATACATTAAAGTTGTAAATCATCAATATGTGATAATTAGTTTAGATGTAGATGACATGCTTATATTTGGTACTAGTTTAAATATTATTAATAGAACTAAGTATTTTTTGTCTTTTAATTTTGATATGAAAGATTTGGGTGAAACAAAAGTGATATTGGGTGTTAAAATCATAAGGAGAGATGATGGTATAATGTTATCACAAGAGCATTATACTGAAAGACTTCTTAGGAAGTTTGAAAATTATTATATGACATCTGTGAGCACTCCTTGTGATGTTAATATTCAAATAAAGAAAAATAATAGTGACCCAATTGCTCAATCTAAATATGCTCAGATTATTGAGAATCTGATGCATCTAATGAACTTTACAAGACCTAATATAACTTATACTGTGTGTGGACTGAGTAGATATACTCACAATCCCAATTATGAGCATTGGTTTGTATTAATCAGACTAATGAAATATTTGAGAGGTACCATGAATTATGGTATCCTGTATAGTGTATTTTCCACTATATTAAAAGGTTGCATAATGCTAATTGGATCTCTGATTCAAATGAGACAAAATCTACTAGTAGTTATATGTTCACTCTTGTTAGTGAAGGAGTAGTATGGAAATCTGCCAGGTAGACAATCATTGCTAGATCAACTATGGAGTCAGAGTTTGTAACTTTGGAACTGACGGGAACTAAGACTGATTGGTTGAGAAATTTCTTAGTCAATATTCCTTTAACTAAGGATTTATTACCTCCTGTATCCATACACTATGATTGTCAAGCGGCAATTGTAATTGCCAAAAATAAATCCCATAACTGTAAGAGTAGACACATGAAATCAAGACATGATGTCATAATGCAGCTGCTTAAAGATATAATAATTTCCATTGATTTTGTGAAGTCAAGGTTGAACTTGGCTGATCCTCTAACTAAACCAGTAGGAAGAAAATTAGTTCTTCAACCTGCAAGGGAAATGGACTTAGTCCAATAGTAGTCAACAAAGATGGTAACTCAACCTATATGATTGGTGATCCCACGAAATAGGTTCATGTGGGTAATAACAAATCAATATTGACTATAAAGCACTTTAAATTTAAGCCCCTTTTGAAATAAGGATTTTGATTGCTAGTAATTGTGATATTGAATTTAAAACTCTTAATAAATTCATATCCCTTTAGGGAAGTGTATTTAAGGCAGTATACACTTGATGAATTCGCCTATATAAGAGTGGAGTAGGGCCGCTTCTATAAGATATTTTGGTCGAACCTTTAGAGCTCTCATAAATAACGAGGCAAGTGCGCGGCCTAAAAGTGTTAAACCGCATTGAATAGCAAATTGTGAGTTGCAATGTGATTGAAAAGATCTCTGTCATGCAACAAGAATTATTGGTTCATAGAAATTCATATTTCACGAATAATTCTATAAGATATATTTTATCAATCAAAGTTTGATTCATAGTCCAAAAGACATCAAACTGATTGCATTAAGGCCAAACAAATCTAGCAGATTTTAATACTCTTTTGTCCAAAATCTTTTGAAATAGGTGGGAGTTGTTGTTGATAATATGTATTTCAAAAGATTTTGTCCCATATTGGAAAATCAAAGAGACATTTAGTCACTTTATATTATATAACTCTTTATTGGTCTTGCAATAATTTGGAAACTATTGTGGGCTCGCTTGCATAAAAGGGGAATTGAGTTAGACCAATCTAGTCCAAACAAATGGATTTACACATCCCTACGTGTGGGTTAAACTCGATTCACTTTGGTTTTGGCCCACTTTCTTTTTATATTGAAGAAAACATTTCCCTGAAGTTACAATTTTGGATAGAGTTTGACCCCATCCAAGAGCTAACGCTTTAATTTTATCCATTTCTTAATGTTATTGATAAGCACAAAATTTACGCGTCTTTAGTAGAGTTTTAGTGTTTGTTTTATGTATGTTTTAATATAAAAAGGAAGAAATGGATTTCTTTATGTTTACTTCTTGTGCAAGAATGTTCCTTAACCAAAACATGCAAAAATGTGGTTTAATGTGCCATTTTATGCTTATTTTGTAGGTTTTGGCATCTAATGGATTGTTCCAAAACGTGAAAAGATCATGTTACACATCTAAAACATGATTTGGAGGAGTTTTGATGCAAAATAATACAAGAACAATTCAAATGAAAGCAAAGGTGAAGAAATCAAAGTTGACAGCTTTGACACATTGTCGTATTTTGGCCACGTGACAACCCCACCTCTCCCTAGAGCGAACCCTAAGGTATCAGGGACTCACTCACGATCCTTAGTTCAAATGCAAATAACAAAATACATCGATGTCCTCAAATCAACTGTAACATTTAAACCCCAAAGTTTCCTTAACGAACCACAAACGTCCCGAACTATAATTACAGATATAAAAGTTTATCCATCCAAATTCCACTAGTACAATTCAAAATACAAGGGCTACATCAAAATACAAGATTAGGTCTCCAAACCAATCGACCTAGTGTAACCCCTGGAAGCTCTCGATCTCAAATCCTGCTAAGGAAAAACAAAGTTGAAAGGGAGGAGCTAAAAGCCCAGTAAGCGATCCTAATCTCATACAAATCACACAGTAACAATGGAGCAAAAATATATCAGTTAAGCACTTAGTAGGTTAATATAATTCAGTTTAGAAGCATAAAATGTATAAACACATAAACCGGAAATACCCAAAGGATACAGTTCCACCGGAAGCAGTTGCGGTCCGTCTTGTTCAATACTCAACCCCCTACTCCTCCTTATAACTCCTAGTGGTAATACTCGAGTATACCGTGCAGTGCCCTAGGTTGTCAACCTACCCGACCGAGTCCGCTTCTGGCTCGAATAGGTCGATAACGAAGGGGGAAAGGCCTTGTTCAGCCTATGTGTTAGTACACATGGCCTACATTCACGCACAAATAATATACAAACAATGGAAAAGCACACAGTTGAACAGTAGAATAAAAAGTAGGTCAAGTGCGATAAAGTACACACTCGCCCTTCACATAATTATTAAAAGCATTTAAACACGTCAACAGAGCAATTTAATCACAAACATGCAAGGAACACTCACCAACAGTTGAGCGCAAACAAGAAAATGTAGGCGGTTAAACATGATCTCCAACGTCCACAGAATCTCCTGAGATGTGAAAGTGCAAGCAAATTATTTTTTCGATTCCAAACTAAAAGGTTTGGCAAAATCCATTTTCAAAGGTGAAATGACGTGAAATGCCAATACTCAATGAATTAAACTAAAAGGTTTGGCAAAATCCATTTTCAAAGGTGAAATGACGTGACATGCCAATACTCAATGAATTAAACTCTCGAAAACCAAAAACTTCATATAGTTAAAAAGGATCACACGCATGAGCATTAGACGGAAAACGAATGAAATGGAACGAAAACGGAAAACACACACTAAAAGGTGCAGAAGACAGTTTTGACACCCTGTACGCTAATACTCATAACTCAGGCTACAAGTACCGGATTAGAATGCACGAGGTGCCCTTTCGAAGCTAAGAGAACAAACTACAACTTTCGTGAAGACAACTTCTGCCCAGATTTTCTCTTTCTAGGTGAAAAATGTACAAACAGGTTCAGAAATTTTCCCCGTCAGAATTGCCGACAGGCCACATTCAAACTATCATAACTTGGCGCTCACAAATCCGAATCCAGAAATTCCAAAGCCATTAGAAAGCTAACATACAAGGCTACAATTATTAAGAAGACATCAAAGCAAAAACATTCATCTTCCTGGTCAAAATGACCCATTACAGTAGCAAAAAACCATTTCTGCCAGAAACAGGGCATCAGGGGTATTTTAGTCATTTCACATGATACAGTGCTCCGATTCACCTGAAAATTTACAGGTAGAATCCTCACTCAACTCTCTACAACTTTCATGAAGGCCATGTTTACCCAGATTCACTCCATCTAGGTCAAAAATTACGAAAACAGTCCCAGATTTCTGTCGACAGGTTGTCCGTCAGGCCTGATTCAAACGGCCATAACTCAGTGTACCAAAGTCCGATTCAGGAAATTCTGGATGCGTTGGAAAGCTGAAAGACAGGTCTAAAATGTTCGTGTTTCAACCAAAAGCTGGTTTGACATGGATCATGAGGGAAAATGCAGCTAAATGGACTACTCGACCAACCCTGATTTTCTGGTTTGAGCTGGGCAATGCATGGTTCAAAATCCATTTCTATCCCATGCAATTTATACCATTTGCCAGCCAACATAAACACACATGTACATATATAAGTTAACTATCAAATTCAGTCCAAACTGGCACAAGCCAATCACATTTACTAAACAAACAACAAGACCATACTATCGGCCAACCAACCAGTCCAATTTTCCAGATTTTGCGAGCTACTAGAAACCAAAGCTTAAACCTTCTTAAATGTAATCGAAATGGCCTAAACTTAGCACATATCCATAGGAGAATATTATTAACATGATATTGAACCAAAATCACCACCAAACAAGTCATTTAAATGCCCCAAAACTAAGCTCCATCACTGATCAAGCATCCTGTCCAGAAATTTCAGCAAAACATACCTCACTTGTTTATCACTTTTGTCTAACTAAAACACCACAACTTTGGCTCAAATTTAACATACATATAGAGGGAAGGATGAAGATTCAATCCATGTTAAAATCCTGCATCAAAGTCTCATGAAATCAAGTTCAAACAACCTGCCCTGTTCTGCCATTCAAACTGCCACAAATTTCCAGCCATGTTCATGCCAGTTCTAGTCCATCAAATGCATGTTTAACATGCTCAAAATGCTACTCAATGATTTAAACAACATCCAACACACATAAGCAAGGATATGGGAGCAAGAAATAAAAGAAAAGGTAGCTTCTTGAAGTATTTACCTCAAACCCTATGAAGATGAGCCACCCTAGAGTTTCTTTCTTCCAAATCACTACACCAACCCCTTAATCTTCCTTAGATGACACCTTCTATGGAGTAGCTTGCAAACTTATGATAGAAATCAAGGATTCAAGCAAGTAATCAAGGTTGAAGTTGAAGTTTTCCCTCTTTTTTTTTCCTTCCTTTCTTTTCCTTTTTCCCCACGGTTTTTCCTTCTTGTTTCAGCTTTCACACCCGACTTCCCTTCCCCTTGTTTCCTCTTAATTGGTCTCAAATTGGATTATAAGATAAAGTCTAAAAGATATTTAAGAAGTTGGTCAAAGTTTCAATCCAAGCCTAGCAACTTCAATGATTTTTCACCTTGTCCCCAAGTGATTTCATTTCCTAGCAATTAAGTCCATAAGTTGTAAATCCAACTTAGTCCACTAATACTTAATCACACCTAGCTAGGTCACTAATCACCCATTTAACGCAATTAACTCCCGTGAGCATGCAAATTCACCCCGAAAATTCTTGAAATAGCAAACGTTTGATTTGTACATATAATTAGGGTTTCAAAAAAAAATATGAGGGTTAGTACATTTAGAGTTTAGTGTGTAAATAAATTAGGGTTTTGTCGAAATTTAGGGTTTAAATTCAAATTAGGGTTTTAAGACTTATAAAACAAAAGGTTAAAAAAAAACACTTTAAGAAGTAAAACAAATCATATAAACACCTTGGCAAACAATAATCACTATAATTAACATTATTTCATTTTTTCCAAAACTTGGCAAAAATCGGGGCCTCACAGGCCATAACTTGAGCTACACTCATTGGATTGAGATTATTCTTATGCTATTTTGAAGCTAAGACATAGCTCTACATTTTATATGAAGACATGGAGATCTGAATCATACGTTATCATGGTCAAAAATTGCAATATCAGAGGTACAATTCAAGCTGTCAAAGTGAAAACAGAGCATCTGACCAGTCAAGGATGTTTTGGACATTTCTCAGCCTACAGAGCTTCGATTGAGCTGATTCTAGTGGCGTTGGAAAGTTAACTCAAAGGGCTACAACTTTTATGTTTTGTCCAAGAGCTGGTTCAGCCTATATCATGGTGAAAATTGCAGAACCAGCTCTTTGTCTTGTGCTTACTTTTATGGCTTTGTGCAAGTTTGTTTTATTCTTAGATGATCTTAACATGATGTCTAGCTAAGCCTCTTAAATCCTAGAGTTAGGATGAACTTGTTTAGTTGTGATTGTGAAGTAGTTAAGTTGTTTATGTCCTCCATGATTTTGCTAGTTTAAGACTTGTGCTTATGCTTTATGGTTGATTAGCTACCAACTATAAATGATTTGATGTTGATGAGTAATGAAAAACTTGCCTTCAATAAGATCTAAACTCTTAAACACTAACTTATATTCTCACGAAAATAGTGAATATAGTTGGTTGGTTGTGGTTTCATACTATAACTTCATTGAGCTTATTTAACTTGTTTCTCTCTTTTCTCTATGAAAATAGGTCAAGGAAGATTCCAAGGAGTTAAGGAATTGGCGAAAGCGATTCTGAGTGACTAGGTCATCTTAAATGAGAGCTTGCACTACACATGACCATTAACGAAAGTGATGGCATGCAAAAAGGAAGTTATACCTTAGCGAATCATTGGAGGAAGGACATAATAAACTTGACTAACTTCTAATCTAAACATAACAAGGGATTCTAAAGCTCTAGGATTCCTCTAACTTGATCTTAAAACTCTCTAACTTAACTCTCTAATTTCTTTACTTGCTTTCTTTTTATTCCCTTTCTACCACCAATTGGATGTCTTCGACACCTAACATTTGGTTTTAATTGCTTAATCCTTCTTCCTTAGGTTGGTTCACCGCCTTCTCCCTTTTATTTTACTTGTTGCTAAGGTCGGTTGTACCACCTAGCTTTCCTTTCCTTCAATTGCCTTCCTTTATTTATTTTCTAAATAATAAAGCAAGTGATTAAACTTTAGTGTTTGCAAAACCATAGTTCCTCGTGGGATCGACACCTTATTTCCCTATACTCAATAAACGATCCGTATACTTGCGATAATATAAGGTAATAAAGGTTTTTAAGATTTGAGGAGTAAAGAAAAACCCTACCAGTTATTTCCTAAGGTCTATAAATACCTGACTTCTATACTTCACAAGACACATTACGTCTACACTTTTTAAACCCTTTTCTTCCTACTCTCTACTTCTACTCCTTCTATTCTTCTCATTCTATTGTTTTTATAAAATTTGCTGGCTCTAGTTCCCTCTTATTAGAAGATGAAGACTTATTTAATTCTAGGGAAACGTTTTAATACCCTAAAATAGGTTCTTAGAAAAGTGCTATTTAGCACGACTCAAACTTATTTATTTTCCTTATATTTTCGTTATTCAAGTGTTAGCATTGTTCGCTATTTTTTCAATAATAAGAACACCCCGAATCTAAAATCCATTTATTTTTAGACCTTATCATATCATCAGTTATAAAGAAAATATTTCCTTCAATCTCATCGGCTAAAACACTAGCTTCAGTAGCTTTAGTATTTTTCTCAACATATTTTCCTTTTTGATTTTAATTTATTTTTCAATTTATAGTAGTCGGCCTTAAATTGCCCCATTTTATAACAATAATTACACTTCAAACTTTTATGTCTGGACTTAAATCTAGTTTTAGATCTACTATTGATAGATTCTCTTTTATCAAATCTGTCCCTGGCAACCAAACCTTCCGTCTGACCCCCATTAATTTCTCCAGTAATATCCCTGTCTATCTGCTCCGTAGATTTTAATGCACATTTAATTTCTCGATATGAATTTGTTTCTTTTCTATAAATCATAGCATCACAAAAATACTTAAAGGACTAGGGAAGGGAACACAAAAGTAACAGGGCCTGATTCTCATCATCAATTTTCGAATCTATATTCTCCAAATCCATAATTATGGAATCAAATTTATCAAGATGTGACAGTATAGATGTGCCTTCAGCCATCCGAAGCATATACAGGCTCTGTTTTAGATAAAGTCGATTCTCAACTGTCTTTTTCATGTACACAGTCTAAACTTATCCCATATGGCCTTAGTTGAAGTCTCAATAGCGACCTCACGAAAAACCGCATCGGAGAGATTTAAGATAATACTAGATCTAGCCTTCATATCCATTGCGCAAAATCTGTATTTATCACATTTTTTGGCTTTTTTTCAACTCCCAATATCGCTAAATCAACTCCGTCCTGAAACAAAATGGCCTCCATCTTAAACTGTCTTATCCCAAAGTTGACATTCTTATTGAATTTCTCGACAACTGTCTTTGTTATTGTCATAGTTGTCATAGAATCCAGAGCCTCCGAAGAAGCTTTGATACTAATTTGTTAGATCTGGTCCCAGAAAATTAATGAAAAAAGATCCTTGACAACCCCAAAAGACAAATAACAAAGCAAAAATAAATAAAATAGAGACACGGGATTTACGTGGTTCGATCAAATTGACCTATGTTTACGAGCGGATAAGGAGCAAAATTTCAGCATGAAGAAGAGAGTACAAAAGTTTTAGAAAAGTGTTCCTAGACCTAAAAACACCTAATACTAAAATGCAAGAGAATCTAAAATAATTTTTCTAAAAAAAAAAAACTTAGTGATCCAAAGGCCCAAATAACCCACTAAAAACTCTCTTGGTTTGGTGCATTTAATCTCACCAAAAGCCCACTATATTCATAGGCAACAAGAGGAAAGATTCTCTAATAAAATAATTGATGTAGGACAAAGCCACACATAACAAATACTAGGTAATAAATTGCACCTATGTGAAGGTTAGCATTTTGCTTTGAAAATAAACGTGGACATGCGCATTCTTATCTGCAATTCAAGAATGCTTGACAATCGTAATTAAACTATTAAAATCAAGAATCTAAGGACCATATAATGTGGGCAAAACATTAGGATCATTATGGCTCGGCCCATCTTTCTATATATTTGAGACCAAAAATTGCAATTGTTTCTTGCAAAAGAAACAAATTATAAAACGATCTGCCCGAGCAAGGTATGAGCTAGTTCTATTCTTTTTAAGCAAAATTGAAGGTTCCCTAGTACAGTGGTACCAGGGATAAAGAACCATCAATTTCAATTGAATTGGTAAGGACATTAACTCGAACACAGTAAATGATATAATATGATGAATATCCCACCACCACCAGTAGTACAAGAAAAAATAAAAAAGAAAAAAGGTTCAAAATGGTGGAAAATCCAGTCTTACCCTCATAAAAGAAGAACAAGAGAAATAGTGAATCAACATGACCACAAATATAAAAAGAAATAAAAAAAGATCATTCAATTCAAAAGTTAATCAGGTCTAACTTTGCTGCTGCTTCAGAGGAAATAATAAGAGATTTTCATGTCCTTTAGTGATTAACTTATACATATAGGTAATATATTTTGCAAGGTTCTTATTCTTGAAATAGATATTCTAGTGACCGTGCAGTTGAAATTTGACTTTTCATTGTTCTCAAGTCAAGGATCGCAGACTTCTTGAAATGATAGTACTATTTCACTCAATTAACAAGAAAATAAATTTTTTTTTATAAAGTTGAATATTTCAACTGCACTAAGGTAGATTTTGGCTGCTGCTTTATTTAAAAATGAAGAAGATTTCCCAAGTCACGAAGGAAAAAGACGTGTATACAAGTTTGGATCCCAACAAAGGTCCAATTGGACTGTTTTACGTAAGGTAATGTAATGCAAGTAAAATTATTACTTAATATGTGCAAAATAAGCTACCTTCTTTTCCATTTTTAATTACCACGAAAAGAAATAAATAAGAGAAAATCGTCAACTAAATACTAATCCCCTTCATTAAACACAGTCATCAAATTACCAAAAAAAAAAAAATTCACCAAATCAAATACAAAGAAGATGTTATTAGAATGTCTCAGTTGAAATTAATGGAAGGTGGAAATAATCATCGTTGCACCAAGAAGCTTCTGAGTTGCATTTTGATGACCACGTTGCAAATTTTCCACAAAATACTGGATACCTTGCACAAAAGGGCGTTTTTCTTTTTAGATAATAGTTTCTTGCCGCCATCTAGATCTTCTAGAACACACGCACAAGAACATGTAGGATGTAGAAGAACCCATGGCAAATTCAAGCAACATTGATGTACAAGAGCACATGTAGGATGTGGTTTGAGGATCAGTTCAATGTAAAAGAAGACTGCGTCAGAGTCTGATACACAAGTAAAAACAGATTGAAGCCCAATCAAAGATTTGTGTTCATTTCATGGAGCTTTCCAAATCATAACTGCTTTTCAAGACTTTCTACAATGACTTTTGACAAAAGCTTTTAACTTAATTAGTCTAACAATCTAAGAAGCTTCTACGTAGAAAAATCCAGCCTACAATTGATATATATATCAAGCACAGGTACACCGCCGATATCACCTATTCTATCTCATAGTCTTAGCTTTCTTGATCCCTCTTTTGTCTCTCAAACGATGGCTCTTTCCTGGTTCAAAATTTCGCTTGCCATAGCAATGATTCTACTACCAATTGCCACAAGAGGAGATGATCCTTTGACTCCTATTTTGAGTACATCCACTTTTCTTTATTTGTGTGTTGAATATATGAGTTGTGGGAAATAGAACTCTTCTAACTCTAGGGTTTTCATCTGATTGTCACAGACGAGATATGTAAAGAAGTCGAATGTGGGAAAGGAACTTGCCAAGCCTCTCCAGGCTACCCATTCAACTTCAAATGCATTTGTGACAATGGTTGGAAGCGTACACGTTTAGATAATGAAGATACTCTGGAGTTTCTACCTTGTGTAATTCCAAATTGTAAGTCTTTGACCCTCCTTGTCGTTTGTTTAGAGCTTGTTCTCAATTGAACACAAACGCCTGATTTTAATTCTGATTTTGGAAAAAAAAAAGGGAGAAAAACTACTGTCTTTTTTATTTTGGGACACACAATTTTCTTTTCGGTGTCAATTGCTGTTCAAATCTTACTTTTGGCTTCTTTTATTGTTTTCTTTGAGGCAAAAAAGTTGGAAATCAAAAACAGTATAGCAGGTGCTTTTTGGCTTCTCATTGTGATCTTGGAATTTAGAAGAATTTAAGATTGAAATTAAATAAGTTGATTTGAATTATTATTACCACCAAAGGTGATTTTTGAATATCTTTCCTAACCTTCAAATTTTGCTTTTACTTTATGTTAAGTTGAAAAAAAAAAGAAAAAGAAGATAATTCTGCCACATACATCTCAACATTTGTTTTAGAAATTTGTATATTCATATTCCTAGTACTTTATTTGGTTTTAAGCTAAAAACTTTGCTAGTCATCAAGGACCCTTGGTCCAGTTTGCCGGCCAAATGAAGAATAAGACTAAAAATCTTTCCTCTTGTTTGCAGGCTCTGTTGACTACTCTTGCGTGCCAGCTCCAGCTCCTCTTCCATCAGTTCCATACAATACATCTGTCTTCGACCGTAAGTATTCTTACTTGAGAAAAAGAAGGAAAAATAACAACTATCTTTCATCTCAAGTTTTCAATTTTAAAATGCTTTCCAATAAATGAACCAATTTTTTTTCTCAGAGGAAGGCTCTTAGAGTCCTCCTCACTATTAGTTCAGGATTCAAATTTTATACTTAACAGTTAAAGATAGGAAAGGCGTGGGAGGGGGTGAGAGGATAAAAAAATAGTAAAAAATAATAAAAATTAAAGAAATAAAAAAATGAAAGAAAATCAAATTTTTTCCTAACAAATAATTTTGTAAAATTTTTTCTTATGCTTCTAGCCTGCTACTGGAATTACTGCGGAGGAGGAACATGCATAAAGGATGCAACATATATACACAAATGCCAGTGCAATAGTGGTTACTCTAATCTCAACGACATCTCAGTTTTCCCATGCTTTAATGAATGTAAGAGCACCATGGCTGTTATACGTTTATTGCAATTATTTTTTCATTTTATTTAGATTTAAGAATTTGTATATATATGTATGTGTGTGTGTGCGTGTGTGTTTGTGTGTGTGTGTGTGTGTTTATATGCATGTATATATGCATCTGTATGTGTATATGACAGCTATTGTAACAAGTTAAATGTTCGATTCGAAAAGGTGCCATTGGGTCTGATTGTTCAAGGCTGGGAGTTAAGGTTTCAAGATCAACAACTTCAACTAATGATAACAGCCCTGGTGAGTTTACAAATTCTTTGAGGAGTTTTGAATTTTATACACGTAATAGTCTTATTTTTAGCTTAGAAATAGAGCAAATTGTTTGTTTAATTAAATTTAACAACAAGTAAATGGAAAATTGGATTTAAAAGATAAAAGAGATTTAATAAGAAGAAAAGAAAAGGCACAAGCAAAAAACAAAAATACATAAATTGGTTTTTAGTCGTAATTGTATTTGCACTTGAGAACTTCTCAGTGCAATAGTCTTTATTTCTATAGACGAAAACAGAACGCACAAGAATTATTTTTTTTTAATTCTTTGTCTTGTGCTATTCCTTCACCAAGTGCAAGGCATTATAGTCGAGGCAGGAAACTAAGCTGGTCCTGAGTTATTTTATCTGATTGATTGTCTAATATTGCCAACTTTCAAGAAAGAAGATCTAGAAGCTGTTTTCTTCAAACTTGGATAATGTTATTTGACTAATTCAGAGCATTATAATAATTGAGTTGAAAGGAGTGTTCCATTGTAAGTCCAAGATTAACACACACGGAATTGACATTTTTTGTGTCAAAAGTTCAAACCCCACAGCTACCCTTTTCTTATTGGTCAAGCGTATATTAGTCATCAAATATCTGATAGAAATTAGAGAAGTCACTTTAGCCATAGCAACTGATATTATAAAATTTTTCAATCTTTGAAGCACAATCACTAAGTAATAATAAGAAAACAATGTTTACCATTCAGCCTCTTATTATGGTCTATATATCTTGAAATTCCCATTAAGGGCTCCAATTTGAAGATTGAACTTGTAAACAACTTTGTAGACATGCTCGATGACTTGAAATTCTCATTAAGGGCTCCAATTAATGGTATGGAGGAATAGCAATGAAGTTTATTCCATCAAATTTACACTAGGCAGAAGTTACATCATTAAACATACACTTATATCAAAAAAAATCAAAGAGCAGATTTGAAGAATGGATACTACAAATCTGAGGAACAAACAAAAAGCTCCAAAAAAATATCTTAAAATGAGATAAAATAATTATAGCGTGCATGTTTACAAATCGCCAGATCTTCCGATTAATTGCTTCAAGTTCAGATATTATGGTGAGATCTGCCATAATATTACTATTAGAATTTGTAAAAGGCGTACATTTAGAATGAATGCGTGTTTGAAATTTTCGCTTCTCATTAATTTTTTCTTCAAATCATTTTCAAGAAACTGAAATATGATTGACGTTTATGCTCACTCTTTCCTGCTTGAAACTTTTTCAGCTACATCAATTTTACCACTGAAGTTTCAGTGGATGGGAATCTTGCTGATATCTGGTGCTATACTACTCTGGACATAGGAATTTCAATGGCGTGCTACCTCAGTTTGGCTTCACTTTCCCAGTTATAAACACATCAATTGCTTGATATTGATTATGATGTAGATATTGATTATGATGTAGTTATTTAGATTATTTGCACAGAGGATTGATTTTGAATTCATACAATAAACATGAGGAAGAGGATTGTAGCTTCTAGAATACCCTCATATACAGTAGCAAGCAGCACTTGCTTGTGTAAAAGAACATACTCTTACCACAGATTTTGATTCTGTTAGTAGTGAATATTAGATTTTCGACTATTTTTTAAACCGTAAGCAATGTTTTCATATTCAAACTAGACTGCTGATCTGACTGGTTTAACTGGTAACCGTCCATGGGCCCAATTCACTTCCTAACTTTTTCAAAACAAAGAATTGTGTAAACGTTTTAATTGAGATTAATCTTTCTTTAAGTTTTTAATGACTTCACTATCTTCATCCCCCCAAAATTATACTTACAAAAAACTAAAGTTAAAATTAACTCACACCTATAGGAAAGTGTCGAGAAAAAATTAGCCGAAGTTGGCAGTAATTGTTGATTGGTACATGTACATCTAATCACTTTGTAATACCAATCTAGTTCTGTATAACTTACCATTCTAAGTCAAAGTCAAGATGTGTCTGAATTTGTGTTTGGTGTGTATCTTCCATGTGGCATGATCATGTAGTCATTTTTAAGTTAAACCGTTCTTCCCTTCTTATCTTTGGAAAATTCTATGGTCCCTCTGGGTACCATTCCATCAACTTTTCTCTCTCACTAAAGATAAATAGTTTAAATTTTAAATATTTAACAATATTTAATCTAAGAATCAATAACACTTCTTTCATCATCCAACTGTAAATTTCACTTGTGAGTATGATATCATTACCGAAGCTATGCATACTTGAGGGTGGGCAATTGTCTCCCCACAAATTTTTAAAATCCTCTTTTATACCTTAAAACTATTATCATTTGTATTTTCACCTAGTTATGGTTTAATAGTTTGCAACCCCTCAAACTATAAAACATGTGTATTGCACCCCCTCAAACAAAATAATAAGGGGTATTTACTAAAATTTAAATTAATCAAAACCCCATGTGTAATAAGAAACAAGTGAAGTAAAACCCAAAAAATAGGAAACAAGATAATATATGTATAAAAAGTTAAATATTACCATATTATATTGAGAGTAATAAGGAAGCGATAGGCAGTTATATTTAATGTATTTAAGAGAGAAAGGAGCTAATTATGAGGAAAGAATAAAGAAAAATACACTTGGAATATTTCTACATTACAAAATATGTCTTTCTTTACTAAATTTGAATTACTTGTACTCTTTTATTTGGTTAATTTATCAACTCAGTCTTTGATGATTTGTAGTTATGCAACTTATTTTGGATATTGAATACACTGCAATTTGATACTCACTAATTATGCATATAAGTTTTGTAAACACTAATATTAGTTATTCAACCAACTAATGGAATGAATAAAAGTGCTAATTCTAATTTTTGCTTTTCAAGGAAACATATATAAGAGAATTTTAGTAGATAACTTTATAGGTGTTGTCGCGATTCAGGTTTAAACTAAAGCCAAACCGACAGTTCATTGAAATGGAACTGGAACCGAATTTGAGAAATCAAAACCGGAACTACAACCGTTACTAAAGATTCAGGTTTAGATTCACAAAAAATTTAAACCGAAACCGGAATCGATAGTTCAAGATCCGTTCAAACCGTCTAAAAAAATACATTTATATCTTGAGTGGTTAGGACTCTTTGGCTCAATTTAAAGTTCAATTTTAATAGTCAGCACTCAATACAAATAGCCTCAATTTTAGTCAACCAACCTATTATTCCAACTCATTATTAAATATAATAATAATTGATTTAGGTCCAAATCCAATCTAGTTAAAATGTTAAAATCAAATTAATCAAAGCATTAAACTAACATTTGATGATACTTTGAGTTCAACTAACCATTATAACAAATTCATAAAAAGTTATTTTTTAAAAAAGATCAAGAAAATAGCCATTGCTAAATCAATAAATAGTCATTTCCTAAATCAAGAATATATGTATTTTAATTTTCTTTTTCCTTGCCAAATGATAATACAATAAAATTCATTTTTTTTCTACCTTCGTTATCATATTTACTTAAAATCAATTTTGTAATGACAAGTATTTTAATGCAATTAGAAGAATCAGAACTTGAAGAAATTGAAACGATAATCTGACCGGAACAAGAGGTTTAGGAATCATAATCATAACTACCCTTATAAAGGCTGGTTAAGATTCGATCTTTCAGAAAAACTAGAACCGGTGATTTTTTGACCGTGGCCATATCTATAACTTTGGGTAGTATGACAAATTTATTGGCCACACTATATTTCCTAAGATTAGTCACTTTATGCTAACTATCAATTAATAATACAATACATTACATATTATACAAGAAATTAAGTATTTTCACATTCTATATTTACTCATACCACCAAAATATAGCCAACTTTAACTACCACCACTATAATTAGTCCTTAATCCAACCCTTGTATCACATGGTAACAGACGGTTGCCCTCCCCCTAACTTTAGGCTCCGGCTCCGCTACTGTATGATACACAAAAAAGATTATAAAATCTCCCTTTATCTTTGAGGTTTAAGTTTTGTTAAAATTAATTGCAGCAAAGTCAGGCACTATGGTATCAATAACTAGTGCCTGAAACTAGGGGTGTTCATAATTTGGAAAAAATCAAAAAACCAGCTGATCTAATTTAGATCGGATTTTGGATTTCAATAAAAAAGAATTCGAAAACCAAAATATAATATTTGGTAAAATGGTTCAGAAATGGATATTAAAAATACATTACCAATTTACTGAATACCCAATATATATTAGTTATATACTCCTATTAAGTATAAAAGTAAATCTTAACCCTAGTACTAAAAACTAATTTGTAATTTCTAAGTAGTTAACTTAACTATAAGTGCTGGTGCATAAAGTACATACTATATGTGTGCATATTGTAGAAGAAAATAATGAATAGATAAATTTTGAAAAGACAAAGAATACCAAATTAATTAGAGGAACAAAGTGTGAGAAAATTTTGTGCAACTTACTGTTTTCTTTTTTTTTTTTTTTTGGAAATATTGTATGAGTATCATGAGTTAGTGATAGTTGGGAGGAAAGTATATTAAATATCATTGACAGAAAGAAAGAAGAGTGTGTAAGATTTAAGAAAAGAAAAAAAGGAAAGCAGCTTTTGAAAATATAAAAGAAGGAGTGTTTATTAGACAGTCTATTAAATACAGAAATTTTTAACAAAAGGTACTAACGGTTTATATTTAGAGAGATACTTGGAAGTCAAATTTTGATGGAAGTTGATATATTGGAGTTTAATCTGACAATTAAATGTGGAGCTCCTATTTATCTCAATGTTGTCTAAGAATTGAAATTAGAGATAATTTCAGAAACCTCCTCTGAGGTTTCTGACATTCTCACTGCCTTCCTCTGAGGTTTTAAAATATCAAAAACCTCCCCTAAAACTAAATACCTGGTAACAAAATAGCCCCAATTCAAAAATACAAATAACAAAAAATTAGTAAGTGGAGAGAGAGAACAATCTTATTCCATGCCCTTAAGATGTGAGGTGGTTTAAATAAAATTGCATAGGCTAATTCTAATTTTATCTATTTTAACAATGTTTATGTATTTTAATTTTGTCTTTAATATGAAAACCATGGTTATCATTAACAAGTTTAGTAGTCATACAACCACCATCCTTACCTAAATTGTATACATTAACAACTCCGTTTTCTTTTTTTCTTTTTTTTACTAACAAAACTAATAATGAGGACTATCACAACACGCACACACATACATACACACACACTAGAATTAACTGCCGATCATCAAATGGAGCAAATCATATACAATATGACTAACAATCAGTCATACTAAACCTCATAGCCAATTGAAGACATTCTTTTTTACTTGCACTGCCACTATTAAGCATAATCATGAACTAAATATCTTAACATCTGCATCAAAATGATAAAAATTTTCACAATTTAAGAGCAAAAAAAAAATCTTAGAGGCCAACCTTGACTTGAGATGTTCACAACCACCAAAAGTTCTACAATAATTTGAAAGCAAATTTCGTCTTCAAATTTTTTGAATCCTTACATATGCCTGAAAAAGCTTTGTTTCTCTTATTCTATAGGCACAACTGAAGTTTGAATCATTGCTTTTACCCGTGTAGATCAATCGTCAATCATAAAAAGTTGTCAAATATTTGTACCCTTTTTTGGTTCCTTATTATTAATGTTAACAAACTTTTTAAATTATCATTATTAATACCTATAGATAAAAGCGGCATGAGGAACCTCGCGTAGTTTTAGTCATCCTCGGCTGCTCCCCTGCACGTGACTCCCTTTTCCTCAGCTTTGCTTGTCTTTTTCCTTTTTTTCTCTCCTGCCTCAGTCTCGTACAAAATTTTGTTTTGTTGTCCCGGGCTGCTCTCGTGCACGTGACTTGTTAGCTTTTTTTTTTTCCTGTGCAGATACCTTTGCTACGCGTGCCGCTTATTCGTGCCTTTGCTGATGTGTGTTGCATTTCCACGCGCTGCCTTTTCCTTCCCTGCACCAATGCATCGCTCCTGTGACTGGAGAAAAGGAAGTTCCCTTGGTCTTTATCCTTCGGACAAGGTGCCCTACTACATTCTTAAACTCCCACAGAAGGCAATGGTTCTTTGGTTATTGTATGATTTCTATACCGCTCGGTTGGCCGTGTCCATCCCATCACCTCATTAATTAGCTATTCTCTCTTAACCTATTCTCAATACACCTGAATGCTTTGGTTGTCACCATGCTCTGCCGCCGTCCGCTTGTCACAATCAGCTTCTCCTCTTTAGTTTTGGGTTTGTGTTGGATTTTGCCCCTGAAGTGGCTTTTGCTTAATTGTCCATGGATTTGCTCAAGATTTACTCCTCCGTATTTCCAACCCTAACCACTCTGATTAGAAGGCCATGCATGTAATTTTGCTCAGAGGTGATGTGAAATGTGGCTGTGGATTTGGTTCTGCCGGCTCTCCTCCTCCTGATGGCTACTGTTTAGCTGATGATGATGCCTACTGCATTGGATTCATTTATTATTTTTGCCCGGGTAATTGTTCTTAATAGTATTTGTCCCTTCCCAGTCTGAATTTTTCACGCTCCTATTCTTCTTTGTTTTACCTTCTGCTCTCCTCTGTTCTCTCACTTCTTAAGCTTCCAGTTGTTCCCTCTATTGTTCTTTTATCCTTTGAAGTTTTGATTTGTTGTTCTATTGTTTGAATAGCTACTTTCTTCTTTATTAGCCTTCTAAATAGTCTATAACATCTTCTTCTGTGCTTGTAACCCCCGAGAACAAATACATTCGTCTGCTTCTCCCATTACCTTTCTGGTAATTTTTCCCTGCAAATTTTTTATGCTTTCCTTGATTATTAATTGTTTTTTGGTTTTTTTTCATTGTGCTCATTGTTTAATTTTAGCTCTTTTTCCAGAAGTGTTTCTTTGTCCATCTGCATGGTCAGATTCTTTCTTTATTTATTTAAAAAAAAATTCCTCCTTTCGCTTTGCTCTTTTGTTTCATTATTGATCACTAACAGCTGCTGGTTGTTTGTTATGGAAACTTAGCTTTTCCCTATTAAAAGGTGTCAACTTTATGTTTCATCATTCAGCCCTTTGCAATCTGGTTGGCTGCTGGTCTTTTGCTTTCATTACTATTCAGACAATGCTTTATAGACTTCTTCTTTTGACTTTTTCAGTTATGAGCTTGTGCTGTGACCTGAGTAGCCTATAAATCTCAGCATATTAATGATTCGTACTCTAGCTCATTTGATGTTTGTTTCGTATGCTTAGTTTTTTTTTTTCCCCTTTTCCTAGCTTTCCTCCATTGCTGAAGTTGATGTTAAAACTTCACAGATTATTTTTTTTAAGCTTTCTATTTTGAGAGCTGATGCTCTGCTGTCTGCAGCCTATGCATCTTAGCATAATACTAACTTCTGTTGTTGTTCTCACTCTTTTCATGTTCCTTTTGATATGGTAACTGCAGAGCTTGCTTGTACTCTTCTATCGTCTAGTTCATTTGAAGGTTAGTTGCTTTTCTTTATTTTGTGTATTATGTTTAGTTCTTTTCTTTTCGTACTCTTTTGGTAGCCTACATATCTCAGCTTAACAATGATTCTTATTGTTGTTCTAGCTCATTTCATGTTTGTTTGGTATGCTTAGTTTTTTTTTTCCCTCCCTTTTCCTGGGCTTCCTCCATTGCTGAACCTGCTTTTATAATCTTTTCTAGATTTAGAGCTAATGCTCTGATGTCTGCAGCTTATGCACCTCAGCATAATAACACCTCCTGTTGTTGCTCTGACTCTTTTCATGTTTCTTTTGATATGCTAGGTGCAGAGCTTGCTTGTATTCTTCTATCATCTCGTTCATTTGATGGTTAGTTGCTTTTCTTTATTGTGGCTGTTATGCTTAGTTCTTTTCTTTTGGTTTTCTTTTGATTTGTTTCACTGTTGCTCTAGAAAACAAGTATGTTTGGGCTCCCAGCAATTAATGAATTATGGTTGTCTTTCCTGAATTGGTAGTTTTTGCTTAACTATAGATGTAGGTATGTATACACTTTTTCCGTTCCTTTGAAGGGATAGATTTTCAGATTACAGAACCAATTATCTATGTCATCAGTTTATTGCAAGCTGGATCCCTTGGCTTTGACAGCAAAACAAAAAATATATATATATAGTAATGCCTTTCTATTTAGAGCCTATGTTGGTGATCATTGTCCATCCAAAAAATATATATATTTCTTACATCTGCAGAGCTAATTTGTTAAAGAAGTTGGTACCAAAAAAAAAAAATTATCCACAGTACCTTTGAAAAACGAAAGAAAACTGCTATTGAAAACATTACAATTATTTTCACACTCTTAGTGTGGATGTCTACATCTTCCTGTTGTTATTGTTACTTTATTTTGCTGCTGTCTTGGATTTTCACTGTTACTACAAGTCCAACAAAAAAACTTTCCACTTCCTGGAAAAAAAATAAATTCAATGCTCCCTACGAGGACAAGATAGAGACCTGTGTAATAAAGTCAGCTAAGCCCAGCTTAAGGGATGCACTGGGCATATTTTTTTTAGTCTTATTCGGGAAAAAGTAAAGGAGAGTGAGTGAATTTTTATTGGTAAAGAGAGTTATTGATTGATAAATGGCTGTTTCTTATGCCATTGAAATCAGAAAATCAATTAATTCTTGTCTGTAAGAGCGGTGGATCTTACATTGTTTTACAATGCTAGGAAATAACTGTTATAGTTAATTATCTAATTTGATGCACCCTGCAGAAATCTTCAGCTTACGTGCATTTCTTTATTTTTACTATGGTTAATGTGAACGTACTTGCTTTTTTCCTTGCTTTTTGCTGCCTGGTCTCTGCTGTAAGCATGCTTGCTTTGTTGCTTCTAACTTTTTCTGCTTGGCTATGTGACTATACTGCTTTATCTAGCCTGCTTTGCATTCTTTGCATGTGCTATCTTTAATTCTGTTATTTTTTTCCTTTTCTTTTTCTTTTTAGTTGTTTGTTCTTATGGGAAGCCCTTCTGAATTTGCGTTTAGCTGGATTCTCTTGTTGTTTGTTCTTTTTTTTTTTTTTTTAAATGCTTACCTGTTTTTCCCTACTTGAGCAAAAAAAAACATGGAACCATGGTTTTCCCCCAGGAATTTTTCCAACCTCCTCACTATCTATTTCTTTAACAGCAATAAAAAATAGATCGGACAAGTATTACATTAGTCATCGAGAAAAAAAACTTTTATCCTCTCAACACAATGAACAAACAAAACAACATTTTTTCTAGCCGCTACCTGTATTTGCAAAAGCCTCTGCATTGATATCAATGACGTTTTGAAGCCACTATGTGATGGAAGCAATTCTATATAGAGATGGTTCACCTGTATACTTCATTACCATAGGATAATTTTCAATAAACTTTCTCTTAATGTGATACAGAGGTGTTCCTTTTGTTGAGTGTTTAGCTGTTGCGGCATGAACTCGTACTTTATCATATTTGCAAAGAAAGAACTTAATTCTATCTTTCCCAACTGCTTCCCATTGTTTGAAGGGATTTTTAGCTTTCTCCATTAACAAAGGAATTGTTTGCACATCTGCCATAACAGAGAAAGGAAAGCAATGAATTATAAATAGCTCATTTCCATCTATAACACCATCGCATTTAATGCTTACAGTAGATCACAAGTCAACTATTGCAGTGTAGCACACGATAGCTTACTATCCTAATTATAAAGCTAAAGGGAAAGAAGAGAGAAATCAGTTTTCTGACAAAGTTGCTTTTCATAGATACTTCAACATTTATAGAACTCCAGAGTTTTAAGATGCTAAATTTATTCTTAGAGGACTTGTCGTTTTTTAGCTTTGCAATTAAGGAATGTATGGCACTTTTATTTCTAGCAGTCTGCCAGCAGTTTCAAGTATTGTCCAGCTATTACACACTATTGTTTAACTGGAAAACGCCTGAACCATCATAGAATGTATGTTTACTGCGTCCAAATGAAAATTTTTCTTTTCACATCCATAGAAAAACAAATCCAAGTGTTCGAATTTAACCATTGCAGCAAACAGACTTAGGAAAAAATGTTAAATAAAATTTTATTCAGCAGGCTCCAGCTTTCTACCATTGATTAATCTTCTCTTTTCCTTTCTTTCTTTTATGCTTTTTCGCATACAGACTCCATTCAATTATGAACCAGTAAATTTTCTTCTTTATAAATATTTTCCTTATTCTCTTTATTTCCCATCACATAATATAGAGACTAATTAACTAGATACAAATTAATTTTTATTAATCACAAAAAACATATAATTCATTCTGCTAATGTCCACACTTACATTAATTTATTTTTTAAAATTCTTCCATAACTTTTTTAGATTTTTTCATGCAGAGATAAAAAAATAATTATTTATTTATCAAGGGATTTAAAAGTTATTTCATATGTCAGGACACATTTTTTTGTTGCAAAGAAAATACTACATCTTAAAAAACAAAAGAATAGTTAATTTTTTTAAAATATAAAATTCCTTTTTGATCTTAATTTGACCAGTCATAAGACATTCCTTCATTTACATTATAAAATAAATTAATCCCACCACTTTCTTACCATGCTTTTAGTGCTTCCTCAGCTATATTTATACAATATTTTTGACCTTTCATACAAATCGTTTACTATTAATCAAGCCCCCATCCCCCAAAACAACCAGCTGCCAAATCAATAGTCCATATAAACTGATTTTAATAAACTAATATTCATATACCATTGACAAAAATCACTCATATTTAGAGTAACCTTTTTCTAGAATTTTTCAAATTACTGCAATGATTGCATATTTTAGCACTCTTTTTTCATTTTTTCATTTTATTTAATTAATTAAGCCGATTTCCTATCAGCCTCTCTTTTCCACTACTATTATGCTCTTTTTCCCCCCATGTAGAACTATTTCTCCATGTTCACGATATTGTTGGTGTCCAATAATTCCTTATGCTATTTGCACGAACCAGCAAGCTTTACGATTTCTTCTTAAATATCATTAAACAATCATTCTTACGAAGGTTTAAATCTTCTTAGTAGTTTGCCTTAAAAATTTTTGCATTAATTGATCAATTTTACATTTACCTTACCGCCCCCAACATCTTATTGCTTCCCTTTATATAACCCTGTGCATTTTTTTTTATATTATTCTTTTACAGTTGGGTGGGCACAACTCTTTTATTACCACGCAACGTGCGGAAATATTTGCTTAGTTTCTATTAAACATATGTTAATAAGGAATTAACTAATTATATCAACATAACTACAGATATCTCATAAGTTGTGAGGGCAATTAAGTCATTTCTCCATGAGTGATACAATAATTGGGTCCTAATAAATTGATGGGGGGTTTTTGATATTTTAAAAACCTCACGAGAGAGCAATGAGAATGTCAAAGACCTCAAGGGAGGTTGCTAAAATTATCCCTTGAAATTATGAGTTAGGAATTAGGATTATGAACCCCATTTTTTTTGCATATCAGGTTTGTTTGATTAAGTTGATTGAATTTTGCTGGGTATATTATTTGTTACAACAATTTTTTAGAGAAAATAAAAATATTTTAGCTCACTATTGATATTTCAGATTTCAAATATTATCGAATTACCCATTTTCAATCCAATTTACCAATTAAAGTTTGGATGGTAATCAGATATTGGTTTTAAAAAACTGATTCCAAATCATTGACACATTTTTATTGAATTCCCAATTACTGGTCGATGAAACCCTACTTGAAACAAATAATTTTCCTTAAAACACTAACATACAGGAGCTTGTTATACAATTGGAGGAGAAATTGTACAATATTTGGACGGTCATTTATCAATCTGTCTGTCTATCTATTATCTATCTATCTATCTATCTATCTATTACTATTACTATAAAGCATGATGAGTCTTGGCATGTAAGTTGTAAGTGCTTTTTTATCTTAATTTTTATTATGCTCATATTATGCCCAATTTTTCAATTAGAGTTATTACATTTTAATTATGGTAGTAATTAAGAAGCATTTCAAATAATTAAACTCAATAATATTGGTAATAAAAATAAAAAACTCCCTATTAAAACTATTTAGTGACCCTTAGACTCTATCTCCAATTCTTATGTGTGTCAAAATTTCTTACTTGAAATAGTGAAACCAATTGCATTAGCCATAATTTTAAGATTGTAAAAAATATTAGTATAAAAAATAGATGCTTTTAGAACAAAACAGAAATATATAAGAATAAAATGGCCCATATTCATTTGAAAAATCTTGATATGAATATCACAAGACAAATGTATAATTATGTGCTTTATATTAGTACGAAGAAACACTAAAAGAAAATCAAAAATAAAAGAATTCAATTATTTCTATCAATTGGATATCAATTGACAACTAAATAGTCAATCTAAGATAATTAAGCAATATAAATCATTTATATTTTGTACTAACCGTAATAGCATTTAAAAAAATGTAAATGATCCAAATTTAAATGCGCGTCACATTATCCAATTCTAATTCATTAAGAAAATTTTTTTTGAAAGTTTCAACTGAAAAGATATAAAATAGAATAGCTAAATGATCATGCGAAGTTTGATATGAGCATAATTCATTCTATTATACAATTGCATTTCTTTTGTCTTAACAAGAAAAAATAACATTCAAAATGACAACACAAATTTTTTCATTTGTTAAAATTTATTAATTTCATCAAAAACTTAATCCGGGATCTTATTTTTAAGTTAAAAAAAGGTACATCTAGACTCTAACTAGTAAAAGGGCCTTCCAAGAGATAAAGGAAAAGTTGAGTATAGTGAAAATAATTAGAATGACAAAAAGTAACAAGTCAATTTATTTCCTCTAACATCTCTTCAGAAATTGATTTTACTATTTATATCTTTATTGCTAATAATTATGAATTCTATTTACTAGACTCATATTTGATGGTAAATATTTTGTGAGTATACAACAACTTTGGTGAAACATAACTATATTAAGAATTGTTTATCAAAATTGAATCCATAATTTACCAAAAAGCTTGAAATAAATTTAAAAAAGAAAAAGAAAGCTCAAAATAAATTCAAAAATCAATAGGTCGAGTTCATATTTAGATAGTTTTTTGTAACAATTGGTTAAAGAAATTGAAAATATAAGATATTCTACTATCAAGTAAAAAATCAAATTTCACACAAAAAATTATATATAAGAGATATTATATTTGAGTTAATAAAATCACGTCAAAGTACGTGAAGTATTATTAGTTGCTAACTGAAAGGCAATTATCAATAGGATTACGTAAGCTGGTAAGGTTCGCTCGCCTTGGTTAATCTCCATTACCTATAAAATCTCAGTAGTACGCAATTTTATACTTCGATAAAAAAAAAAATGCGCCATGGTTTGCTCTGACTTGAAAATTGGGGTAACCATCCCCTCTTCCCAATCTTTACCCCGGGGCCGAGGGGCGAGCGCCGCCGGGGGACTCTCCACTACATAAATAGGCGTCTACAAAGATAAATAAAAGGACATCTTGGTATTGTATAATTGAACAATTCTCTTTAAGAGGAGACTTTTTATTTTCCTTTTTGGCTTTTCTTTGGACTCCTAAATAAAGAAGACTTAGGTTGTTTGTGCTAGAAGCAACGAGTAGCAACAATTACTAAATACAATGAACAAACTAATTTCCAGTCGTTGAGAAAACACACCCACCCTTGAATCCACAGAAATGTGTCAATTGGCAACACAAGGGGAAGTCTATGCAGGCCTTGGCTATAAAAAATTAAAGCAAGGACCAAAATTCTCCACCAAGAGAAGAACCTCATGTAGAATATTTTGGTTAACAAAAAAGTCAAGTTTAACGCTATTGCAAACTCTATATAATTGCTAATGTGGCCAAAGAATATGAAGCTCAGATATCGAACAACATAGACAAATTAAGATGTAAGAAGGTTGAGAAATAACCTTTTATTAGCTTTCACTTCTATGTTCAAGCTTTTTCAATGCAAGTTATATAGAAGTCTCACATCTTTTCTTTTTTTTTCCTGGTTTTGGACTCACATCTTTTTAGTTGTTGATTTTGTTGCTCATAAACATCCCTTTCTTCCTGTAGGTCATTTTTTACTTCATTTCTACTTCACCTGTGCCTATAGTTTAAGGTTTTGATGATACAGAATGGGTAAAGCAGGCAAATGGATCAGGAACTTTTTGTTAGGCAAAAAGGAGGAGAAAGACAAGGACAAGAAAAGAGTGAATTCAACTGCTACAGAAATAAGTACTAATTTAGGAAGCACAAAAGCAATCTTAGCAGTTACAAAAGAGAAGAGGAGATGGAGCTTCAAGAAATCAACTACCACGGAAAAAGTCACTCGTCGCAATCTGTCATTGGACTCAATCTCTACTGCCCACTTGGTAAAACAGGTCTTAGAGGAGCATGAAATTGAGCAAATTCGTTTTAAGGCTATCCTCTTAACAGCACGCAAGCAAGTCAATGGAACAATGCCTGTTGTTACAACTCCAGTTTCACAATATATTGGAGCCCTTAGAGATGCTGCCGCCATCAAAATTCAGGCTGCATTTCGCTCTTATTTGGTAATTGCTATTTTAGCTTCTAAAGTTTTTGCTGTTGGTTTGTTAGATAATCCAGTGGTTAGATGCCTCCTTTTGTCAACAGATCAAATGAATGTATGTACAATAATCTGATTAAAATGCAGAAATATGAACAATTTGGATGAGGATTCACAATGATCTGATGGTCTTCTGCAGGCAAGGAAAGCATTGCGTGCTTTACGGGGACTAGTGAAGTTACAAGCACTAGTAAGGGGTCACCTGGTCAGAAAACAAACAACTGCAGTTCTAAGGAGCCTGCATGCTTTGATGAATATCCAAGTTAGAGCTCGGTATAGGAGAGCTCAGATGGTGGAGGCCGGAGCAAAGCCTACAACAAAAAGATCAGGTCATGGAGAATCAGCTCGAAATAGCACAGTAAGGCCTTTTCTGATTATTTTCTCCCCTTCCCTTCATATGATCATCCATCAATGTTTGCACCTTTTAGGATTTGTTTCTTTCATACAAATTCTTCGTTCAATTCTACTGGATTTTCTCTTTAAAGTATAAAACTGTTATATAAAACATCATGCCAACATGTCAGGTCAGGTGATAAACCAGATACGATCAGATTTTACCAAACCAAATAACCAATAATGCTGGACAAAGATACTCCAGGACAAACAGCCAAATCTGATGTAAACAAATACTGATTTCACAAAGGTAATTAAATTAGGTCTTCCACTCAGCTGAGAGATCGACAAGATGTGTACTCTAAATTTATCTCCATGTCTCCACCTGAAAATAGATAGGATCTTCTTACATATTCAATTAGGCAACCTTGCTATCCTACTCTTCATCAACGTATGCTATATTTATTAAATTCTAGGAGCATGTATAGCAATATTCATTTCCTATATGTGCTACTGGTGTTAAGTGTCTTGTTGTATTCAGCAGCAATTATTAACAAGCCGTTTGATCACTCAAATGTAGAATAGAAAGAATGTAAATGCTCATGAAACGAGGACAAGTATGAAGAGCAAAAGCGGACCCTTAGATTATCCACAAGCTGAAAGAAGGGAACATGGAATCATCACCACATATCACTCTGGTCGGTTTCCAATAAACATACAAGACAATCAGCCTGACTGGACATGTTGCAGTCCATCGGCAACAGTGACTGAAATGAGCTCCACCAATCTGTCCAAAACAAAACAAACAAAACTGCAGGCATCCACTTTTCCACTTTCTCATGAAAATCCAGGTTACATGTCCAACACAGCGTCTTCAAAGGCAAAAGCAAGGTCACACAGTGAACCAAAGCAAAGGCCAAAAAAATGGCGCCCCATGCAGAAAAACAGGGGATCAACATCAATGCGAGGTGTAAATGTCGCCCCTGAAGTCCAGGAGGAACATACGCCCTCACCTTCGAGATTCAATGAGCAAGAAAATCAGCATCCATGGTTCATCAAGCTTTATTGACCTGCAAAGCAAGTAGAGGGTAGTCATGCTGAGCATTCAAGTGTAACAACTAACAACTTGCAATTCCAACTTTGAGAAGATTTTAAAATCCATTTGAGGTATGTAATAGGTATTTGGCTAATATTTCTGGGGACTAGTGACCTGTTAACAGATTGGGAAACTTTTGATCGAAACTTTGTTTTCCAATTGAGAGATCACGGTAGTGCTATCATTTGGTTGAAAAGTACTTGGTCACCTGATCTAAAAACTCGAACAGGTGAACTAAGGCTTTTTAAGCACAAAACAAAATATGTAATGCTCAAACAGTTTGCAATATGTTTACTTAATTCCTAAGATATTTATGCATACTGATTTCATCATTCCATTGCAGCCTCATGTTCACAATATTGGAGTAGGTTCTGATATTCACTGACACAGAAATAAGGCTCGTTAAATGGCTGCTGAAGCCGCCAAATTTTGCTAGTATTGCTACTTTTCAGTGGAGTTCTGACTTCTGACCAGTGACCGGTATTCTTTTGGCGAAACCAGTTTAGGCCTATAGTAATAGGGAGCAAGTGTTAGAAGGGAGTAACCTTTTTACCTATCTGTCCAGCCCATCTCGAGTCAGGATATCGTCTTGGAAACAAGAGGTGCCAGGATCAGCCCCCCAACACATGAATCAACCCAAAATGCAGGGGGAAAAAAACAACCTTTTCTCGATGATCATCTTCTACCGTATGCTGGTCATCCCCACTTTCAGATTAAAAAGACACAGATTAAGTAGCCAACAATTGTAGAGCCAACAGCACGATGTGAAGTGAGAAATTTCCATTTCAAACTCTTTTTCTTGTTTCACGTGGCAAAATGGAATGCAACCTTACTCCTTCGAGCAATCAGCAAGAATTCCAACATTTGAGCTCTGTTGGAACGTAGACTCAGTTAATCTGTGGGCGCTAATGTGCCGTAGGTGCCAGAAGAAGGGACAACATCTCGTTTGCATGTCAAGATAGAGAGGGAGATAATAAGCTCAAATTAAGTTTGAAAATTCTATGTCCCGTTTACATTGTCATCCTATAGGATGGATCTTAAGTATTCATGACACAAAACGGTTAAGAAACAAAGCATCAAGTTCCTGCATTTCATACACCACTTCCTAATTAAGAGCTCCAGATTAACAATGTAAAAATACATCCGCTTCTAATTAGAATCCTGCCTATACCGTACAACCTAGAACATTAAAAGTTCTTGCCTGTACCTGAGATTACTGCATATTACTGCCTACACCTCACTTCGTAAAATGCTAATTAGCCATTCCAATTAATAGCAGCAACAGTTTTAGATAGGTTGGGCGACCACGGGTTGGTCTTCCTGCTTTGCCGTATTTTCCTTGAAACTCTTGGTCAACCAAATGGCTGTTTCCCTTGGAGACACCTTCCCTGGACCAAATGGCTTCAATAAGACACCAAGCTCTTCGAACCTTTCCTCTTGCAACAATCTTGCACTAAACTCAAGCAAACCTTCCAAAGCTTCAGCACGCTGTTGATGTGATGACATGTCAAAACGACGGCGCCTCAAGTCTGATGAGGTATGGCTTGAAGCACCAGCCGTGGCGTTTTGATCAGAACATTCACTTACAGCCTCCCTATCCATAGCAAATTTGGGACCTTCAAATCCTTGCCAAGCATCTGCAAAACTTAAGCTACCAAGTGGTTTGTCCAAAACTTCAACTGTGCATTTATCCTTCATTATTGATCGTTCACCTTGAGGTGAGTTGGAGGAACCTTGTACAGAGGCCATTGAAGTTCTACGAACGGGAAGAATGGAATCCTCATATGAGTCTAAATGGAACTCAACCATCCTATCAATCCGGGGAGCATTGACAGAAACATCTGGTGAGTTAACGCAGTCAAGTATACCAAGACTGGGTCTGCGGCCTGATTCTCGAACTTCAGCCTTACTTGACAAGGGCAAAGAAGCTCTACGAGTAGCAGAAACAGATTTTTTGGCTGAAATTCTTGAAACCGGGTGCTGCATCAATCAGCATTTAACAACTAATAATGTTACAGCACGAAGGCAGAAGTTACAAAAAGCACAGGGGGCATTTATGTCAGTAACAGATGAGTTGTAGTCTCACTACCCTGATTATCTTTGTTCATATATAAGCACAGACGCACATCAAAGATGATAAAGATGTTCATCCGCACAATTGCTGACCATTATAAAATTTAACATAAGCCTCAGTGTTATAAATGGAAATGCACAATAAATATGGCCAACTGGAACTTTCAGATGATATTGTTGATTTAGAAAGAAAGAAAATTAGCATATAGAGTTGATGTCAAAAGAGATTGGAAGTAACTCCATTTCTGGGTAACAACATGCTTGATGCTTTGACATGTTAGATGCAAGTTAATTCGTACAACACCCACCCACCCACCCCTCCTCCCTAAAAAAAGCTCCATTTTCAAAAAATTTAGTGTACGAATCTGCAATCTAGCTCAGTGTTTAACAAGATACAGTATCCAACATGATCTGATATGCTGTTACAATGGTCAGATAACATGATCATGCAGATTTAGATGGAAGGAAACACAAAAAGTTGGTAGAAGTGAACTGGAAAGAAGAATATTGAAAGGGAAAGGAACAAGAATTAAAATTTTCCATTCATTAAAATAAAGGCTCTCTATCTGAAATAAGTTTACTGTTGATCTTACCAGCTCCCGGTTTTTAGAGAGCTCTCCCAATCTTTTGGAAGTAGAAGAAGGTTTTGCCGCACTCACTTTTGGGTTCTTTGATATGCTAGAAACTTTTGAAGTTATCCTTTTAGTAACAGATGCCACTTCATGCATGCTATCAACCGACACGTCTTCCACTCTTCTGTCCAGAAACCTAGGGTTATTTTTAATTGTTTGGTCTGGATAAGGATAGTTGTGCTCAGCTTCAGATATACTAGGATTTAAAGTCCTGTCGCCACCATAAGAAAACCGTTTTTCCCGATAAGTAGAAATAGCAGCTTTTGTTGGCTCAGAGAATCTGTTTTTCTTCATGTAATTTGTCTCGGGCCAGTGTATAGGAAAACTGCTCCTCCTAGGGCTGTTATGTTTGAGATGAATATCGAGCACATAAGGCTGAAGGTGTGGATGCCTAAGAAGTTCTGCAGCCTGCAAGTGAAAATATGCATCTTAAATGAAAGGTACATTTCCCTGATGGCAAAGTACCCTTTGAACATCTACCTTCAGTAAATAGCCAATCAATTGAGAAACTAAGTTGACAAGTGAAAAATAAGAGATGCATTTGTTTCACAGGATATGAATGCAGAAAGTTATTTAGTCAAGCTTAATGAAATCAATATTCTTTGCTGCCTTCATGTAAAGCATAAGAAACAATCAGAATGAAGAAGCATGTTGTTCGCATCTCATGATGCATTTGTCAAACTTAGGAAAAAGGGATTGCAAGATTATAAAGTGAAAGAATAGGAAGGGAAAAAAAGGCTAAAAGGGAAAATTTTTCAATATTAAAACATACAAAGCAGCTTCTGAAGGTAAATGTTATCAAAATGATCCAAGTACTAGTTTTCCAGCATTTTTTTAGAGTAACTAATTTGATTGAAGTGATAATTTCCTGCAAAAGCCAAGATTCTTCCAAATGTCAAGGCCTAGCTACTAAATAGAAATTTTTGGGATTTTCAAAAACCAAAAAAAAAAAATCTTGTGTATCTACATGCCACTACCGGAAAAAATTAATGCTTAACGGCTAAGCCAAAGCATTTCTCAATGTATATGACTTGCTTACTTTCAAAGGATAATTTCATAAACCTCCCTTAAGGTTTTGCCTAATATCACTTAGCACCCCTGAAGTTTCAAAATATCACTTACCTCCCTTGTGAGTGGATGGGACCACTAATCACCATCAATGCATATAAATTGACAAAATTATCCTTCCCAATTTAACCATCCCTTAGGTAAATAAATATGGAGGAGAAAACCAAAATCATCAAAAAACAATGACTATTTTAATCACACTATTTGCATTAAATTATTTTAGTTATTTAACCTTCCTATGGCAACAAGGTATTAAAGTATCCTCGATATTATAATGGCTCCGTTTGGATTCTTGTTTTTCGACCCTGTTTTTGAAAAACTGTTTTTCACACCCCAAATGCTACAGTAAAAACAACCCCAAATACAACCCCAAAAACAACCCCCCAAACTATTTTTGAAATACAACCCCAAAAACAACTTAATTTCCAAATTTTTTTTGTATTCTTTTTTTTTCTTTTTCCATTTCTTTTTTTTTTCCTTCTTTTCCCCTCTTCCTCCCTCTGGTCACCGATCATGACACCAGCATGGTCATTTTTTTTTTTTTTTCTCTCCTTCTTCTTCTTCTTTCTTCCTCTCTCCTCCCTCCCTCCCCTCCAGAGCCCCATGCCTGCCTCCCCCTCTGCCTGCTCAGAGGGGCTCATGAGGGGGATCTGGGGAGGGGAGGGGAGGAGGGGAGGGAGGGGAGAGAGGAGGGAGAGAAGAAAGAAGAAGAAAAAGGAGTCATGGTCGCCGGTCGCCGGTGTTGGTGGAGGAAGAGGGGAAAAGAAGAAAAAAGGAAAAAGAAATGGAAAAAGAAAAAAGGAAAAAGAAAAGGAAAACAAAAAAGAAAATAAATAAAAATTCAAATGCATCTACAGTAATAGAAATACAACTACAGTAATTGTTTTTCACCCCTCAAATGCTACAGTGCTGTTTTTGAAATACAACTCCAAAAACAGGTAATCCAAACGGAGCCAATAATTATTTTAGAAAATAACATACAAAAAAAAAATCTAAGTCCATAAAGAATGGTTTTTGAACAATTATAATTGCACTTAAGCATCCTTATCCTTCCAAAATTCTTAGCGCTCCTATACGAAATTTATATCAAATCACCCCTATTGAGACTAACAATTATGTAGGCAAAAATAAAAAAATTGAAACTAAATATTTTTAACATCATAGTTCCCTTATGTTCAAATATTTTAATCACCCTTGCATTCAAATATCCCTCTTCACCACATTTTTAGTCTACATCTGCCAATCTTTAGTTAAGTTTCCTTTGTTATTCTAACAATTATATAAGCAAGAAAATCTAGATTAAACCAAAAATATAAAGATATACTATTCTACTAATTATTGTTGCATTTAACACTCCCTTCTAATCCTTTTTTTAGTTCTTCCATGCATGTTAGAAATCAATTTGGTTAAAAATTCATCATAGAACAATTCAAAGAGGTAAAGTTGGAATTAAAATTGATCCAGCTCTTTAAATGATTATTTTAAGAATATTTTTATAATGTAGGAGGGAGTGAGTTACAAGATATATGGTTCTAGGGGAGGTTGGTGTATTTTTGATACTTTAGGGGTACTAAGTGACATTCGGCAAAACCTAAGGGGAGGTTTCAGAAATTATCCCTACTTTCGAATACAAATAAAAGGGAAGAAACAGTACTATCTTCAAGGTAGAACATAGTAAATTTGAAAGCAAGCAGCCAGGAATCCTGGACTCAGAAAACATAACACAGGAAAGAGACAAAGAAAAATAATTAAAATGGCACCATATTCTATCAAATAATGTTGCTGGATTACTTTTATGGTTGTGTTACTTGTTTATCAAAGTTAAATAATATGCAATTGCAGTAATAAGAATGAAATTTACATTTGGCCGCAGTTCTGGATTTTTCCGCAGCATGGTTTTGATTAGACCACGGCTGTAATTCACATCACAGAAGAAGTCAGT
Source organism: Gardenia jasminoides (assembly GCA_013103745.1). NCBI lineage: Eukaryota > Viridiplantae > Streptophyta > Magnoliopsida > Gentianales > Rubiaceae > Gardenia > Gardenia jasminoides. Next base: position 9,765,032 of record CM023096.1, on the reverse strand, counting down.
CAATGACAAAGGCAAAACTGCATGGCAAACAAGTTTCGGAACAAAAACAAAAGAATAACCAAAGTAATTGTCAGCCATTGAGCACAATTAAATAATATTGAATAGCAAAAGTAGAAAATAAAAATGAAGCAAGTCTTTATTGCAGCCAAAATAAAATTTTATATCAAACAATATTTTAATCAGCTATTTTACAACCATCCTACTATGGATCAAATAAATCTAAGATGAATTATTCACTCTATTAAAATGTAAGCAATTTCATTTTTAGTGGGTTATCCAATAGAAGAACACCGTTTTACAATAAACATAGAGATTTAAAGAAGGAACTTACAGTCCACCAGAGTATTGTGCAGGAAGAGGTGCCACAATAGACTTGTTTATTCGGTTGATGAGTGCCTGCATATCCTGCTCCAAAAAATAAAAAATAAAATCGGTAAGCTGTCTGAAACCTCAAACAAACATGCTTATAAGCTACATTCTCATATTTGTTTGATATGAAGCTAATAAGTCAAAACAGTAAATGGCCAAAACCCAATGATACACTATAAGAGTCATCCACAAGAAAAACTGGAAGAAGTATAGGTTTTTCCATTGTCAAAGAGACACAACTTATCTGCACCAATGCTTAACTTGCAAATTAAAGAGTCAAATGTAAGGCATCATGCATAAGCAAGGAACAATCAACAGAAATTAGAAGTGGGAGAAAACCAAGTACTTGCAAGAGCACATGATAGTCTACATTAGATTTGTTATTAGTTCATTTAGAGCCATAAAGCACTCCACATGTTAGAAATCTAAGTTTAGCTGCAGTTTAGTAGCCTTGAGGAACTATCCTAGCTCACAAGCCAATGAAAGGCTTGATGCCACAGAGTCAGAACTTCTAAGAAATAATAATGAGTCCCATAGAGATTGCAATACAGACTTCAAGGACCAAAAACCATATGCACAGACAAGGGGGGAGGGGGGGGGGAGAGAGAGAGAGAGAAGGGGGGGGGGGAGAGAAACAGAGAGCATCTGTGCAATTTTGAAACTCTGATAGTTTGTGTATGTATGGTAGGGGCTTTTCTAGTTTTTGAATAACTTCTTGCTGCCCAAGAAACTTCTGCAGCATTATGGCACCAATAAATACAGTCTAGGGTGACAGGATTTCACTTGAACTACATCCAACAGAAGAATGTCCAGTCAACTATAATCAATTTCATTGACCATCTTTGGTGGGGGGAAAAGGAACAAAACAAAACAAAAAAATGCCTAAATTACACATCACAACATGCTGATTCCAGGCCATGTGGGCAGAGTTTAAATAGAATATTTACTTGCCAAGAAAAAGAGAATACAAAAAACTACATTTAACTACATTCAACTTCTATCTTAACTAAATTATAAGAAGCATCCATTAAAATGGAAGTCTCCAAGCTTCCAAATTAGCTGAGGATAAAATGTAACAGTTAGTGAAAATTTGCTATCTTAATATGTATGGAAAAGAAGTTCAATAGATTCTTCTATCATGTCAGTCTTCCCTTGACCTTGCAAAACTGCATGAGATATTTGGAGACCTATACTTATCGAAACTTGAAAAATTCATGAACTAACTAAACTGCTTTACATAGAAAAGACAATGGACTTACGAAAGCTTTAAAAGCAGGCTTGTGTGCACTCATTTCATATATGCAACATCCTGGATGCCAAAATTTTGATGGCAATCAGCAAAAGTTTATCTTGAAATGTAATACATGGTAAGATAGATAATTATCTGTTATTGTTTCCATTTTCTTTCATATTGTACTTGACAAATGTATATTTTGCTTACCAAGTGACCATATGTCTGACTTAGAACCATATGGTATATCAGCAAGAAGCTCAGGGCACATATAACTGGGAGTTCCCACAATCTGAAAGTAGAAAATCAACAAAACACATTAACAGAAAGTACAGCTGATATTCTAAAAATAAATAGTTCACCCATTTACTTACAGAGGAAGCGAGATCATCTGAACTCAACCTCTTGGCGAGTCCAAAGTCACCTGCAACAATTGATTGTTGCTAGTATTTTAATAAAATTTCTTACAGCTACCCAAATAAAATATAAAGTAAAAGACATGAACTTCTCACCAAGACGAATGTCCTGATCTTTTGTTAAGAATATATTGGAACACTGCACAGAATGCACAAAACTTACTAATTACTGTACAATGTTACCGAAAAGTTTTGACTTTACAACTATTGTTGAAACACTAAATGTAGCTACCTTGACATCTCGATGAAGAATGTGATTCGTGTGCAAGTAATCGAGGGCCATAAGGAGCTGAACAAGCCATTTACAGAGTTTCTGTAAGAGTTGACCATATGAGTTAGAGGTAAGGGTGCACCAATAGATAGATGATCAATATGCGGACTGCATTTATTGCACATATATATATACACTTGCTAGAGGAAAAAATGTACTGAAAAGAAAGCTGCGCAACAACAACAAAAGAAACCTCTTCTGGGAAAAGTACACCATTCGCTTTTTTAATGGCTTCTGCCCTACAAAACAGGAAATTTCACAAGAGGTTCCCAATAAGCACACTTGGAAAGATTACATCTGCACTACATGAAAAGAATGACAAAATTGCATTTTAAGCTTTAGAACTACTTACATGTCTCCACCTTCACAGTAACCAATCACAATACAGACATAGCATCCCTGGTAACAAAAGCACCAAAATGTGTCAACCTCAATATGATTACATGATCTTAAATGCAATGTGAAACATGTGCCCGAGTTAACTCCAGCACTAGTGATAACAACATTAAATGGGGAGAATTCTAGCACTACTTTTTACGTTTCAAAGTGGATAATATGAGTTACAAATCAAAGTGATGGGACAAGTTCTCCACCAGTACAAGATTGGTCATGTATATCTATTTTGGTAGGATTTGATGAGAGTCAATGAAATTCCAAAATGATAAAACTTAGAATTAGCTACATCAAATAAATTAAATTTGTTATTATAGTTGATGTTTTCTCGTAAAAAGGAAAAAGATTAGAACTCATACTAAATTTCTTGCCAAAAACAAATTTAGCACTTACCTCCAAACAAAGAATTGAGACTAGTTTATTTAATGGAAGTTAAGATAATCAAAATGTCTCTGCAAATTTTAAAAGGTGCAAAAAAGAGCCAGTTTATCACAATGTCATATAAGAAATTAAAACTCTGAATGCAAAATTTCCTCTGTGACCCTAAGCCTTGTGAAATATCACTCAAAGGCCATGCAAGATAACGGCAGCAGAAACAAAGATGGAAAATTGAGAGAGTCAACAATGATGTGTGCATACTATTGTCAGGATTTTTCAAGGACGCACATAGAAATGCAGCAGTTGGCAAGGAAACAACTATAAAAGGATGAGAAAAATTACTAACTATTTCAAATTAGTTAAATGGGAACACAAAACAACATCAAAGAAAAATTAGAGGCACACTCCCAACTCTCATTTCAACAGAAAGGGACAAAACTAGGTGCCTACGTCTACAAAAAGTAACTAAGAGTAACAACTACAGTCTACTAACCTTCTCCACCCAGGAATCTTTGTACTCCACAATAAATGGGTTTTGCATTCTGGAGATAAGCTCCATCTACAACGAGAAAGAGGAAAGATCAGTCAGCTGTTCTAAAGATATCCTTCATCAAACACACATTACAAGGTCAGTGGGAGACCATATAGTGAACAACTTTTTGGCAACATGAGAGACTTCTATCTTATAAGTGTATTTTACTTGACCACATTTGAGAAAGGATCTACTACATGATCTCTCAGTCCCAAAAAACTTACTATCTTTTTTATTCATTCTTAAGCATAAGCTTAATGCCTCTTTTAAGGAAAACAAGAGGCATTACCAAAGGGCACAAATAAGCTTTGCTAAATGGATTTCTGACCAAGTCAAGGAAGATCAGGAGACATCAGAATCCAGAAAACTGAAGAACGAATTAAGAAAATCCATCAAGTAATAAAAGTAACTATTCAGTATCAATAGCACCAACCTCCTGATGAGCATTTCGACGAGTCCTATCTGTCTGGCGGGCAAGACGAATCTTTTTCAATACGTACCTTCAAATTTACAAATATATACAAAAACCAATTAACATAAGTCTAACAAAACAAACTCAAGCTTGTATGTATTGTGGCACACAAAAAATTTTAAGGACTTATATGGATAATCAAGTGTGCAATATGTAAGCTGTAATGTTGCTTGTTATAAGCATACTTACTTCTTCTTTTCAAGTTTATGGCGTACAAGAAGAGCAGACCCAAACGCCCCTTTCCCAATCTGCTCCAATACTTCATATTGCTCCATCATTTTTATTCTTTTCTCTTCACACCCACACAATAGAAAATCCAAACACTAAGAACCCATCACAAGCCAAAAAATTTAAAAGGAAAAAAAAAAAGAAATTGTTAGCAAACAATAAATCAAATAAATAATAATTGAAACTTACATTTATTTGAAATCAAGACAAAAAAAAATTCAAAGAAAGGGTACATTTCTTATTATAAATATTTAACAGCAAGGATTAAATTGTATGTATATTGTGTTTTGCGTGTACTTGGAAGAGTCTTGAAGATTACTTTTTCTTTAAAAACAAGGGGGGGAAAAAAAAAGAAGGGAAAAGATAGAGTAGAGGAAGTAAAAGTTTTTGCTTCAGATAACGATCCGAGTATTTACATAGATTTCAAGAGTCACAAACTAAAATAGCCATTTATACTTGCAACTCTTAACATACTAATTAAACCTAGCGACTAAATTTTAAATTTTAAAATTTAACACAGATTACTAGAATTAGTTCTAACAGAATTACTAGGATTTACGAAGAAAACTACAACAGTTACAAGGCTTAGAATTCAAGAAGTTGCAACCGTTTCAAGAATTAAAGGAAAAAAAAAAAGCACATTTAATGAAAATTTACTGCAAAAAATAAATTTCAAATCATTCAAATCTCTGCATTATTAAAAAACCGTTACGGGACCAAACAAAACAAACCAAGAACAAAATCTTCATCCTGTCTGTATAAACCCTAGCACGAAACATTACAGCAGGTCAACATTACCAGCAAATGCAGCTTCAGAAATGGACGTAAAATTCAAGGAATTTTTCCAGTTAAAATTGCAATTTTCAGAAGAATTTAAAGAAGATTCCAAACTGAGAAAAGTCATAGTCAAATCTAGAGATTCACATTCATTCATCTTTTCAGACAACCTCTAAAATTTAAATTAAATTTTAAAAAAACTGAAAAAAGAAAAAGAAAAAGCTGAGACAAAACAGAAAAGAGAAGAAACTCACCCGAAGTCCGAGACTTTATCTTTTACAGGCAATGTAGTACTCAGAAGTTAGATCACAAGAAGCAGCAGCAGCAGCAAACTTTGTTGGAGTCAGGAGAAAGAAAAAGGCAAAAAAAAAAAAAAAAAAAGAGGTTCACATTTGGTGAAGTAGATGTAGAACGACGTCGTAAGAGAGCTAAAATGTACTGCTAGTGTGGAAGTAGAAGAGTTGAGAGTGTAGTTCCTCCTCCTCCATTATTTGTTCTGGTGGAGGGAGACAGAAGAGGGACAGAGGAAGGAAGAAGAGAGAGAAATGAGGATTTGTATAGGGGAAGAATACAATATGTATAAATGTACCAGAAGAAGACAAATGTAAAAGAGGCGAGATTTAAATAAAAGGGAGCAAATTGCACTATTCTCAGCTAAACTAATCCCGTTTACTACTTTGCCCCCGCAACTATGCAAATTGTAGTTAGGAGTAGAAGACACAATTGAGTTAGTTGATACTCTGACTCGAGTTGGGTTGATAAGACCATAAGAGTTCTTCCGAGCTTGGTTCGTCAAAACAAGGAATCAATATAGTTAGAATTTTCATACAATTATATGATTGTTGTACGATTTATATGATTTTATGTATATTTACATTGCTCTATTATACACGTAATTTTGTTAATGTACACGAATTTGATAATTTAACATAACTACAATAGTAAACATACAACACTTTTTGAAGAAAGTACATCAACTATTCTAATCATATAGCAAACCCAAGAGTATTCACCCTTTCTCCGATTCGCTAACTAATTAAACTAAACTTGAAGAACGTTTTCTTTTCCATAAATTTTCAATCTCAGCTCATTCGAATTTTGTTTGATTAACATAAAATTAGAATTTACGTGTAAGCAAAAAAATAAATTACTCAAGTTCAACTCATTTTAGTTCAGCTCGATAAATAAACAATTCAAATTTGAATAGAATTTTAAACTTATTAAAATAATCAAACAAGTTGGAACATTATGGTATGTGGGTTGATAAGATTTATTTATGCCCCTAATTACAGCACTATGATACTGTAATCATAGTTATTTTGATAAAGTAATGCAATAAGTTACATGCAAATCGGATGTAGCTATCCCTTCATAGGTGAAAAGGCAATAAATTTGTTTTCTAAACTACATAAATTACCCCTTGCAAAATGGTAACTTGAAAGTAAATGTATATTTGCCTTTATGAATTTAACATTTTTTTTCTTTTTCCAAAGAAATAAAGAGTAACAAATATATCAACAGTTCAAGAATTAATACAACAACAACCTTTAAAATCATTTATTAGTGTGCTTACTATCCTTTAAATCGTAAAATTCTTAGCTAATTTCCTGCAAAATATTGGTTATTGGACTATTTTACCATAAAATTTGAAGTTTGAGTTTGAGGTGCCATATGGCTAGAATCATTTTAAAGGGCGCGAAGAGCTAATGACGAATAGCTTAGGGGTGCAATCCTCAAGGCAAAAGGTACTGAAAAGTGTGTTTAAGAAACGGATAAACTGAGGTTTAGTATTTAATTAAATACTAATTATTTAATTAGTGGTTTCAGAGATCTCTGCGAAAGAGACAGAATGAGGGTGGGGTCAAGTGGAACAGTCTTTTCAAGGAGCCTGATTGATTTGATGCTCTGAGAGTTGTACGTTGACAGTTATTTTGGTTGTGCAGGGGTAAAAGAGGATAAAAAGTACAAGTCAAATTCGGTAATCAATACGGTGCTTGTGTAGAGGATCGCGGCTGCATATTTCTAGGTTGTAAAGACGCGGGGAGAACGTGGGCTCCACTCCCCATCTTGTGTGGGTCCCCACTATTGGTCGTACTCCTACTCTACTGCTCAATCACGAGGCCGCTAAAACCGAGACAGTTCTTAATCTTTTTTTTTAATTCGCGGAATATTGAATATTCTGTTCAAATAGGTAAATCAATTTTTTTTGAAATTGTTAATCAATTATTTAATTTGATTTGATTTGCCAAAAACAAAAGTCAAGTTTGGATTGCTATTTTTTAGAGTTTTTATAGAAAAAAGTATTGTAGTGATTGGTGTATGTAAGAAAAAAGTAATTGAAAAATATATTCATACAATATATTTGAGAAAAATATAAACATTTTTCATTAAAAAGTGCATTCCAAACAAGACGTTTCAGAAATTTCTACGCTTTTCAATAATCCAAAGAGATTTCTAGTTTATTAAATTCATCCCCATGTAGCTTATTTAATTTTACTGGTCCTAAGGCTATTAAGGGCAAAATAAAAATAAAAAAAAAGACCTTATATGGTTTTTAAAAAAAATTAACTTAAGGAAAGAACCATAAAAAATAATTTAACGAGATCACTCGTTGAATTTTTGAAATTGGCTTAGGTTTGGATTGGAAAAATGGTGGAAAATATGCATTTACATGAATGTGTTTGTTGATTGGTTTTGATTTTATAAAAAGTAGTATCCTTTGATTTTAAAATTATATTAGTGCCCATATTTTTTCAGTATTTACAAATAATAATCCAAAAATTGCCAAAAGATTGAAAATTCAAGAACATTTGTTTTCCAAAAATCAGGTAAAAAATATAAATCAGATTGAGCTAAAAAAAACTAATTCATATACATCTAATTTGTATGTGATATTGCCCGAGTACATAATTCAATGCAAACAAATAGTTGAATACTCTTACTTTGCATCGTGAATAACTCAAGGCTAATGTGTTTGCTTAGTCCTTCACCAAAAAAAAAAAAAGGATAAAAGATAAAAATACAACCCGAAGAAAAAGGAAAATTGCTAGTTACAACTCTACGAGTAGTTTTTCCTTTTTCCTTTTACTTATTGTTTTACTCATCTATTTTACAATAATAACATAGATAATTCTTGATGCTCAAGAAGCTTGAAAGAATATGCATCTTTCAAGCTTTTGCCTCATAAATTGTTATCCTTTCGTTAAATTTAATGTAGCGCACTTTTTTGATACATTATTATAGGTTTATTCTCAATTGATTGTTTTAATTGATTATAAATTTTTTTAAAATAATTAGTTTTTGTGATATTTTCAATTATTTTTTATATTCTAATTACAAAATTTTTAATAACCAAAAAAATTAAAATTTATAATCATTTAAAGAGTAGTTTTTGTTAAATTTGACTGTTTTTCATCTTCAATTTTTATAATCAAATTTTATAAAATCTAAAACTATTGACAACAAGGCCTATGGCTTGGGTGGTACACCTCTCGCAAGTTTTAGCCTCATTTATTATCATCTTTACCTTAAAACTTGATGGAGCAGTCAGCAGAATTTATTGGTGCACTATTGTGGTTTAGTCACATTTGTTGGAAGTTAATGACCTCAAGTACTGCGGAGATAAGGCTAACAAAATGTCACAAAAAGGTGCTTTTGGTTCAATTGCTCACTGTCGATATAAATTGAAGACAATTAGACAGCTAAAGCAAGCTTTCAAGAAACCTCAAAAGTTGGTGGAATTGTTTCCATATTTTAGATAAACAAAATGTAAAAAATAGTTGGTTATGGCAAGCTTCCATCCAAGTGTAGAAGTAAAATTTGTACTTGGAACAAGTTTGAACAAAATTATGTACAAATAACAAAAAGAAAATAGAACAAAAAGGAACAGATGTATTATAATCCAATAGGTACTTAAAATATTAATAGTACGTGTACAAACAATAGGATATTGCTGAAGATTTTTCTGCACCAGACTTTAATTAGACAAATTAGACCAAAAAAAAAAAACAAATTATTGTCGAACTGTCAAATCAATTGGAGGTTAGTTAAGGAAAACGTTCTTGCAACCACAACTGAGTCGTTATCAACTTCTTTGGCAATATGTAATTCTCTTGGAGAAACTATATATGTGCATGATTGCATATTCATAATTTATTGACATTGTACTGTTAAAACGAGACCGTGTCGGCAGAATTGCTCCATGTATGGAAACCTTCACTTGTAATATTAGCACACACTCACGAATTATTTTAGATTAATTGCTTGCTGCACTATATGAAGTAACACTCTTATGTTTACAAGGCAAAAGCTTTCTGCATCTACCACTTCTTTCAACAAACCTCAAAGTGACCAGAGTCTTATATAATCCCCTACCCCCAACCCCACTCCAAAAAAAACCCAAAAAAAAGGAAAAAAAAAATCCCTCAACTTGTTATGAAGAAATTAAGTCCAATGGAGGTAAGAAAATGACATTTAATTTGTTTTATTGTGTGGGCTTAAATGGTAAAATGATTGATGGATTACTTAGCTAACCAAACATGAACCATTCTTTCTGGGTAATTAATCAACAATTCAAAGTGTACTCGAAAGATATAAGATATTCTAATTGGATTTGTGATGTTAAATGACCACTGCAAGAGAATTGTCCCTTATCTTTGGAATCTTGACCAATTAAGTCCCTTATCTCACACAGCAACTATTTTAGTCTCTTATTATTTAAAAAAAGAAAAAAGAAAAGAAAGAAGCCAATCTGAGACCTCTAACAGAAAATTGAAAATTTCTAATGAAATTAGTCACAATTGCATGTACACGGTTAAAAATGACCATATTGATATGTTATCTTTAAAGTTGATTTCAAATTTATCCTTTAACAATTTAAACCCTCATTTTCATGAACCAAAATTAATATACAGATACATGGAAAACTAGTTTAGTTCAATGAATTTCACTATCTAATCATGTCTCCTTGGTGGCCCAGTGATTTTTTGTTTAGTTAACTTTTCATATCATGTCCTTGTATTATTTAAAGTCTACTTGCCATAATTTGTCAACTAGTCTAAATACCCGTGCTACGCACAATCATATCATTATAGAAAGAAATAAAAAGAGATAATGAATTAAAAATCTGAGAAATTGTTACTCAAATAATTAACTATTGCAATTAGTTTAGCAATCGTTAAAAGTATGACAATACATGCACATCATTGATGAAATATCCTTCTACAAAAGATGGATCCTAAAATAATGGTAGAAAAGTACATCAGAAAATGAATAATACATGGATAGAAATGAATGTAATATCATGTTTTCTCTGGTTTGAAAATAAAATGCTTACAACTATTATGCATTCGATTTGATAATCTTGAACGAAGATGCAAACATTCTTCACACCAATCAACCTTAAGTACGAAAGCCAATATTAGTTGATTATTTAACTCTATTGAATTTTGTGGAGCTCGCACTACAAATGAAAATGCACAATCTTTGCATGAATTGATGTATTGGTCAAACAGCATACGTCCATTTTCCTGAGAAATAAGAGCATATGGAATTTGAAATTAGTGCATTTTATACATTGTTCATAAGGAGTATAGTATAAAAAGAAATACGTATGAAGAATTTGTACCTTTGTTTGCAATTGTCTAAGATATGAAGCATCACAATGAAATATGAATTGTGCATGCCGGTCTCGTAAGTTGAGACACAACTCACCACTGGAATCTTTTATTTGTATGTTAACATTGTACCAGTTGGAGGAGAAAATGTGATATACAATATAGAAATCTATTGAAGTTAAAGGTACATGAAATTCATTATCTGATAATAATGTCGACTACGTCATTATAGTGTACACACACTGTTTTTCCAAAATGAGTTTGACACGGTCATTCACAATTTTTGTATAACCCATAGAACATATTGTCTATGTTAATGCTCTAAATGTAAGCAAGTATTCGAAAATATTTAACCTAATAATAATGAAAAAAATAAAGGTTACGATTATGAATTTTAAAATTTGTTGACCAGTTAATTAAAGTAGAATGATCATACCGTAGGCATGACTGTGTATTCAGACATCCATATTCTCCTTGAATTTGCTATCAACAATGCCTGCGATGTGGTGAAATTGCATGACCTCAACCACGCCACTAATTTGCGGGCACATGTATCACTTTGAAACCTACGAATTTTTGAAGTACATGTTGATCAGAGTATGAAGTAATATTAATAATTTAATGTTGTGTTATTTGTTATACTCACCAATTGTTCAGGTATCGAGAAAAATTCAAATTGTGATTGATATACAATTTGCTTGGTCCAATTGTACAAAGTGATGGTCCTGCATAGTATGGTTATATTTGTCACAAAAAATATTGAAATTACATAAACTAAAACTCAAAGTAATTGATTTACCTTTGAAATTTTTTATACAAATACCGCATGCTAGTAAAATATTATTTTCTGCAGTAGTTTGATACAACCACTCACCATCATCAGTAGCAAATTTATCCCACAAAACAAATCGAGCTACTGTCAAACTATGTTAACAAAATTTTTGTTGAGTGTGAATTTAATTTTTTTACGAATAAGACAATATAAAAGGATAGAAATTGTTAACTAACCTTTTGTCAAGTAACAATATCTCCCGAACAATCTCATTATTGGTAGATGTCTGAGAGCATGGACTAACGGATACAACTAAACCAATCACATCTATAGAAAGAAAAAAAATTAAGCAATAGCATTTGGAAAACACGATTCCAAAAAGAATGACAATACATTGTGAGGACATACCTATCAATTGCAAATCATTATTCATGTGTTGTTCTATATGCCTTAATTTGACCAGATTGAATTTGAAACAGGACATGGTTGCACAATCATCTAAAATTTTCACTATACCTATGTCGTCTCCAAATGATGACTAGTACTGATGCGATGCAATCCGGTACCTGGTATTTGCTGCAATTACATGGATATTTTGAAACCAATATACCTTACCTTCATGGAGGTGTTCTCCAAAAATACTTATCATATTTCTGCCTCTCATTACTCTCTGCATGACAAATTTTTAATAATTTTTGAAAATTAGTAAATGTTAAATATTAATATAATAAATAAGAAATAATTTGAACGATTACCTGGTCATCAACAAAAATCATTTTGATGCATCTGGACCTCTGAAAGACTCCAGATATGGTCATATCAATCAATCTAAACAATCTAACATTTACATTCCATGTATCTCCATAAGGGTGCAGATGAATCAAAGGTGCATATGGAATATATATAAATTTTTATGACATAATATAATGGTTAATTATTTGAATAGTATATTTAATATAGGGAATAAATAAAATAAAAGTTAGTGATAAATGTGAAAGTGCCATTCATCCATACTACACTAAATATGAAGACAATGTAATATAATTTGTATTAGAAAAAATAAATAAAGGTCTATGGGAGATTGTCAAAGATCTTCTGATATACAATAATTTTTGTGTAATCCCATGGATGATCATCCCTATTAACAATGAGTATTTTCAATCCAGATGGCGAAGTAGCACGGGAAAGAGCAACATAAAGTTGACCATGAGAAAACACAGGTTCAGGAAGATAAATGCCAACATTGCTCAGCATTTGACTTTGACTTTTGTTGATAGTCATTGCGACTTTCACCGGAAACTGTCTCCTTTTAATTGGGAAAGGAGCACGTACACTCTGAGGGGTTAAAGAGATTCGAGGTATTAATATTAAGTTTCCAATATTAGACCTCGTTATAATTTCTGCTTCGATGACTCTATCTCCCAATTTGGTAACGAGAAGTCGCGTTCCATTGCAAAGACCCTCTGACTGATTGAGATTTCTCAAAAGAATAATGGGTGCTTATTCTTTCAGATCCAAAGAATGATTTGGAAGTCCAGAGAAATTCAAGGAGTGCAAATCTTCAAGAAGATTCATGTTTTCAACAATATCTCATTCAGCTACGCAAAAAGTATCGACACTCATGTACATATAGGGTTGACCGGGAAGCATTGACATCTATTTGTCATTCAACTTGTCAATATCACTATTCTTTAGAGCCAAAATAGCACGCTCTCTAAGATAAGTGCTATATTTATATGAATTCCTCAGATTTGGATAGACAAAATCTATTAATCGCATTAAAGAGCGACTATCATTTTTATGAGAAACTAAGATGGTATCTGTATCCAATTTGCTTCTCCAGATTCTGTAAGTGAAATTGCTCGTACCTTTCCTTCACCAACTGATAACAGCCAATTTGTAAAATTTGCCAACTGTTGACGGGCAGTTTGAGAAAGATTCAAACCCATTACCCACATATTTGTTTTAAAATACAGTACTATGCAGTGATCCCAAATAGGAGATTCTTTTATTGTTGTCGATACTATTGCTTCTCTCCTACCCTTAGAAACAATGGGCAGTGTTTGCCGAAAATCACCACCAAGAACAAATAGTTTTCCTCCAAAAATACAAATTTCAGAATGATTATTATCGTGCATCATGATATCCTTTAATGTCCTATCTATAGTTTCAAATCCATGTCGATGTGCCATTGGAGCCTTATGCCAAATTACTAACGACGCTTCTCTAATTAACTTGGCTAAATCCGAATTCTTATTAATTGAGCAACTCGATGAATCATCCAAATTAATGGAAATTTTGAATCGTGAATATGCAGTTCTTCCACCGGGTAACAATATTGTAGCAATGCCTAATGATACAACGGAAAGAACAATTTTCCGTTGGGACCTAATTCGAGCAATCAATGTTCTCCATAGGTATGTCTTGCCTACCCCACCACTTCCATACACAAAAAAAAGTCCTCCACGATTTTGTATGTATGATTGCATGATAATATCATATGCTTTCAACTGGTTGTCATTTAATCTAGCATACAAACCATCGAACAACTGCTGTTCTAATATAAAACTGTAATCAAGTTCTTCTCTTATAAGCCTATTGGTGGAAACCTAAGCATTTTCAACAGACGGTAATGGTATTGGCGAAAAGTCTCGTAAAGAGAAATCATTTTTATTTAAGATGAGTTCAATTTCAACTAATCCCAAATTTTGCAACTCATCATCATCAACACGAATTTGAGAATTTCCTATATCCCTTCTAATCTGGTATTGTAGATCATCTATCATACTTTTCCAATGGCATTGCCATATATCGAAGGGATTTCTAGCCTCAAAGTGCATAAGGATAGTATAATACATGATTTGCAACTTTTTTGCAGATGCCCATGTAAATGCTTCAGCTAATGCTTCATTCCACTCATTATCATCATCTAGAAGACCAAGTGCCGCACATGCTGCCTTGAAAGTTAGATGCACAACCCTATCAATAGTTCTAATATGTTCAAAACTTTATGCTCCACGAATTTTATGAAGTAACATTCGTAAATAATAGCATTCACCAAAGTGAGGATGTGCATATGACAGCCTTCCAATACACTTACCATGTAATCTGGACTTCCACCATCGTATGTTCTGCTTCCAAGTCCACTTACTCGGAAACTCCACAAATGTCAAATTTCTAGCAGGAACATTATTCCTATTAGTTTCAAACCATTTGGTCAACATTGTGTGACGTATGTTTTTGCGATCAAGAACATCATAAAGATGATAATTGTCATTGAAAATGACAAATTGATGATCAGGAAGATGATATTGCAATCTAACGACAGAGGGATACTGTTTTTGTATTTCGAAATCAATATCTTCCAACATGATTTGATTGGTGACAAATATTGACAGTCGAGATATTGTTTAATCTCATCAACATTTCTGTATTGACATTGTCTACCTTCACTTCTGATTGCAATATTATTTTGAATCTATATATTTGTTTTGTCAACTCCTTTATTCATGTACTTGTACAGATATTTAGTGATCTCTGGCCGTGCGACTTTGGTTACATTGATATGGCCATCGAACATGACAAGCAAGTCTCAATTGTAAGAAACAACCCATCTGTTATCAAATGTGAAACCATCGATCCTTACCTATTTAGATGGATCATCTCGGTGCCTATATGACACGAATGGAAAGGGACCAAATTACTATGGATTTTGTTACAGGACTGCCCCACACTCGTCGAGGTCACGATGCAATTTGGGTTATAGTAGACCGGTTAACCAAGTCGGCCCATTTCTTACCGGTCAACATGAAATATAAGATGGAAAAACTAACTCAGATCTATTTGGATGAAATTGTTAGACTACACGGAGTGCCAGTAAGCATAGTATCAGATAGAGATCCACGTTTCATCTCCAGATTATGGCAGCAGATACAAAGTGCTTTAGGGACCAAGTTAGATTTTAGTACTGCCTACCACCCTCAAACCGATGGACAATCTGAGAGAACCATACAAATCTTGGAAAACATGTTGAGGGCATGTATCATGGATTTCGGAGGCAGTTGGGATCAGCATCTAACCTTAGTGGAATTTGCTTACAACAACAGCTACCACTCTTCGATTCAGATGGGCCCGTATGAGGCATTGTATGGAAGAAAGTGTAGGTCACCAGTATATTGGGATGAAGTAGGAGAATGGAAACTCCTAGGTGCTGAAAGAATACCGTGGGTCGAAGCAGCATATGAGAAGGTTAAACTAATCCGTCAAAGGATTCAAGTGGCTCAGAGTCGCCATAAAAGCTACATCGACAACAGAAGGAAAGACTTAGAATTTCAAATTGGGGATGAAGTTTTCCTAAGAGTTACACCGTTGAGAGGAAGTCTCAAGTCCGGAAAGGGGAAGAAGCTTAGGCCAAAATTTATAGGTCCCTTTAGGATTTCAAAAAGGATTGGGAAAGTGGCGTATCAGCTGGAATTGCCTACAAGCCTAGCCCGAATTCATAATGTTTTCCACGTGTCTTGGTTGAGGAAGTACCACAAGGATCCATCTCATATTCTCCCAACTCTAGAGGTCGACCTAGATGAATCATTGACTTACTAGGAGAAACCCTTGAGAATTTTAGATAGGAAGGTGAAGGTCTTAAGAAAGAAGCAGATTCCCTTGGTGAAAGTCCTTTGAAGACATCACGGTTTAGAAGAAGCAACATGGGAGTTAGAGGAAGAGATGAACCAAAAGTATCCAGAGCTTCAAACAACAAGAGGTAATAATTTTGAGGACGAAATTTTCCTTAAGGAGGAGAGGGTGTGAGGGCTCGGAAATTCCCTAATTTATTTTCAGTATATTAATTTGAAAAGTAACATTTGATGTTCATTTTGCTTGTACATGAAAAATTTTCTCAACAAAAGTGTTATTCGTGAACTCGTCAAAAACAAATTTTCAAATTAGCACCCAATCGGCCAAACAAGCATTTAACCAGCAACTCGACATTAAAAACCCTAAAATTTCGATATTAGGTGGAAAAAAAATTTATAAGTGTGTAAAATTGAAGACCAAGAAGAATTAAAGGGTTGGTTTGAAATTATTTTATCCTCATGCAAGCATTAGAACAAGTGTCAAATGAGAGCTGCAATTTGTCAAAAATCTTGTAAAAAGACCATTTTGCCCCTCATCTTTCAACAATTAACCATGCAACCTTGACCAATATATATAAAACAAACCAAGACAAGAAAATTGGATCACTTGCAAATCTGAAATTTTTTTTTCTACTTCAGCCGAGAGCTCAAGCTCAAATTCCTCCAAAAAAATTCATCCCTTCAAACTCATTTCTCCCTCAAGCCTCAACCACCCTCCATCCCAAGTTCAACCTAGCCTTAATCCCAACCCTTACCAACCTATAATCCTAAGTTAGAAGACTAGGAAGTTTGAGCCTCAATCCTTGCAAGTTTCAACTTCAACCAAGAGCAAACTGGGGAGTTGCAGCTACACTTTTTCAACAAAAAAAAAAGCCAAGTTAAGCCAAGTAGAAGCTAGGGAAGGAAGCTGTGACACCCTACACCAAATTCACTAAACAACCAAGGAAATTTGGGGTTCATTGCTGAAAAGAAGGGAAGAAACAAACTGGTGGGGGACTAGGAGAACAACCGGCTGCCATCTGCTTTCTTTTGAGCTTGCAAAACTGAAAATAAGAGGTAAATAATCTAGAAAACTCTTCTAAACACCTAGTAAAACATGGAATAATGCATGCATGTTAACCTTAGGCTTTAAAAGAAGAATTTCTGAGAGCATGCATGTTAGTTTTGAGTGAATCTACCAAGGAAAGTTCTAGTTGCTGTCTGATGGTTCAAAACCTATATCTTTCCAGGATTTTGGTTGTTTTGGCAGCTTAAAACTTCATTTTTTGTTGCTTGATTTCATAGATTATATTGCTGAATGTTATATTAACTCATGCACATGGATATTAGATGGTTGTTGATGATGGTTAAGGCTTGAAAGAAATTCCTGCTTGAACTCCCATAGTGCTGGAAGAAAATTCCAGCAAAGCTGAAGTTTGTAAACATCTCATTTCTTGGATGATATCTCTGTTTTGGAGCTAAAAAAAATCAATGATATCTTGTGTATTTGAAGTATGATGAAAATCATAGGCTGCATGTTGAATAGTTGAAGTGAAAAATAACGTTTCATGGTTAGAAAGTTGCTCCTTGCAACTGAACTTGTTTCTGAAAATTCCAGCCTTGATTAGTAGCCTTAGTGTGATGTTTTTGCTAGATAAATGCATGATATTGAACTAAAATCTTGTTGCTAAGACCCAAAACCTATTGCATGAGGAGTTTAAGCATTAGAACCTGCAATTTTAGCTAAGGAAATGACTTGCACAAGGCTGTTTTGAAGCAAACAGATTTCTGCTGAAAACTTGATGAAAAACCCAAAGCTGTTGAAACTTATTACCACTATTATGACTTGTACTTTGTATATATATGTATGCATGTCAGTTTTGGGTTGAAAGCATAAGGTTTTAAGAGAAGAAAAACCAATTTTCTCCAACTATGCACGTTCTGGAATTTTGCAGGACTGCTTGAGCAGTCTGGGGAAAACAAGCATAATTTAATGTAGAAAAATCCGATTTGAGCTCTGTTTGTTGCGTTGAAAACTAGATTCAGAGATGTTTAAACCTTATAAATTTCAAAATCTAATTCATTTTCTAAAAATCCCAGTAAATTCTCAAAGTTGGCTGAAATTCAAACCTGTTTTCTTCTCAGGTTTAAAACAAAACTTTGAACAACCAATTTGACCTGCTTATGGTCTTATTTTTGCAAGGATGTCTTCTAACCAATTTTAGGCCTTTCAATATCGTTTCCAGTATGTGGTTTTAAATGTCACATACTGATTGATTTAGTGTGACGTGTATTTTTTTTAATGTCACACATTAGTAAAAATCTTTGGGTTGCAAACTTCTTTTAACTAAAGTTAAATAACCTTATACTATCTTATAGTGGGTTATAGTTGTTTTAGGACGTGTGAGTAGGCGAGCTAAAACATTATAATGCCTAATCTAAAAACTTAAATGTTTTGAATCACAAAATATTCGTCAAGAATAATAGTGACTTATATAGTAAAAACTTAAGTTTATTTTAACCTAAGAATTAAGTATCGGTCTTTATTGGTCAAAATTGATTTTAATAATTAAAATTTTAATATGGTAATTATGTACTTCAGGATCCGGTGAAGAAGCAAACGAGGGTTTAGATATTGAGAAATTCGACTCACCAACCCAATTTTAGCCTAACCGAGGTGAGGGTTCCAATTTGTTACTAAATGGTCCTTGTTTGCTAAGTGTTACTTGTTGTTCAATGATACTTGTTTACTAAATGTGATTTATTATATTGCTTAATTATTGAAATTATGCCAAAACGGTTTGACAAAGGGACCAAGTGTGTACTTTATCGCACCGGCCCTCTCGTCCTATGAAAAACAATTTTTAAACTACTGTAATTGTGCCTGTGTGTGTCAACTGTGTATGACTAAGCCGCAATAGGCTAGTCCGGGATCCTAAACTCCAGAGGCGAGCCGGCCTATTCCGAGCCGGCAATAGGGCTTGGTCGGGTACGTCGACGGATCCTGGGGACTGTTTAAGATTATCTCGAGTGTACACCACCTACTGTTGGTTTTTGGGCTCGAAGTTGGGAGTAAGGGGTTGGCGAATGGGAAACAGTGAAGACTCTACACTGACTGGCTCAATGAGCACTGTATCCTTCTACTGTGACTGTTACTATTCTATTAAACATGTTATGTGGTGAAAAATTACTGTTTCACAACTTTCCTTAAATGGAAACTTGCCATTTTGAATACTTGCCTTGT
Source organism: Gardenia jasminoides (assembly GCA_013103745.1). Lineage (NCBI taxonomy): Eukaryota > Viridiplantae > Streptophyta > Magnoliopsida > Gentianales > Rubiaceae > Gardenia > Gardenia jasminoides. The sequence continues at coordinate 9,745,724 of CM023096.1, read as the reverse complement.
ATGGATATTACTGTTATGGAAAGCATGTTATACTAATGTGTTTAACTGATTGTTTGTTTTGGGACACTCACTGGGTGTAAAAGCTCACCCCATCATATTTTTCCTTCCTAGGATTTTCAGGGTTTTAGATCAGGTGCGGATGCCAGATTAAGACCGGATCTAGTCTTTTGAAGTTTGGTGGTTGTAAATACTTTATCACTAATGACTTTTGGAGTTAATTTCTCTGAATTACCTTTTGAATTGTTATGTTAAGAATGAACCCTGGTGGTTAATTGGATGTAATTAAGTTGAACCAACTTCGATGGTTGCATCTTTAATTTAAACCCTAGTTGGAATGAATTTGATTGACCGAGTCCTGGCGAGAGTTAGGCCGGCGGCCGCGGGTCTTTAGGGTTCGCCCTTGGGAAACGTGGGGCCGCCACATGAAGTGTTATGAAAGAAGTAGTATCGTAAATTATGCAACTGAATGGGAAACGTGTGTTGGAATGAGATATAGATTAGTTAGAATAGATATAGGTAGATGTGGATAGAAGTTAGTAACGGTTATTAGACTAATGAGATATTTATTGAATTACATTAAATAGAAATTCCTAGAAAAATGGATTGGGATTTTCCTGACTGCTAGAGGCCCCTCACAGAAAACCCCACCTACAATACATATATGATAGATTTTAGATCATTCCAACTATAAAAAGATAGTCATTCCTATGTCAGCTCAGTAATTTTATTATTATTTTTCTATTGAAGTGAAGTTATGCATAACCAGTTGAAATTTCATTATTTTGTTTAGGCATATAATATTGAATAACTTTTTTCCATAACCACTATCACTATTTTCCACATAAATTTTGTGATGCCATTTCTCCGATTCCCACAATGGAGAACAAAGAGGTATATGGGACAGTGGGACTTTTACACACTACTTAATATTGGTGAAGAAATCTTGTGAATCTTGCAATTCATTATTAACACAACTATAACATGCAAAATTCTAAATTCTATCTATATGAACCATGCGAATGTTATGTTTTAGTACTCACAAAAATGTTTAGAGGCTTAATTTAGGGTTATTCAAACATGATGTTATTTGCAGAAGAAGCGCTATTGGTATTGGCTATCTTAGAGATCATGGGATTCATTCATTAAAGACTCAATCCGAAAGACAATGAAGAAACCATGCTAGTTGTAAGAATCATCTCATGAAGATGACACATGATACGAAATTGTGGACATCTTCTATCAATGTTCCCATGGATAAAGAAGATAAGAAGGAAGCTGAATGCTATAGCAAACTGGAGGACTCAGAAAATGTGGTTTCAAGAGGAAAGTGTAGCAAAAATCATTTTAGAGAATCTGAGGTAGGGAAGGTGAGATCAATTTACTTAATATTATGATTGATGTCATGGAACAAAATGCAACTCAACCTAATATTTATGAAGCTATCTTATCTCATATTCATGATTATCTACTTAGTTTTCGACCTACTATGCATCAATTGGAGGAGAAAATCAGGCATTTGAGAGAAAAATATACAAATAATGCTAAAGCACCTCAAAAGATTATGAAGTCTAATCATGAAATAAAACTTTTTGAATTATCTAATAAAGTATGGGATGCTGATTAGGTAGATGGAAAGCTCAACTTAACTTGGAGAAGTTGGGTAAATGATGGAATATTTGGATCAGGTTGCAAATCAACTACAAACTTCCAGAAGGTGATAGCCTTTCTACCTTACTCAAGTTCATGGTTTGATGGATTTATGGAATGTGACAATATCTCCTTTGTCACTTGAGCATTTGGAGCAATTGGATTTAAGGTAATAGCCTTTCTACCTTTCTCAAATCTTGCTCAAGCCATGAATTTGAGCAATGGTAGAAATGCTATTACCTTATAGAAGCTTGTATTTGACTAGCAACCTAGTCCAAATGCTTCATCATCTAGTCCAACTTTTTCATGTAAAGATGAATTCTTTATCACTATAGCACTGTCTTTTTCCTCCTCCCTCAATATCTCCTTTGTTTTGGAATGGCAATCACCTCCAATATAATTTTTTGTAACAAGCTCGTCATCTAGCTAACTAATTCCCCAGTACTTTACTGGATAATTCAAAGATTTTTACTTCATAATTAGACTTCATAATCTTTTGAGATACTTTAGCATTATTGGTGCATTTTTTGATGAAACACCTACTCTTCTCCTTCAATTAATGCATAGTAGGTGCAAAGCTAAGTGGATGATCATGAATATGAGATAAAATGGCTTCATAAACATTAGATTGAGTTTGCATTTCATTCTATAACATCAATCATAATATTAAGTAAATCGATCTCCTCTTTCCTACTCCAGATTCTGTGAAATGATTTTTGTTGAACTTTATCTCTTGAAATGACATTTTCTGAGTCATCTAGTTTGCTGCAGCATTCAGCATCCTTCTTATCTTTTTTTATCCATGGGAATACTCATAAAAGAGGTCGCCAATTTCGTGTACAATGACTAGCTTCAATTTGTATCATTTTCATGAGATGATTCCAACTTGGCTTCTTCATTGTCTTTCAAATTGACTCTACAATGAGTGAATTCTATGATCTGCAAAATAGCTAATGCCAAACTAATTCTACAGATAACATCATATTTGAATAATACTAAACTAGAAATCTCACTTGTGCTATGCATAGTTTATATTTATGATAATAATAAAAATTAATAAAATTATTTAAAATGGCTATGAAAAAAATTAAAAAATAAAAACAATACTATTTTTGTATCTAAATTATATTGTATTTATGTATCTTATATAAAATCTTAAAGTATACTAAAAAAATATAATAAAGGATTACAAAGATGGTCAAAGAAATGCCAAAAATTAATAAATTAGATACAACATTATGTCTCACTTCTTTTCACACTAGTCCTCATAGTCCATAACTTCTTTATTTTTGATACCGCTCTCGTCACTACCCTAGTCCTTACATCTTCAACTTAATCTTGTCACATCCCTACAAATTTTTATCCTGCTTCCAAACCCTATATTCTTTTCACTCTATCCTTTCTTACGCTGTTAGTCCTATCTTTGATCTAATTGTACAGTTCACTTATCTCTTATTTTACTATATTTTTCACCTATTTATAACAGTAAATAATAGCCTATTTATTTTGACTTGCCCATCGACAAATATGGGTTTAGGTATATAATTTAATTGGGTTCAAATTGATGACCCAATTAAATTCATGAATTAGTGGGTACTAAATAGTAAATTTACATGACTTATTTAAAATCTAATTAAATTAGAAGTAGATTCAAACTCAATCATTAGTGGCTAAGTTTAAATAACACCAATCCAATAATTATATTCTAATTTTTGTAAAACGTATTTAGCATCCTTTTTCCTTTTCTTTAATTTTTCATTCCTCTATTTTATTTTGAATTTTATCATACTTTCTCCATCTCTTCCACAAAAGTTTTATAAAATTCTTTAGTGTTAAGTGATTTCTTGCATTAATGCTAAATTATTCTCAGATTCTTGCCAAGGTGAAAAAAATCTAAAACTCACTATTATTACATTTTTGTGAATGATTTTGTTGTTATTAGTTAGTTACTATAGAATTATGGGAATTGTATTTCAAATGGACTCCTAAAATTTTGTTTCACATGTGATTTACGTAGTGGTTAGTTGATTAAATGATTTGTATGATCAGTTTGTTATTATGGAGTTGGAGATGTGATTTTGGTAGATGTATTATCTGTTAGTGGGATTAGTTATTATAGTATTGGGGATGTAGTTTGGGAGATGTATTATCGATTAGTAGGATTAAGTAAATTTAAATGTGAAAATGGGATAAGGATTATCTAATACATCTGACTTGAAATAAACATACAATTATAGGAAAAAAGGATTCATATTTTAGAGTCATATGAAGGCTTCATATCAAAAATCTTGCCTCCAATACATATACATACAGATTAGGACTCTAAACATTTTTGTGAGTACTTAAATGGAGGTCTCACATGCTTTATATAGACATAATTCAGAATTTTGCATTCTATAGTTGTGTTAATTATGAGTTGCAAGATTTACAGACCTTCTTCACTAATATTAAACAGAAATTCCAGTCTCCTATACATCTCCTCGTGTTCTCCATTATGGGATTTGGAGAACTCACATCACAAAAAATATGTGGAAAATAGCAACAATAGTTTTAAAAAATAGCTATTCAATAGTATATGCCCAAACAAATGAAATTTCCACCAATTATGCGTAACTGCACTACAACAGAAAAATAATCATAAAATTATTGAATTGACATAGAAATGACATCTTTTTATAGTTCAAGTGGTCTAAAATTGAAAATTATGGCAATAAGACTTTAAATAATACAAAAACATGCTATGGAAAGTTAACGAAATAAAAAGGCCACTAGGACACTAAGGAGACATGACTAGATGATGAAATTCATTGAACTAAGCCAATTTGAACGTATATTTTCAATCTAATTAGTTTTAAACTCTCCATGTATGTTCATGCAACTCCATTACATATCTATGAACATTAAGCAATAATTGAACTTGTTGGGAAAAAGAAGAAAGCTTAAAAAAAGAAGTATAAAACTATGCATAAAAGACATTTTCAATAAAAGGGAATTATGTTAGAAATACACCTGATTTGAATATTATTATACCGAATAATCAGTATGAAAATATGTATCGAGTAAACATGTTGAATAAATGAAAGAGAATAAAAAGTAAAATTGATATTGCGAAGGGGACTAACCAGCACAGAATGCAATCTAAGTGTAGGAAAAGAAGGCCACGACCAGAATATAGGTAAAATAGGAGAAAATGCAACCGACAAATTAAAGAGCAAATATAGAACGATCGGAAAGAAGTAGATTTTGAGATGGCTAGTGATATTGCCAAAACCAAAATCTTTCTACCAAAGCAATTTTGCACCAAATGCCCAAACTATCCTTATTCAGTACCTGATGAATCTATCGCATTGGTCTTTCTGGGCAGCTCCATCTTTTGTTTTTACTTGTTACCTCCGGTTCCTTCATCTCTCTCCGATGATAAAGATTGATCTGTATGTGTCACCTTTTTGTCTCTCCCCATTCCCTACATTTTTATTTTGGCAGTAAAAAACTTGAACTGTCTTTTGGTTCTTAGACAGCAAAATAAAATTCTTTGGAAAAAAATTCCCCCTTTTTCTATTTTCTCCGTGGGAAGGATATGGAAGTTTAAGATCCAGGGTGTTTGATCGATAAACACAACTTTGATAAATTTATAACACGTAACACAGGATAATTTATTTGGCGTAGCTGAATTGCGGGTTGGGTCAAAAGATAGAGCTTTGGGATTGTAAACAAAAGATAGAATGGTTAGGGATCGTGAACGGAAGATAAACAGGTTTGGAAAAATATGGGTCCGTTTGGATTCGCTATTTTTGGATTTATTTTTGAAAAACTGTATTTCACGTCTCGAATGTTACAGTAATATACCAACAAAAAACAATTCCAAAAATAACAATCCAAACAAATATTTCAAAAACAACTTATATATATAAAAATAAAAAAATTATCCCTTCTTCTTCCACCCCAACCCCAACCCCTGCCACCACCACCCACGCCCACCACCTCCTCCTCCTCCCCCCTCTCTCCCTACCCCCTCCACCTTCCCTCTCCCTCCCACTCCCCCTCCCCCTCCTCGCCTCCCTCTCCGTCCCCCTCCCCCTACCATCCAAATTAAAAATTTATTTGGAGTAATTTTTAGGATATTTTTAAAAATAAAAATTTATGTGGGGTAATTTTTTTGGGTATTTTTAGACTTAAAAATTTATTTGGGATATTTTTTAGGGCATTTCAAAAATTTTATTTGGGGTAATTTTTGGCGTATTTTTAAAATTAAAAATTTACTTGATTTTTTTTGGGCATTTTTAAAATAAAAAATTTATTTGGGATATTTTTTAGCATTTTTTAAAAATAAAAACTTATGTGAGTAATTTTTTTGGGTATTATTAGAGTTAAAAATTTATTTGGGGTATTTTTGTGGCACTTTTAAAATTAAAATTTATTTGGGGTATTTTTAGGGCATTTTTAAAATTAAAAATTTTTGGGGTAATTTTAGGGAAAACTTAAAAATTTATTTGGGGCATTTTTAATATTAAAGATTTATTTGGGGTATTTTTTGGAGCATTTGTAAAATTAAAATTTTTTGGGGTAATTTTTGGGTATTTTTAAAATTTAAATTTTATTTGGGATTTTTTGGGGCATTTTTAAAATTGAAAATTTATTTGGGGTAATTTTTGGGGTATTTTTAAAATTAAAAATTTATTTGAGGTTTTTTCAGCATTTTTAAATTGAAATTTTAGTTGAGCTAATTTTTTAGGGTATTTCTAAAATAAAAAATTTATTTGGGGGGTTTTTTTGGACATTTTTAAAATTGAGAATTTATTTCGGGTATTTTTAAAATTAAAAAAAATTGGGATACTTTTAAAATAATTTATTTGGGGTATTTTTTTAAAATAACCCACCCCCACCACCACCCCCCACCCAACACCCAACAAATAAATTTTAATTTTAAAAATACCCTAAAAATTACCCCAAATAATTTTTAATTTTAAAAATGCTCCAAAAGATTACCCGAAATAAATTTTTAAATTTTAAAATACCTCCAAAAATTTTTGCAAAAACACTCTCCAAAACACCTCAAAAATAGTTACAGTAATGGTTTTTCATATGCCAAACGCTACAGTAGTATTTTTGAAAAACAACTAATCCAAATGGAATGTTTCTAGGTGGATTGTTGTTGAATTTCATTTGAATAGTGCATCGGAATTATCAATGTTAGTTTGGGGAAAGTGTTACAGCTTTTCTTACGATTTTTGTTTCTAATTACTAAGTCTCATGGAAATTTGGCTTGTCAAAATATGACGTGATGGTCTGATTTCTTGATTGCCGGAGATTATTAGTGCAGCTGCTGCAAGTCCTCAATGGGAGGAAGAGGAATTGTGAATATTCAGGGAGGAGAGGAAGAAGAAAGGTCCCCATAGTTTGGTGGGACATGCACATTGTTAAACCATCTTCTATTAGATGTAGTTTGGGTATTCGAAATGAAATTGCACTAGTAGGAAAATAATAACTCTGGCAATATTACTGGCCTTTTGAGACAAATACAAGTAACTGTCTTAAGAGACATTATTCCAATTAGTTGCTTAATGCTAATTTAATAACATAATTTAAAACCAGCAAAATTATCAAAGATAAAATAAAGGATTAATTTTCTACATACTGATAGTGCATGCATTGTTTGATTTGGATGAATAACAAGGCAGGTTTTTAATAATTTCACTCACCTCCCCTGAGGTTTAGAAAATTACACAAACCTCCCTGAAATTAAGATTTTGTAATAAAATTAGTCCAAATAAAAAAAGTAACATTAAAAAAATACTTTGATGAGAGAGAAACTTTATTCCACAAATGCCCTTTGTACTTGTGTAAAATTTGTATTGTAAATGAGTGAATTACTAAAATAGGGAAGGTGAATGCAAATAGTAAAGAATCAAAAATAAGTAACAATTTATTTTTTCTATAAATTTAGAACAATGACTAGTGCATTGAATTAGCAATTGATATTTTTTCAAATCTTTGTCATTTTTCATAGAAAGGCAACAAAAAGCATTAAGATGAATCTTATTTTCACTTGAAACAACAAAATTTAAGGTAGCAAAATAGTGATTTTGTGTTGATTTCGCAAGTTGAATGTGAAATATAAGTGTAAAAACTATGGCATTGTCAAGATATTGGACAAAATCATGAAATTCACCAATATCCTTTAACATCAATAGTAAATATTGCAAGTATAATCGCAAGAAAAATATTTGGTAATAGTTTTAGAGAAAATTTCAAACAAATTACTATTTGTTGTATCAATTTCTAACGGCGAACAAATATTTGGTATATCAATTAGTAACATTTTGTAATTGTAAATAATTGTTACACCATTAAAGAAATCATCAACAACTATTTTTACTAATTAATTAATAACAATTAATTAGTGTCCTAAGTACTTAAGTACCTATATTAGTTTTCAATAGGGATAATTTTAGAAACCTCCCCTTAAATACCCTAACCACTGTTTTTCCACCTTAAATTTTATTGTTTTAAGTGAAAATGACAAATTAATGTTTCTTGTTGACTTTATATGCAAAATGGTAAAAATCTAAAAAAATAGCCATTATAATTCAATACTAGTTATTGATCTAGTTTATAGAAAAAATCAGTTGCTACTTATTTTTTTGGTTCTTTACTATTTGCGCTTATTTTTCCTCAATTTTATTAATATAAATTTCATTCCATTACAATATAACTTTTGCACAAGTATAAAGGGTATTTATGGAATAAAAGTTTCATCTCTCTCCTGAAAGTATTTTTTTAATGTTACTTTTTTATTTGGACTAACTTTATTACAAAATCTTAACCTCAGGGGAGGTCTGTGTAATTTTGTAAAGCTCAGGGGAGGTAAGTGAAATTGCTAGAAACCTCAATGGAGGTTTCTGAAATTATCCCTAATAATTATACAAAAGCTGAATTTGAAATCCAACTTTTGCATATGTGTCATAGATTTAACAGTGATAGTGTATATACTAACAGCATATATAACATCTGCTCTAAAATAAAAGCGTAACCTTTCGAAGATAGCTTGATAAGGACAAAATAGTCCTTTAACAAAAGAAAAGATGTATCATTTTGAGTACGTGGCGTCATAACTAAAATTTAACGCATGACGGTAACTTAAGAATTTGAATTATAGGAATTTAAATAATCGCGGCTTCTATAACTTGTACACTAGGCCAAAGAGTCCTCAAACATTCGCCTGAAATTATAATATTCACCTAAAGCGAGCAGATGAAACCAAGTTAATAGCAACCAAAAAAGTACTTTTTATAGATGTCTAGGTTTCTATTACTTAATGACTTATTATAGCATTAAGAGCTGCACTTTTAATTGTTCAATTGCAAGGTATCATTCCGGGAAATGTCTATTAATGCTTAGATAAAATTAGAAACCATGAAGATTGTTTCTAATTTTGAGGCAACTTAATGCTTATCGTCCATCAAACAGCAAGACATTCAGTAGGCATTGAGCTTGAAAAGGTTGTGATTTGCACTAAGCCTAAGTAAATCTTGTATCTCTTCTCCTTCCCTCTTCTAATGTTGCTTTTTTCTAAGTAGAGTTTAGAGAAGGATTTGACTTTGATTTTACCGTCTTAAGAACAATACTTTTAAGAATTCACTTTTAATACATTGACAATATATATACGATCGATTTTTAATAGCTGATAACCATGCAAAATTTGAATTTAAAATTCAACTTTTATATGCAATTTTTGATAGTCCATACATTTTTAGTGTATACAACATTTATTCTACCTCTATTGATACAAGATAATCTTTATAATGCTTACTTACTTATCTGAAAATGGAAAAATTTTCATGGCCAATTACTTAATACAAACTGAAGAAAAATTACTTCAGATGTAGTAGGACTCCAAACTGAAGTAGTTAGCTCTGGAACTTGCATCTGCCAGACTCTGCATGCTACAATATGGTAAAATTTTTTGAAACTTGTGAACACATTCAAGACATGCATACACATCTATTACACTACTCCTACATATAAAGCATGAGGCAGCTTATGGTGCGGGTTATTTAATGTTTTGCCATTTTTTTGTCCTTCCTAATCATAAAGGAAAAAGGTACCTATTCTGTAACCAAAAGGAAAAAAAAAACCCAAAAAAATTTAGTGCAATTTCATTTTTTTCCCATCTCTCTGTTTATATACAACTTTTCAAAATGATTCGTACCTAGCAGTCTAGCACTATCCACCCCTTTTTATTCCCTCATTCTTTTCTTCCTTTTTTTCCCCCATTTTTTAAATCACTCCGCCATACAATTATTCATTTTTAATACCTTAATTTAAAGAAAAATAATTTTTGCACATATATTTAACCTAATTAGTTGCACACACCTCGAGTTTGCTTTAATCATTGGTATATATATGGCTCTTTGCATTTAAAAATTGGGTTAGCAAAACCAATTGGGCTCGCATTTGGCTTGGATCAAATATGATCTGGCACCATATTCTTGGTGACTAGAGATGGTGAAATGGATCATCTCTATCCCGGCCCAATCGTTGCGAGCAGTAGAACAGCTTGTGGCACCTTCTCGTTCTAGAAATGATGATTGTTTTGCAACTGAAAGGCGTGCTTCCTTGAAATTTATAAATAATAAACTAATGTTGGTCGTTGATCATTATTAATGAGAAAATTGAGTGTGCTTTTTTTTTTTTTTTGAAGAAAATATGGTACTATATTAAAGATTGCTGGAAATCAGTTAGGACCTTTTGATTGACAAGTTAGAGGGGAATTCCAAAGAGACTCAGTCTAATTGGCATTTTTTGCATAACTTGCTAAGCTGTGCGCAACCACATTGGCCTCTCTTGATACCCAAGACACATCAATGATAATTTGATCATGCACGGCTACACAAATGTCCTCAATTATAGATCCTAAATCAGAAATTGAGTGTGCTTGTATAGGAGATTATTTGAGATTTTATTTCAAATGTTCACTATAGCACTTTTTATGATGTGATATATGTGAGATAAAAAGATCGTTGAAAAGATAAGAAGGTTGATTGGAAAATATGTTTATGATGCAAGAAATCACTCCCTCCGTTCCACTTTGATATTTTTTTTCACACAGTTTAAGTAAAATTAATTAACTTTATTGGAGGAGCAAAGCTAGTCTACTATGTTTATAAAATACCCTTAAATTAACATTAGTAATATAACTAACCACTATACCTTTACATTAATTATAACAAATATATTGATGAAAAGTTGCACCATTCAAAGCATGAATCAAAACAATTAATGAATTATATAGGTTATATTCACTGATAACAAAAGTAAGAGAAGTTAAAAGTTAACTATATTTTTCAACTGGAAAGTGGATTATGATTTGGAACAGATAAGAAAGGAAAACAAGGTTATCAAAGTGGGACGGAGGGAGTAATTTTTTGCAAATAATGTGATATCCAAATAATTTGGCAATTTTGTTCCTGTTTTTGTATTCTACAGATAATTTTGTTGGAGTGTGGACAAATAATACCTTAAAGGTAGTGTATTATACATGCCTCAAGAATAATGGAGTAATTTTTTGCAAATAATGTGATATCCAAATAATTTGGCAATTTTGTTCCTGTTGTTGTATTCTACAGGTAATTTTGTTGTAGTGTGGACAAATAATACCTTAAAGGTAGTGTATTATACATGCCTCAAGATCATTATTCTATCCCCGTTTTTGTTCTAGTACAGTTACTTTGTATGTGTACCACATTAATCACCAATGGCTTTGACTCTCACTAATTATTTTAAAGCAACTCAATATCAGCAGTTCAAACATCAAAGCAATCAGATTCAGTCGGCCTCAATATTTACTTAAGCTTTTTTGGAAAATTTGAATTGAGATTTACTTTAAAAAAAGGAATTTGTTGCATGATAGACTGGTTTTTGGAACACTTCTTTATTTTTCCAACTAATGTTTTTACTTTTTAGAACGCCCCAACCAGACCACTATTTAGAGACCTAATCGGGTGCTTGTCTGGCTCTTATCAAGACCATAAATAACTTTAAAACTACTAATACTCCCATAAATATGACATTAATAAATTTTAAACTCTAATCCACTGTATAGAGGACTACAAGATATGTCTGTTTGAAATCATAATTTTACATAGTAATTTTGGCGCACAAGCCAACTTCGTACAAAGTTACCAAACCTTTGAAGTAAAAAACGCAAATAATCCCATGAAAATTTGAAAGTCAGTTTTATATTTGGAACAAATTAGATGGTTTCCACTAAAGTTCTAGAATCTCTAATCGAGCTAAAGAAAATAATAAAGAAAACTTTAACCCAGGCCTAGAACAGCTTAACAAAGTGGTTACCAAGGTGTTACCTAAGTAAATAAAGTAAGGGTGCCAATGAATAATAATCCAATTAGCAATGTAATTCTTTAGGAAGTTCAAACTGGACTGGCTCTAAATTAGAACATTTTAGCATGACTTATGCAATAGCTGAGTTATGTTATGGTGCATCACAATCCTTCTTTCTTGAAAGAATTGCATCCTCGCAAATCCCATTTTATAAATACTTAAATTTGACCAAATATCCATGTACCATTTTAGCTCTTTCTAATCTAAATTGTGCCACTACTAAGAGTAATTTTTTACTTGTACGAACGCAGGATTATAATTCCTACCCCACAGAAACTAATATGATGGCACATACTTTAGCGTAGTAAGCTAGGTCTGCCAGCCAAGTTGAGTTTCTTTTCAAATTCTCCTCCAATCTTTGTTAAGCAAATAGTGGTTGACGATTTCCAACAATCACATTAATAAAAGTTTTTGTTTTGTTTTGTCAAAAAAAAAACAAAAAAAAGAGATTATAATTCCTATCACAAAGATATTGGTATTCAGGTATTAAAACCGAGATCTCAATAATTCATAACTGGGCAAATTACTTCCACCTTCCAAGTGCAAGCCAGCCAAATCTCGAATTCTTACTTGACAAGCAATTCTAATTAGAAGTGGCAAAATGGATAAATGGTTGATAAGTGGTTGTTCTTTGATGGATAGTGGATAAAATTAATCCAATCCAATTACAACCATTTAATAAATGGTTATAAATGGATTGGATGTAAATGGATAACACAAAACCACAATCCATCCATTTAACTTACTTGTACTGTAGACTAGTACTGTAGCGGCTCTTTTTTCTTTCTTTTTTTTTTTTAAAAACAAATTCTCAGTGCATGCTTGTTCTTTTTGCAAGTTTCCTTGTTCTGGATGATATTTCACAGTTTAAAGTTTATTCCTGCACAATTTTACTATCTTATCCAATTATTATTATTATTTTTTGATATGTATCCTATTCTTATGAATTAAATTAGGAATTCATCAAATTTGACTAGAATATAATCCAATAAATCTAATACAAAAATATGCCATGAGAAAGTTGTAATTCATAATGCTTATAGTTTATCTTAATCCACTACCAATTAAAAAAAAAAGTAAATTTTCCTTCTCCATGATATGTAAAGGTTTAGGTAATAAAAATTGGATTAACTTTTTTGCACTAATATTGTAGAGATTTTTTAACACTAGCAGTGATGGATGTATGCAACTTGTGCATGAGTTGAATTTCAAAATTTAAATTTATGTTATGTGATATGATGTAAACCTGTTAGTATAAAAAAAGTAGATAACTTTTTTATGCACTGTCATATGTGTGTGTGTTTTATACTAGCAGGTTTAGATCATGCCATATAATAGAATTCAAAATTTAAAATTCAAATCATGTACATGTGACATTCATACAAAACTACTAGTGTAAAAAAAATCACTATATTGTCAGTATATAAAAAGATTAATCCTAAAAATGTTGTACACTAACAGTTACAAAAAAAACTTAAAAATTTAAAAAAGTAGCAATTGAGGAGGAAAATTTGCGCACACACAACAAAAAGGAAATATACTGATGGAAGCATAAGACAATTAAAAAAAAAATTTCTCAAATTTAAATAACTTGGGATGGGCAAGTACCAATACTTTGACTATATGTTTCTAGTTCTAATTCTTTCACGTTCCATTTTTTCTATGGGACCCACGAGAACACCTCTATATGGGAAAGAAAATGTGAACCCTGAGTTTGTTTGAGATTGGCTTGAGGCATGTTTTTGTACTTGGTTTCACTAATTGGATTTATATGGATCAAGTGGATAATCCATGTAAATCCATCAATTTAATTGGATTTAAATGGTCATCCATTTAAAACCATTGTCCTTTTTTGGTCATCCAAACCCATTTAAACTTTGGTTTCCATGGATGGATAAATGGATTTGGATCCATTTTGCCACCTCTAATTCTAATTTCCTCAAGTAATAGAACCAAGCTATCAATGTGGAGAAGGGTTGAGTTGGGTGGTGGAAGGAATTGCATGTAGGAGGTTTTGACTTCAAATCCTTTCATTTAATAAAAAAAAATATCAACCTAATGTATCAGTTTCCAACAACTCAAGAGTCCTTTCCTCATTTAGGCGTATTAATAGATCTAATATCACCATTTTAGGGAGACTCAGTTGGATCCAAGACTCTCGCCAGGAGTATAAATGAAATTAAAACCACCAACACCTTCATAAACATGATATCAAAACAAATTAAACTCTAATCTGTTAGGCTAATTTCTCAGAAAATTGATAATAAAAAAAAAAAACGATGAACTGGAGGTTTGTCGAGAGCTTTTCCAAGTCTATGGTTGCTGTGCCTACATCAATTTTTTTTTTTTTTTAAACTCAGGTGTTACTGTGCTGACTAGGCATAGTAACACCGAATAGTTTTTTAGGGTCTAGCTGGTGATGCCCAGTTAGCACGGTAAGCCATTGTTTTAGGCCTTGCCGGGCTGACCGAGCACAGCAAAGCTAAATTTTTTTTTTTTTTTTAAATATGCAACGGTCTTCTGACCATTCAACGGTTAGATTCCAATGGTCATATTTCACTTCTCTATGAAAATCCGAAGAGTCTCTTTCATTCATTCAGTTCAATTCTCTTCAAGCATCATTTTTCTTTTTCTCTCTTCCTCTCTTCGTCTATTTCACCACATCCATTTTTCTCTCTTACGCTATTTCATTCCATTGTGCAATTCTAGTTGGAAATAAGTCTTGAGGCAGGTGGCGATCAAGGTTTTTAAAATTGGGATTCTATTTTGGATCGTTTTTTACTTTGCAGGATCGGATCGTGGGATCGATCGATCCTACAAAAATAGTAAAAAATAATTTTCCTAGTAATTTTAATATTTGCAATTCACATATACAGCAATAAATAATGCAACTCATGTACAATCAATATAATAGTATTATTAATTGAGGTTACAATCGTATTATCTAAAATATTTGGGATAATCTAAAAATTAAATAAAAATTTTGGAACTACATGTGACATAGTGTAAATGAATCTGATTAAATTGAAAATATTGTTCTTTCTCAATTTTGAGTTCAAATGCAATTACTGGACAAGGTAGTTGGAAAAATTGACTCATTTAAGTATTTATTAATGAGACAATTAAATACCAATTTTTAAAGATTCACCAATTTTTATAGGTAAGGAATTAGCACAACATAATTATGTGCTTTTAAAGTTTTTTGAATCTAGTTTCTAATGCAACAAATAGCAAAATTTTCTATACAAAATTATGATCAAATTATTAAAATTTTTATCATTAGATCTTTAAATGGTAGGGATCGTATCAAAATCAGATCGAAATCGAAAGCCATAATCCGGATCGTGGGATCGTCCGGATCGCTATCCTGACAACTAAGCTGTCAATTGGAGGGCCGCATTCATTCTTACTTTGGACGCTTGAGGCGAAATCACTATCAATTAGAGGGCCATTTTCTACCTCAAAATCTTGCCGTGCTGACTACACACATTGTCATCATAAGGTACTGTTTTCTCTTATATTTAATTTAAGTTTCATAATTATTTCTTTAATTAATCTCTATATCTATTAATATGAATTTAATTTATGTTGAATGATTCAATCTTTGCATTATTATTTATTGTTTATGTAACTTTATTTATGTTTAATTTATTTTTTCATGTATTTTAAACTAATTTATTGGGAATTGTTATAATTTATCTAATTTATATAACTTCAGACAAAAATTAGAAAATAAGTTAATTGTTACACAATATCTAATTTAAGATGCTTAATTTTCTAAATTATCTTAAATTTAGAAAATAATCCTTAAATTATTATTTTTAGGATAGTACTTCGAGGATCATGCTTATTTCAAATTATCCTTAGTTTAAATTTATTTATACAAATTATCCTTAATATTATTTATAAATTATCTTTCCATTTAAAATACTTTAGAAAATAATACTTCCACTAAATATAAATTATAAGTTAAGGAATTATTTATAAATTACTAGGATATTTTATAAATACTTTCATCAACTATTTTACAAACTAATTAATTTGTACATATTTAGAAAATAATTAAAAAAACTAAATATTTTCCCAATTAAATAAATAATTACAACCCAATTTATTTAAAAAAGAATCAGACCAACTTTGGTCTTTTATATTCCCAAACAAAAAAAAAAAAAATCAAACAAGCTACTTCGGTCTTTTTAACCCCCCCTCCTCAAAAAAAAAAAAAAAAAACAAAAAGAAAGAGGTAAGCTGCCATGCTTGGCAGTATTCAAACATTTTAGCAAAAAATTAGGAGTTGCCATGCTGACTGGGCACGACAACTCCTAAATCTTTTTAAAAAAAAAAAAAAGATACCGGGGGTTGCCGTGCCTAGTCAGCACATCAACCATAGTTTTGGAAAAGGACCTGTACAGACCCCCAATTCATCGATTTTTTTTGAACAATTTTCTGAGAAATTAACCAATTTGTTAGCATATTAAATCAAGCCAAAAAATAAAAATTTTTATATTATTATTTAGTAGGTTTTAGTGAAATTAAGGTTTTAATAATTCTATTGGAGTTAAATTATAGCAGTTTATATTTTATTAGAAAATTTTTTGTGGTTATATGATTTGTTTATCAAGTCATTCAATTTATAAATAGAGAATCTTATATTGTTCTTCGTTGAGAAGAATGAAGGATTTGAGAGTGTTGTTTATTATGTATGATTAATGATGTATTGTTGCTATTTATTCCTCTTTTTCTTTCTCATAGATTTTTATGTGTGTCAATTGCCTTCTCATATACATTAGTTCTATCAAATTTATCTCCCGTAGATTTTTGATAAAAAAATTTTCGTATTCTCTTAATCAATTTCTTAAATATTTTCCAGTGGGTTTATGCCTGTCTTATCGTTTTGGGTCTATCATAATCCACCGTACAGAATCTACCAGCTGTACCAACTAGAAACCACTATTTGTACGTAGTAACTCTAGCTCAAAAGCCACCAGGGCGAGAAGTATACCAGATTTTTGTTAAGTAATTGCAGATAACGCCTGCAACTTTGAAACTCCGTTTCGTGCTTGGAATAAATTGGATGGTTTTCACTATAAGTTCTAGAATTCTCAATTGAGCTTGAGAAAACAAAGGAAACTTTAACTTGGGCACCTTAAGGGTTTTAACAATGTAGTTTCTCAGGTGTTACCTGAGAAAATGAAGCAAATGTCCTAACTCCTAATGAATAATAGTCCAATTTGCAACTGAATACTTCAGAAACTTAATGCTTGTATTGGCTCAAGTGAGCACAAATTCAACATTTCAATACTACTTAGATAATAGCTGAGTAATGGTGCATCATCGTTTTATCTCACATATATCACATATAAAATATTATATTATCGCAAAAACTTTTTTTAAACAATTTCAATCTCCAAAGAATAAACCTATTGTTTTTACTTAGTCTAGTGATTCATTGGAACAAAAATTAAAAGATTTGGTAATTTTAGCCGTTCACGGTACACCCTCACGTATTATACCATGCCTTGACATCCATAAATTCAAGGGATAATTTTAGAAACCTCCCTTGAGGTTTCTGACAATTTCACTCACCTCCCCTGAGTTTTAAAAAATTACAGAAGTCTCCCCTGAACTTCAGATTTTGTAATAAAGTTAGTCCAAATCAAAAAGTAACTTTAAAAAAAATACTTTGAGGAGAGAGATGAAACTTTTGTTCCATATATAACCTTTATACTTATGCAAAAGTTATATTGTAACGAAATGAAAAATATATTAATGAAAGTGAGGAAAAATAAGCGCAAATAGTAAAGAACCAAAAAATAAGTTGCAACTGATTTTTTCTATAAAACTAGGTCAATAACTAGTACTGAATTATAATGGCTATTTTTTAAAAATTTTTACCATTTTGCATATAAAGGCAACAGGAAACATTAATTTATCATTTTCACTTGAAGCAATAAAATTTAAGGTGGGAAAACAGTGGTTAGGATATTTAAGGGGAGGTTTCTAAAATTGTCCCTATTGAAAACTATATAGGTAATTAAGTAGTTAGGACACTAATTAATTGTTAGTAATTAATTCATAAAAATAGTTGTTGATGATTTCTTTAATGATGAACAATTATTTGTAATTACAAAATGGTACTAATTGATATACTAAATATTTGTTCAGCTCTTAGAAATTGATACAGCAAATAGCAATTTGTTTGAATTTTTCTCTAAAAATATTATCAAATATTTTTCTTGCAATTATACTTACAATATTTGTTATTGATGTTAAAGGATATTCATAAATTTCATGATTTTGCCCAATATCTTGACAAGGCCATAACTTTTGCACCTATATTGCACATTCAACTTGCGAAATCAACACAAATCACTATTTTGCTACCTTAAATTTTGTTGTTTCAAGTGAAAATAAGATCTATCTTAATGTTTTGTGTTGCCTTTATATTCAAAATGACAAAAATTTGAAAAAATATCCATTGCTAATTTAGTGCACTAGTCATTGATCTAAATTTATAAAAAAAGTCAGTTGATACTTATTTTTGGTTCTTTACTATTTGCATTCACCTTCCCTATATTACTAATTCATTCATTTACAATACAAATTTTACACAAATATAAAGGGCATTTATGGAATAAAGTTTTATCTCTCTCCTGAAAGTATTTTTTTATTGTTACTTTTTTTTATTTGGACTAACTTTATTCCAAAATCTTAACCTCAGGGGAGGTTTGTGTAATTTTGTAAAGCTCAGGGGAGGTGAGTGAAATTGTCAGAAACCTCAAGGGAGGTTTCTGAAATTATCCCTAAATTCAATCAGGCAAGTTTCGGAAGCGTCCGACTCCAAAAATAAAAATCAATCAGTTTCCAAAGAATGACGCGACTGTAGGTAGGGGTGTGCATCGAATTCGAAATCGGTAATTCGGAACTATGAATTCAAAATTTTTCGAAATTTGGATTTTGGAAATTCCGACCGATTTCGATTTCGATTTCATCAATTCCGATTTTGAATTCATTCCAAATTGAATTCGGAATTCGGTAATTAACCGAATTCACCGAATTCGGTACCTTTTTATATTTCTAATTTTTTTTTAAAATTTTTTTTGATATGCTAAATAGCCTAATTTAAATATTAAATAATTAAAAATATATTAATTATATATAACTAACTTAATTAGACTTAATCTTATTATATAGTATTAATCACATGTATTATTTTTATATTAATATATATATATATCATTTATTATTATATAAACAAATTTGAAACTGAAAATCGGAACTTCCGCTTTCGATTTCGAATTATGAAATCGAAATCGAAAATTCCGATTTTAAAAGACTTATAACCGAATTCGAACCGAATTCGCCCAAATCGAAATCGAAAAACCGAATTAACTTCCGAATTTCGATTTCACCGATTTCGAATTTCCGAATTCATTTCGAAATCGGTCGGTAAATCAGAAATTTTCGCATTTGCACACCCCTAATTGTAGGGGTGAGGAAAGCCGGGGGAAGAAAGGGGAAGGTATGCGAAGGGGACTGGGAGATGGCTATAGGAAGGGGGGGGAGGTGGAGGGCTGGAGAAAAGAAGAGGAATTTAGGGGTGTTCATTGGCTGGTTATTAGGAATTTACTTAAAATTTTTAATTTTTTTTTATAAGACCAACATCTAATTACTACCTAAATTTTAATTTTGTAAATCTAACTAGTCTTTAGGCGAATAATTTTTAATTGGAAATAGGAAAAAGTAAGCCAAAAAATTTTAAGTTTCCTTTCTTTTTCATCACATTAAAAAGACCAACTCGAAACTCAAAGAATAAGTTTATAGCAACATCAAGTTATAAGCTATGACTTACAACACTATCTGTTAGTACCTAGTACGTTAGTAGGTATGTGATACATAAAATATATTATTTACATATCAAATTTTGTAATGTGACTAGTAATTGGTAAATCAGAATTGCATTTCCCCCCATTTCTAAATCATTTTACCAAACTTTCAAGATTAGATCCTAACTAGTTGAATCTACTGGTCTTTTTTTTTTTTTTTTCGATTTTTTGTGAACGTGAACACTCTTACAAAGGATGATGGTTTAAAAAAAAAAACTCCAGAAATACCCTAAAAACACCTCTTTCATTACATCACTGTACTTTTGAAACACTCAACCAATCCAACTGGACCTAAATATATCACCTCCATATTTAGGTTACCTTCTTAGTTAAAAAACGGGATAATTTTAGAAACTTCCCTTGAGGTTTCTCATAATATCACTGAGTTTCACTAAAATTTTTAAAATTTTATTTACCTCCCTTAAATTGACATTTCTTGTAACAAGTAACCACTTTTGTTCCAATACTACTATTGTATTATCCTACTTATGAAATTAGAACAATAATAAAAAATAAATCAAGACTAAATTTTTATAAGGTGTAAATTTCTTGACTTAAACTATTTATTTTAGTTGTATTGAAACAAAAGCAAAAATTACACCTTGAAAAATTTATACGTATAAAGAGATTGTTTTAGTTATCAATGCAACTTAAATTACATCATGTTTTAAAACATATTTTCCAAAAAAAAAAAATTTTGAATTCCTTAATTATAACTGTCCATGAAATTTTTTAAAATGTTAGTTAGTCACCAAAATCCTCCTAAGTGGTTGATTTTGACTAGATTTAATTTATCCATATTCTTTGTTATTCTGGCATGATCTCAATATAAAGAAATATGGACCATTATTAGATAGTAATTTTTTTAGTACACATTTTTTGGTTTGAAGTTTTTATTTTTGGTTTGGCTTTTTAGTTAGATAGTTATCAAGATCAAGGGTAATGTTGTCAATTTATGACTTTTGATAGGAACATTTAATCTTGTCAGGTTGACAAGGGAGGTAAGTAAGATTTTAAAAATCTCAAGGGAACTAAGTGATATTATGAAAAATTTCAAAGGAGGTTTCTAAGATTATCCCTTCCAAAATAGAAGTAGATTACTTGAAACTTAATCTCAACTGCTAAAGTTGTGATGATTTGTTCCTAAGCTATGAAATAGTATGAGATCATGATTGTGGGGTTGCTTGAATATGCTAGGACTTGGTATGAAATGATCTTAGCTCCGCAGCAGGAAGGACGGTGGCCCCTAACTTTGGGACTTTCATAAAGACAAGAGAACGGCCTTTCCATGTTTTTGGAGATATTCACCGTATACAGTCCAGAGACCATCGCCTCTCTGCCCACTTTGTCCATGTGGAGGGTCCCATTCCCTACACCACCAAGATCATCCGGTATCTTGAATCTTCATGGTTTTCTTGTCCCTAGCTTGTGACAAGATCGAACCCTTTTTTCCCATGCTTTTCTTGTAAGTTCTTCAATAATTTTGGAAGGCAGAGCAAATTTGAGACCTATTCTCTTTGAGAAAAATAATAATGTTAGTACTGTTTTGTCTTGCTCTTTGTAAGAGCTTGGTATGTAAGTGATTCTAGATTGTGTTTGAATTGATGAATTTGGATTTGAGAAAGGATTTAATAGGAATGGATTTCAAATGACTCTTATATTAAATAGATTTGAAAATCACTACACTAACTTACTTTATCTCATAGGTAGATTTGAAATCTCATTTTTAAAATAAATTTTTAAATAGTGGAAATGATTTGAACTATGAATTTGAAATCAAATCTATTTAAATTCAACCATCCAAATACAGTACTAAAGTTGTTATCCCCATGTAATTAGCCTTTAGTTATATGTTTTTGTATAAAATGATTATTAATGATGTGGAGTTATTGTATACATGATGTGCATGTAATTCTTTCAAAATGATGATTTGGAATCGGCCAAATTAGAGGGTGTTCGGATTGTTCTTTTTAGGAGTTTTCATAGAAAAATTACTGTAACAAGTTGACTAAGAATAGTTTATGATGCATAATCCCTTCATTTTTCATCAGAAGCATATTACATATATATAAATGCATGATTGCATGATTTTTTTTCAAGAAGTCGAATGGTTATGGTATTAAAGGAAAATTCAGTATTCAAAATAGGGAAAATGTTTAATTCTCATTGAAGTACTTAACTTTTGCTATAACTTTCTTAAGTCCTAGCATGTAAAAGTTCTAAAATCGTAGTTTTTATGGTCTAAGAATCAACCAAGACATGAATCAGTAAACCAATAATAACCAAAGCTAGACGTATACATATAGGCTAGTGACAATATTGGCCATTTTCTCATTCAAGAAAATATATTGTTTTATCTTTTGTTGTTTCACAAAAAAGAAAAAAATTAAATAGATGTAGTTACATATCCCTATATGTTTGATATTTCAATGGCGAAATTGTGAGACTTTAGAGAGTTGAAATCCAGTGAGAAAACAGAATTTCGTGCCATTAGCTAAATAATAGTTGCTTTGCTATTCGCACTAAGGAGACATTTAATATGCACTTTTATGGGTCAATTTTGTGAAATGTGAAGGATAATATCAAAAATAAGATCAAATGAAATTAGAAGCTATATACAATATGGTTATGTGTTTCTTTTATCCATCTTTGTCTAATATTCTATTGAAGTAGGATATTATTGCCCTGAACAGTCCATTGTAACAGTACAAATTATAAGCCTTAATATTTCAAACTAAAAAACAACAAAAAATAAATCAGATTATATGTAAACCAGGCAAAATTATTGCAAAATGAAAAAACTATTAGCAAATAATAACTTGTATACGTACTCGGCATAATTTTGTGAGGTATAAGAATTATCAACGCGGTTTAAATGCTCTAAGCACCTTAATCCATGGGTTTATCCTTAGAATCTGAAGTTAATTTGCATAACAAAACAAAGAGATGTGAAGGAAAACCATACGAATTTGAGGTCTTCCATTTTCCAATCTAGTAATTGCAGAAAACGTTTAACTAATCTATGGGTATTGCACAGCCCAATATCATTCTGCAAATAAACTTTCAAAATTTTTGTATGCGATCAACTTCGGTTTGGTGCATTTTTTTTTGGGGGGGTGGAGGAGCAAGATAAAAGGCACAAAGATTCTCTGACTAGGCTAAAGCTGCTATATGCAATAATGCCTGTTAAATATTTTTCCTCCTGTACATTTACTACTTGTCAGAAACAAAAATTGAAGAACTAAAAAAAACTTTAGTATAAAAACTCAAGGTACATGTTACCTTCAACAATCATTATTAGTTTTTTAGAGCCATCGATTCAATAGAGAAATCATATTTAAACACCTTTGCTTTAAAGCTGAAATATACTGGTGGATAGAAAAGGGATAAAAAAAATTACAATATACTATAATTAGTATGGTAAATTGCATTTTGTATAGTAAATTTTTTCCATGATGGATACACAGAATTCTTAAAACATACATGATGAATTCTTTCTCACAAGAAGAACAGAATTTTGCAGCATGGTCCTAATACGGCACACTACCTAATTTGTACTATTCTAAAATTAAAAGGGTGGCACTCCTAATTTACTGAAAGACACACGTGCACCAAAATTGACAATTGTATGAAGTCTTCTCCTAAGAATTATTTAGATGGCAAGTAAAATAATGTCATTGGGGACATTGATAGTTGAAGCTACCAAGAACTGCAAAATGTTTCAACCAAAGAAGTATCAACTTCTTCTGGACATAATAAGCTAAATTCTGGACAATCATCAGCAACATTTCACACTCATTAATTCTAGCTTATCTGATCTAACAATGATCTGTCTAGAAAGCCTAGCTAGTGGTTTCCAGGCGAAATCTGGCGGTTTTCTGGCGGGTTGGAAGGGGCCACAAGTGTTCCTTGACTGTACAAAGTGCTAAGCTGGTGAAAATAAGGACAGGTCCTGGAGTCAAGTGACCTCTTCTTGTTGTTATCTTTTGTCTTCCTGAAATACTTGTTTATATTCTCCCATTTCTCTTTGCACCTTTTGGAGCTTCTCTTGTACCCCAACTCTTGCATCCCTTGTGAGATCCTTTCCCATAGAGGACCCTTTGCACCTTCCTTGTTGCTGTCATCAGAAGTACTGTTATTGGTGAGACTGCACTTGAGGTTTATCAGTGCTTGAACTTCATCTCTAGGCCATCGCTTACTGGCGATTTGCTCCCCTCTCTCAATTGGTGCAGAAACCATCTTCTGGGACAATTTTGGTGCTAAAGATGGATTTGAATGTGAAGGGTTCTCATGGTTTTTACAAGAATTGGTATTAGGGTTTTGGAAAGCCATGGCTAGTGTATCTGAGGAGGTTGCTTGTGGAGTTGAGCAATGGTTGTGAGGTGATGGGGTGGTTTCACCAGATGAAGTTGGATTGTTTCTTGAGAGCAACAAAGTAGGGTTTTGGTGGGAAATAGCCATGCTTGCTGAATTGACTGCTTCGAGTTTAGTTTGGTCACTATTGAGGCTGCTAGGGGGCAGAATTTCGGAAGATGACGTCACAGAATTTGAACTATTTGTTACCTTGAGAAGATCTTCAATTCTCCTTACTAAGTTTTGATCTGCCTCAGAACCAGATGTGAATTTCTTAAGGAGATCAATTATCTTGCCCTGTCTATCACATGCAATGGCTTGTTCTTGTGCCCTCATCTCAATTTCCTTGCTGATCCTATCCATTTCTTGACACTTCCAAGCTTCCTCTCTTGCAATGCTTTCTTCATCTCTTCTCACCATATCTTCAATAAGTTTGTTATGTAACACTTCTTGTTGCTCAACTATCTTCTTCACTACTGCTTCACAAAAACCCTTGAACATCTCAAACTTGTATTTCCTTTTTCTCTTCCTACTTTTAGTCGGTTCCCTCACTAGTTCTGCATTTTCTTGATCAGAAGGGTTGGCAACAGCTACAGCGTTTCCTGTATCCTCTTCTTGCAGAGTACTAGCGTCCATCTTGTTGCCTTCTTCTTGTTTATCTTTTTCTTTGACAAAATCTTGGTTCTTTTCTGTTGAAACCTGTGGATTTTCATCGTTATAAAGCTCATCAAGATCACTGAAAA
The DNA here is from genome assembly GCA_013103745.1 of Gardenia jasminoides. NCBI lineage: Eukaryota > Viridiplantae > Streptophyta > Magnoliopsida > Gentianales > Rubiaceae > Gardenia > Gardenia jasminoides. The sequence continues at coordinate 9,720,694 of CM023096.1, read as the reverse complement.
ACCGGTAGTTTTTGGTGTAACTCATACTGTTGAAATGTCTGCTTTCTTCCTCGAATTTCTCCTTGCACTTATCAGCACTCCTATGATACCCAAGCTCTACAAGCTTCCTGCATCCATCATTAATATGCATATATTACAAGACCCCAATTAACTAAACAGACCAATCTGAGTAAATTAATGCAATAAAATTAAATAATAAGAATTCAAATGCTGGGATATTCTTCATTTTACAACTCTCTCTCTCCCCCTCAGCAAACTCACAGGCACAGACACACAGAACTATTTATTAGGTTACTAGAATCAGCTCTCTGAAATAAATGTAGAGATAACAGAAAAAAGGCATATCAAAAGATCCATGGTTTCAAAAGAAAGCTAGGCATATGAAATTGAATTTGACAAAAAGTATTGGAAAGATTCTAAAAGTAAGTGGAGGTACTAAAAGGGTACAAATATACGAGTACCAAGGACTTCAGAAAAAAAAAAAAAGTCATTTCACTTTTACAATCAATCACCTGAATAATTCACTTTTATCATTGTGCAAAACAGGTATATATCATATCATATATACATCACCAGTGCATCTGAAATTGATGTCACATGAGGGTACCTTGAAACATGTTCCCAAGTGAATTCAGGGTACCAATTTTCCATGCTAGATCTGATTCTGAGCAGCGCAAGAACTTCATCATTGGACCAGGGATCAACTGGGATTGGTGCTGAGATTGATCCCTCTCTCTCCCCCTTTTCCTCACCATTCTTGTCGGTGGGTGGTGGTGATTGGTGGTGCAACTGGTGGTGAAGCCCACTTTGCTGCTGCTGGTGGTGGGTTTGAACTTGAACATCAAGTGTCAGTGGAGAAGTGTATGGATCAAAACAACCAAGAAAAGCTGGTGCTGGTGGTGTTGCTGATGTTGGTGGCAGTGGTGGAGATGCTAGTGATACTGATGCAGTTGATGATGGAATTGAAACCCCATGATGATGAAGAGGGAAAGAGAGAGGAATAGGAAGTGAAGTTCTTGAAGAAGCTGCTAAAAATTGGTGGAATTGGTCAGCTGGTACACCATCAAACATGTTGTGTTTGATTTTTTTTTTTTCCTCTTCTCTTTTCTCCCTTTGGTCTCAACTCTCAAATTCTTAATCTGCTCTCACCACTGTAAAGTAAAATGGCAATTGGCAATTGGCAAACCAAACCAAACCAAAAACAAATTTTTATGTTAACACAAACCAAGAAGTGAAGGCTTCTCTTTTCACTCATGAAGCAACAAAACAAACAAAAACCTCACACACACACACTCGGGGGAGAGGAAAAAAACACCACAGTTCCTGTCATCTCTCCCAAATCTCTCTCTCATATTCATCAAGAATTTTGTCTTTTATGGCAGGAGAGTAAAAGGTGTTGTCCCCAAGACTTGAAAAACTGGCAAGTGATGCCACACTCCAATGAGTGAACAGGGTACTGATTCTACTGAATTCATGTGATTAGAGAGTGATCTGCACGTGTCCCTGACACACGTGGGCGGACAGTAATAAAATTGTTTAAGGCTGAGGAAGGGATTTGAAATTGGGACAGTGCTGACTGAATTCATTAAAGAAAAATAAAAAAACATTTAATTATTTTTTCTGTTTTTGGGTTCCACTGGTCCTTAGAATCCTATGCAGAAGGTGGTGCTGATGATGGTGTAATTAACGGCAATAGATAGCAGGACACGTGAATGCATGCAGAGACTGGGACCAATTATTTATGGGAGGGGGATTTTCATGTAGGTACCATGGTACTGTCGATGAAATTATTGTTGCTTGGCCGTCACCGACTTGGGGTTGGAGGGATTAATAGATGGATTAGTCTCGTATACACGGTAAGTGTACACACGCCTTCACAGTTAAATACCTGACACACAGGTAAAATTTGAATTTGAAATCTAAAATTTGTTTATGTGTCATACATTGGTCTAATCAAGGCGATGTACGTAATGTCAGTATATATAAAATTAACTGTTAATGGATTACTTGTTCTGATATTGAATCATATCATTCATTATATTAGTCTTGATTAACCTCCCTTTAAAGATAAAGTGTTAATTAACTTAGAAAAATAGGAGATGTGGAAGGATGGGATGGTAGATATTCTGTGCTGGTTTCGGGCATAGCATGGATGAATGTAGCCTTGAACTAAATTTTAGAGAGAAATGGTTGAAGATAATTGAGGCTTTTGATGGTAGATCAGTTAAGATTTGTTTTAACCTTGATTATAGAAGCATAATGACTATCACCAAATCCAACGAGAATTAACAAATAAATTTTGATTTTGGTTTGGGGTTTGTCTAAGTGGGACACCCGGTAGACATGGATTTTAAGTATCAGCTTTCTAAAAAGTGAAATGAAATTAAATTTAAAAATATTTAGATATATAGGGACGATATATATTAATAAGAACAAATGCATACTATAATAAATTAGATATAAATTAGATGCAATATAGAAATGGTCATTGGACACTACTGGGAAAAACTATCTGAATAGCTTGTATCAATGTGTCAAACATAAGGTGAAGGTGCAATGTACCTTGATTTATTTTTTTGGACATAAATGCAAGGACCCTTTGGTTAGACGGAGAGTTCAATCGTACATTTACTCTTTGTCCATTTATTCTATTTATAGATTATGACAAGAGTATTTAAGTCCCAGTTTGATAATCCAATTTAATACTTAAATTTAATAGATTTAGATTTCAACATTTGTAAACATGTTTGATAACAAAAAATAAAATATTTGAACTAATTAATTGCACTGAATTTTTAGACAAAACTTGTTTCCAAAAATAAGTAATAAACTATTCACTTACCACTTAATGTGACATATACTCAAATGTATTAGATCTAGTGTTTAACAATTCAATAACTTAATGAATTTAGATTTCAAACTTCATATTTCAAATTTCAGTTTTCAAATTTCAGTTTTATCAAATGCGTCCTAAGTGTAGATGCTCTATTTGCAGTGTATTGCTAGCACTAAGGGCACATGCTACAACTTAAAAAAAAAAATCTCTTTTTCTATGAAAGAATTTAATGTAAAAACTTTCATCTTTTAATAGTTTTTGAGTAGGACAATAATTAAATTGATGATTACACTGCAAAGGATGGTTATGAAGGTAAAATGTGACTAGATAGATAGAGGATGGCTATGAAGGTAATATGTGACTACATAGATAGGGTAAGTGTTAGAACGTAAAAAGAAGTAGCATTCTGCATCCGAAAGAATTATGGTAAGCTTATCAAAGCTTTTGATGATGCGTTAGTAGTAGATCCACTAACGTGAACAGAGAATGTTTCTGTGGATTATGATGGTTTTGTATAATCCTAGGATAAGAAAAGTAATATACTATCTAAGCTTAACCAATGTAAAAGATTGCACCTTTTTCCAGCATCTTGTTGATTCTAATAGCTTTTTTTTTTTTTTTCTTTTTCAACTTTTACCCTTAAGATGCCAACAGAAAATCAAAATTAGGTAGCAAGTCTAGAGCCCATTTCTTTTCTTATTGAGTGTCCCTCCTCTTACTGAATTACTAGAAGAAACAATTCTATTTCCGCTGAATAATTTATTTTCCGATTATGGAGTTTGATAAGAATGTATTTTCATTTTCTTTTAGGGGCCAGTAATATATTGGCAAAATAGTTATTTCTGAGATAGCCTGAAAATTAAATAATTCGTCAAACTAAAATGGCTAAATTTTTACCCAAAGAACTTCTGAAAGAATTTAACTGCAGTAAAATTTCTATAAATTAATATTCAAAAATTAATAATCTTTATTAAACTATAATTTTTCTAGTCTTGACTTGTGCTAACGAGTTAAATTAATAATTTTGATAAAATAATAAGATAATATTTTAAAAAAATTGAACGTAACCCTTTAGTTCCATTCATATTATTTTTAATAATTCACTAAAATTACATATTATATTTTCTTAAAATATGAGTCTATTGTTGTTTGCTTTTTAGAAGCCCATTGTTACATGTAAGATGCTCTCTTCTATATTCATATAATGCTTTATGCATTTGATTAGTCATGGATGATTTATGAACACCTTTTAGATCGGAAGTCATAGTTTAAGAATGAGACATATGAGAAGATCTTATGTTTGTTTATTATAAGAAGACTTTCTTGTCATTTATATGCGTAATACATTAATCTTATTCATTATATGCATTTGATAAGATGGAATTAGACATTTATTATATAGTATTTCTATGTCCTTCGATCTCCTGATAATAGAAAAATGATATCACTTATGTATGTACATTGAAAACATTAATTGACTCAAATTTTACTTGCAAGTCAAGTAGATATGGATTGTTTTATATTCGTTAGACTTTTAACCTCCTTTTATTAATAGAATAATTCATAGTTTTACAAAATAAAATAAACTTTTAGTTGATTAAATGAGTTTCTCTTTGAATTGTGACTATACTATTTATACTTATCAATTAATTAATATCTCTTTAAATTAATATAATTTGTATGGTCTAATATTGTTAATTTATAGAGATTTTATTGTATTTATGTCTTATTAACATGGTTCCTAACCAATGAATATCAATACATTTTGATATTTTCTTGCCGCTAATTTCATCAAAAATGTGCACACGAACCTAAAATCATTAAAAGGCCTGCAAAAGATAAACTTAAATGCTCAAAATAGAGAAACATAAAAGAAAAATTTTAAAGTATTAAATTGACCCACATTTAGTATGTTTTACTAAATACCGTATTGAATTCCAAGAGATCGTCCGAGGAATATCACTTTGGGCAAGGAGCTTGTGGGAGCTTTTGGTTACTTATACTGAAAAGGAAATTTAAAGATTTGTAAACTAATCTATGAGCTCCACAGGAGCAACAACACAAAGGGAAAAAGACTACTCTATGAACTAAAAGTAATAAAGCATGTCCTGACTTTATAGCTGATTTTGCTAACCCTGCTATTTAACTATGTATACAAATTAGCCCCTCAGGGCTTGGTCTGGTGGCATGAAACTGCTGAATTGATTTTGCTGACCCTGCTATTTAACTATTTATACAAATTAGCCCCCCAGAGCTTGGTCTGGTGGCATGGGGCTGCAGAACGTGGGGCGTTGCCCCTGGTTTGAGTCTCACTACCAGCAAGTTGCAAGGGGTGGGGGATTAGTCTGCGGGGTCCACTTCCTGCAGGAAACCTCTAAAAAAAACTATTTATACAAATTAGAAAAATGCTTACATCACTTACTCTAATCAAATATTGAAGCAGTTTTAAGGTTAAAACAGCCGGTTGAAATTAGATGTTCTAAGTCTCACAATTTGTGAATTTCGTCTAATTTGATATCAGAGTTTATTTCATAAATTGGGGTTTAGTTATAATTTTGCTAAGATGTATTCCATTACAAAGGAGTCTAGAGAGCTTGGGAGAGACATTCGTAGGTAGACACAACATATGATTTGTTTGATATTGAATTATATTTTTTATTGTATAATTGTAATTAACATAGAGAATAAAAAATGAGATATTGTGGGATAGTAGATATGCATTATTTCGGGGCTAATTGCACTTTGCACACCCAATTTATTTTTGAATTACAATTTGCACTTTAAACTTTCAATTTTCATAATTTACTACCGTCAACTTTTAAATTTCTTTACAATCCACTACAATTAAAAAAAATTCTAACAACTTAAGGTAGATTTCACCTGGCTATGAAAAGACAAATGACTAGATGCTGGAGATCCTCTCACTAGATATGAGTCTATTGTAACTAGATACTAGTCTTCATGCCACTGTACGTGGGTATTATTTCTAGTATAGTTGAGTTATTAGTTGTCTGTATTATTCTCATAGTTGTGTGTTACTTATAATTATATTTTAAAAAATGTAATTGATAAAACGATTCTTTCAACTTTTGCTCTTTTTTTGTTCCTACAATGACTTTTGCTTTTTATCAAGAAATGTGCCAAATTGCACATTTTTCCTGTCATTAGAAGCGAATGAAAACCCCATTTCTTTTGTGTTATCAAATTTGACAAGCTCTCTCTCTCTCTCGGTGTGCGCATGCGCTGTCAATCGGACTTTATATGTCAATTTTTAACAAGTCCAAACTCGACTCACAAATTAATAAGATTTCAAGCTTTGGATTCAGTTTAGAAAGTTCAAACTCAATCCACACTTTTATATGAGTTTCAAAGTCAACTGAGGCTCAATCTAAGCTCATAACATATAGATAATTATACATAATATATATTTAATAATTATGAATTACTATAAATTTATATATAAATTGTTAATAGTTTATGTTATAATATGTATAATTATAAATTATAAATATTAGTATATACATTATATATATAATTATACTTATACACGGATCAGGTTTTTATCGGACTCGAGTCTAGAAAGGCCCAAATTTGACTCATATTTAATTCAGACCTAATATTTAAGTCCAAATTCTACTTGGCACAATTAAAAATTATGTTCAATGAGTTTTTTCCAGTGCCGGGAAGGCTGAGTTTGGGTTGATTTGGTCCCATGGTACACACACACACATAGAGATGGAAAATGGGCGAGATGGGTGGATTTGGGCGGAACTTAGTTGGGATTGTAAACTATGGGTTATACCCAAATAGTCCCATATTAGTCATAGGACCCATATGGGCGGGACAAAAATGAACTATGCGCATTTTGATCCCACTCAAATACCCAACAATCCCATTTTATTTATTTGTTAAGAAAAAGTCTTTTTTCCTCAATCAAATATCTTAATATTGCCTTTTCGTTTTATATCATTTAATTAGTTTGTTTAACTTTGTAAAAGTTGTACACTCTTCTTTATCAATTATGCAATAATTTTTCAAACTAAATAAATTTATTCACATAAGTGGATGATTTTTTTGGGACTCTGTGCTAATTATATAAAAGTTGTAATACCTGTAGTAAGTAAATACCTCTCAATAAGAATATAGTGAATGCTTGCTCTCTTTTTTTTCTTTCTTTTTTTCCTAATGAAATCTTACTATTTCACATGTCAAAGTTTTCTAAGTTCTACCTTTTAATATACCAAAATAAATTCAAAACATCCTATATCTATGTGTTTTTGTCAGAAACTGATAAACAAAAGAGACAATGAAATCAAAATGGGGATTAAAAGGGTGGTGAAGTGGAGAAGAAAATGAAAAGAAATATTGTTTGTCACTTTGTTATTATTTAGATAGATACCCATGGGAGTTCTAAATAAATCCCAAATAAATCCATATTTTAAATGAGTACTCAATAAGGCCCAATTCCATATTTTAAATACCCATCCCGTCCAGATTAAATTTGGATATGAGATCCCCATAGGTCTTGGGCATCTTTGCCACCTCTACACACACACACACACTCTCTCTCTCTCTCTCTCTGACACATCCAAAGAATATGGCTTTTATTAGCATTGTATAAGAGGAAAAATGTACAATTCAATTCATTTTTTGATAAAAGAAAAAAGTACATTTTGGGGGATAAAATAAGGTATGGGTTGAAATTGTATTTTAACCGATCACCAGTAAGATGAATTCTATTTCAATATTCAGTTACGTGTAGCGGATATTGAGCAAAGGCAGAAGTTGGAGGCAGTAAACTACCGAAAAGCCAAAATAGTTGAAGGGTTCAAAGTGCAACTAATCATTATTCTATTTATGAGTTTGTGACGCAGTTGAGTGCAATCAATGCAACTAGACAAGTGCACTGTTGCACCCTCTGCATGAATTTTTTAAGGACAAGAAGCGCCTTACTTCTTGTTGATGCACTAGGCGGGGTTTGAACCTCCCACCTAGTGTACGAGAGAGTCTTAAGAGGGTTCCCCTGGCCCAATGGTTGTTTGCCGTGGCTCAATGGAGCACACAATTAGACACTTTCCTGCTTTCATGTGTCAGTATATGTCAAATGCTTGAAAACGTGATCCATGCGCAAGTTATCATGCTTTTGAGAAGTGCAGACAAGAAAGATGTAGCGTTTGAAAGAATAACGATAAGTTTGTTAAAGCGTTTGATAATGATACATTACTAGTAGATACGGTGATGTTAACAAGTAGAATATTCCATTGGATTAGCATGATACTTTCGTATAACCTTAGGCTCATAGGAAAAGTGAATTTACTTTCTAAATTTAGGTCATCTTAAGAAGAAAAGTGATTTGCTGTATTTGAGGTAAAAAAGTGATTGAAAAATGTGGTCACGAAAAATATAAAAGTTTTTCTACAAAAAACTTCAGTCAAAACAAGACCTTAGTTACCAAGGTCACATTTGTTGTGCATTAGTTGATTGTCACTAGATGTGTCAAAATGAGTTGGATAAGTCATAAATAGATAATGGATATAATTAGATCAACCCATTTATATTCATTTAGCAAATGAATTAATCCATTTATATCCATTTAACAAATAGGTATGGGTATATTCAAGTATCTATTTATGATCTGCTTGAAATTCTATTTGCTCTTTTTTTAATTTCTTCAAATATTGTTTGATAAGAAATAACAACATTTTATTGTTTGACAAGAAATAATAAAATTTTATTATTATTGGGTTTGTAGAAATTTAAATTTATCAATTTAACATTCGCTAAAAATTAAATTTATCAATTTAACATTCGCTAAAAATTAAGTTCAAATGTGCAATAATTTTTCAATGGTATAAATGGGAATATGAGTCAATCTATTACTTGGTAATTAAATGGTTTTAAATGAATCATCTATCTAAACCCATTCAAAATTCATTACATACCAAGTCTATTTATGAACGAATCAATATAATTGGATTGTAATTGACACCTTTAATTATCACGGTCTTGTTTGGCTTTCTTAGCTCCTTTATTCAGAATTCCAAATGAGGGGGCAATCCTTCCTTTATTGCATTCCCCGATCCCCTCCCTTGTTAAATAAATAAAACTAGGGGTGTGAAAATTCAGTTCGTACCGATTTCGAATTGAATTTGGTAATTTAGGATTGGGTATTTGGTAATTTGGTACATAATCAGTATATACCAAATTCACTGAATTCGAATATAGTATGAAATAGGTAATGAGATTTTCAATCTGGTAATAACCGATTTTAAATTCGGAATTGGTAATGAAATAGGGTACCAATTTACCGAATTCGAATTACCAAATTAGTTTACAAAATTATCTATTATATAGGTATGTAATATATACTATGAATATATTATATAGATAAAGGCTAATAGGCTATTAATAATAGATAGTAATTAATGCATTGTGCATTACATAATTCGTGAACTCTTAGTGATTAAATGACACATAACTAATCATTATTTACAATATACTATCTTAGTATTTGTAATATGATTATATTAATACAAATATATAATAGTAAATAATTATAATATTTATCACTTTATATATAACTAGAATTAGATGATAAGTATAACATATTTGTATATTAGTTTTCACCATTAAAAGCAACCAAGTCATTTGCAACTTAAGCATTTAAATTATGTAAGAAATAAGAATAAATATAAGTATAATGCACTATGCATTAAAATTACTAAATTTGTGAATTATAAGTGATTAAATGACATATCATTAATCATTATTTACAGTATACTATTTTTGAATTTGTAATATGAGTATATTAATACAAATATACAATAATACATAACTATAATACTTACCATTTTATACATAACTAGAATTAGAAAATAAGGACAAGTGGACAACATATCAGTATATTAGTTTTCACTTTTGAAAGCAATCAAATCATTTGCAAATAAAGCATTTAATTTATGCAAAAACTAAGAAACAAGGATAATAAGTGTAATGCATTGTGCATTACAATAAATTACATATAATGTGTCACAGCCCTACCTCCCCCTAAGGCGATCCAAAGGGTTCGGCGGACCGCCTGCCCAACTCTCGCCAGTACTCACTGCAATTCTTAATTCAATAGTGAGCGAGTACTTCAAATAACAATATAACCTTAATATCCTCCAGTCCAATATAACATTTAAACCTTAAAACTTCATTAGAGATTTGCAACCGTCCAAACTATAGTTACAAATACAAAAGATTATCCATTCATAATTTAAGTACACTCCAAAATACAATGATTATGTCAAAATACAAACTTAAAGTCTCCAAACCAAATATCCTAGAACAATCCTTGGAGGCTTCCGTTCTCAAACCCTGCTAAGGAAAACAAAGTTGGAAGGAATGAGCTAAAAGCCTAGTGAGTGATCCAAATATCCTGAAATCTCATAGTAGCAGTGAAGCAATAGAACAGTTGAACACTCAATAATTCACTATAAATCAGTTGGGGTATAAAATTTATAAAACATATAAAATGAGGAAACACTCAGTGAAAGGATTCAAGGTTCACTAGGAGCAGTTGTAGTCCATCTTACCAGTCACTCAAACCTTCTCCTTCTTATAACACCTGGTGGTAATACTCGAGTACACCGTAATCAGTGCCCTAGGTTACCAACCTACCCAACCGAGTCCACTTCTGGCTCGAATGGGCCGGTAACGAAGGGGAAAAGGCCTTGTTCAGCCAATGAGTTAAAGTACATATGGCCTACAGTCATGCGCAAATAATATACAAACAGTGGAATAATAAAAGTTGAGCAGTATAGTAAGAGTTAGGCCGAATGCGACAAAGTACACACTCACCTAGGAACAAGTATTTAACACTCATGAGGACAAGTAACATCAAGTATTAAACCACATAAACATGTAATTCACACAACATGCAAGGAACACTCACCGAGTTAAATAAAGTAACTTCAGGCGTTTGTACCCAAATCCCCTTCGTTTCCTCCTTCCAAGTCTAATAGCAAGTGAAATGAAAAGCATTTAGGTTTGGCTATCCCAAACTTAAAAGACCAAATGCATATGCTAGTAGTTTTTTTGCTTGATAACTAATCACAAATTTGATGCACAAAAGTCATAAGATGTCTAATCCAAATCATAAGTGCAAATCAAAAGGAAAATCTCATAAACACAGTAGGATCACAAGTTAAGTAGGTTGTGTCACGACAAGGGTGCATACGAATTAAGGGAAGTGAAAGAAACAATTGTAGAAAGAAAAATGATAAGTGACAGATTTGCCACCCTTCGGTATTTTAATCATAACTGTGGGTATGTTTATCAGATTGAGGCAAATTTTATGGAGTTTCGAAACTAAGACAAAGACCTACAACTTTTATGGAGATATCGAACCCCAGATCATACTTCATCATGGTCAAAATTGGCAAAATCAAAGACACAAGAAACCTGTCGGATCAAGAACAGGGTAACTGAACAGTTTCGGAAGAATGGCTATAACTCGGTGTAGAAAAATCGAAATCGAGTTCCGTCAGCGGCTTTTAAAACTAGATTCACAGCCTTTCCAATGGTATAAAGCTTAGGCTCTAGTTCAATTCTTATTACTACCAAAAGTTAAGGAATTTTCCTGAAATTCATTTCTGATTTCATCATCAAGGTTTCCTTTCCTACATGATTTCCGTAAAAACCTTTCAAGGGTTATTTCTAACTTTTAGTAGGGTTATTAACATATCAAAACATCAAATAAACCATCAATAAAGCATCATAAATCCTTAAGGCATTTCATCAAACATTTGAAGGTTATAAACAAAGCCCTATGTTCAAGTTTCCAACTACAAGGAGTTCTTCCTAGAGCACCTCAATCACTTTAAATTCATCTAACATGTATCTTCTTTGAATTTAAACATCACTAAAGCATAGTTAAATGGTTAAATACCTTGAGAATTGAGAGAGGAATCCACCCCAAAAGCTCCAACTTTCTAACAAAACTTGATGATCAAGTGATAATCTAACCTAGGGTTTCCTCTTGGAGATGTTTCTTCCACTAAATTTGCAAATTCAAAGGCTAGGGTTTTGGTGATTTTCTTGTGGTTTGGTTCGGCCAAGAGAGAAGAGAGTGGAGGAAATTTTGGTTCAAATTTTTGAAGACAAGAAGTTAAATAAGAAGGCTTAAGTCAAGGTCTTTATAGATGGTTGACAAGTGGTTCAATGTAAGCCATGAATTGGGATAAAATCTAGACATTTAGCCTCTAATCCCTCTATTTAACATATAACCCACTTAATGCCATATAAGTTTTATGTATTTAGCTACATGAAACATATAAAATGCAACTCTAAATTAATGCCATACAATGCATACAAAATAAAGTACTTAAATGAAAATAATGCAATTAATGATTCCATAATGCAATCAATTCATTTTTTTTCTTCTAGGGTCCTCACATAATGTGTAAACCACAAGTGATTAAGTGGCATAGCACTAATCATTGGTTCATTGTAAATTATAAATTTTGTAGATTATAAATTGTAACTAATATCACTTATCACTAACCAAGGAGTTAAGATATTACTATGTGTATATATAGGGGATCAAATGACATTGAATTAATTTTTCAAATAGGTAGAACATGACTAATATGTTAAATTGTGAATAATTTTAGGGTTCAAATCAAGAATAAAAATTTTACTAATGAGAAACACAATGAATGTACAAAAATCTAGAGTCCTAAATTACAAATTACACTATTAAAGAATGTAAATTGTAAATTGTAATATGCTTTAATTACTAAAATGTGATAATTGATAAAAACAAATTACAACATACAAATTAGAAAAAATTAAACAAACTAACAAAAGTCCCAATTCGGTAATAATACGGTTTTATACCGATTTTCGAATTCAATTTGGTAACCGATTTTGATTTATCAAATTCAATTCAAAATTGGAAATGGTTTAGACTTTTAAAGGAAAAATAACAGTATTACCGAATTCAATTAACTGAATTACCGATTTTGAACCAAATGCTGACCCTAAATAAAACAACGGTTTGGCTGTCAAGAGATATTTCAGGTACTAGTAATTTGAAGAAGTATAGTTAATTTTAGATAGTGTCCAAATGCAGAGGATGTAATATTTGTAATTGTATGTATTTACATAATAAGTTAGGTGTAATGGATGTCCACAAGACATTCATTAAAAAATTCATAAATGAAAAGCTACTCCCCTTGAAATTAAAATCTTTCCAATCTTAGGGTTTACAAATTATATGTTATCATATAAGTTTGGGGGTAAGGAAAGCAAAAGAGAGACTATTTAATCTTTGTCTAGTATATGGCAAAAAATTTATTGTTGAGATTGCGTCAAACTTGACCAATTGCTCAGGCTAAGAGCCTAAGACGGCTAAATGCATAATGAAAGAACAGCAAAATAATGTAGATATTGATTTTATTAGTGTTCCATCAACACTTTGATATTAGGGGGGCTCTAGATATATTTATTGTTATTTCCATAACGAGTGTCTAATATATAACTGTTAGTATATTTAACTTATACTCAATTTACCACTTACATACATTTAGAGTGTGTTTGATAAAACTAAAATATGAAATATGAAATCTGAATCCATTAAATTTTTGAATTGTTAAGTATTAAATTTGATACATTTGAATATATATCACATTGAGTGATAAGTGAATAGTTCATTACTTATTTTTAGAAGCAAATTTTGCTTAGAAAATTCAGTATTACTTAATTAATTCAAGTATTTTATTTTTGGTTGTCAAACATGTTTGAAAATGTTAGTATCTGAGCCCATTAATTTTAAATATTGAATTGGTTATCAAATAGGGCAATTAATTTACAGCGAACATAGGTTATGCATTAAGAGTGCAGATACCGATATTTTATACATTTTACTATTTGAATTCCAAAGGAAAAAAAGAAACTAACTTAGTTAAACAAACCTACAGTTAATCTGCCACTAAAAATAAAGACTAATCAATTTGATGTTTCGTTCTCCATTAATTTCATCAAAGATGAGCAATTTATGACGAACCTAAATTTATTAAGAGGCCTAAACAACCAAATTTTATATGCTCATGAAAGACAGGAATAAAGAATTTTAAACTACCAGAATAAAACCACATCTAGTAAACTAGTAGGTTCAAGTAAATATCAAATTAATTGAGGAGTAAATGCCAAACTAAATTCAACATGTAACACGCATATATCAATCCCTTTTTTTTTTGGGGGAGGGGGGGGGGGATGGGGTCAAAAAACGTACATAAATCTCGTGTCTAAGCTCTTGGAGGCAACAAATACGGTAATTTTGCCTTTGATTTATATTTATTAGATTTTTATTCCCTTGAACATTACGTGCCAAGTTAAATTCACCTTCTTTCCTTTCCTTTTTATTTATCTAAACTTTGTGACCCTGGATTTGGCAAACCCCTCGCGTCAAAAAGTTAATGGGGGATTTGGGCTTTCGGGCATAGGTTAAAAGGTTCAAACTTAACTTATCCATTACTATGAGCTTTAGGCTGGTATTGAACTTGATCCAAACTCATAGTTAAGTACACACTTATATATAATATATTAATACTTATAAATTATAATAAAATTATATGTACATTATTAATATTTTAATGCTATAATATGTATTATATATATCATTTAATATTTTATATCTTATATATATTATTCATATTAATAGGCTGGGTTTTAATTGGGTCTGAGCTTAGTAAAGGCCCAAACTAGGATACATTTAATTCGAATATATTATTTAGGTCCAAATTCTACTTGGCCAAATTAAACATAAGGATCATCGGCCTTTTTTTAGGTCGAATTGATCAGATTTGACTTAGTCCAATCCTATTGAGAGCCCTACTATCAATAAAGTTAATATTGATTATAGATTCTAACTTGATTATAGGTTCTTAAATAACTTAATTATCATATTTGCTTTGAAATATACAAAATGTATCAACCTAGATTTTTTGGTTGATAGCCTTTTGATTGTTATTTTGCTTGGCTTCCAAGTTCGAACGAATCTAAGTTACTAACTCAGATCAAGTTTGTAAATTCGTGGCATCGCACCATTTTTTTTGGGGTCAACATAAAGAATTATGATTATTTGTCTAGTCTTTAGTGCTTATGCTTAAATTGCTCTTCAGGATTGGAGTATACTCATTGACAATCTGGATAAGCGTGCAGCGTGTTCTCTGGTAATTTTTTCTTCATTCTTTTCGTGCCATTGCAACATATTGTCCAATTCTGAAGTCAATGATAGTAGATATTTCATCTACAAGAAAACTTGAATATTACCACATCTGTTGGCATTTAAATCTAAATATATGATCCCTATCACTTAGCACTGTATAAGCATTGAATTTAAAATTCTTCCTTACTGAACTCATGATAGAAATTATAGCATGTCCTTGGTTTGATAAATCTCAAGTTGTCTGCAATCCAAAATTCCAAACTGAATTTTGTGGTGCTAAATGTTCATCTTCTTGCTTTACTTTGGTGATGATGCCTTTGGATGAGAAGACTTCCCTGTGATGACTCCATTGACCTTAGCTTAAGACATTTTTTTTTTTTGGAGAAGCTTTGACATTATATATCTTGAGGCTTCTGATATGAGTGGATAGTCATACCCTATCTCTGCGCTTTGCTGTTGATCTCCTTCTCCTTCATCTTTATCTTCATCAGCATTTGGTTCCTCAGGTTCAGAAGTTTTCTTGTTCCATGCTTTATCTCTTCTTTTTGGATTGGCTGCTTGCTTTCTGAGATAAAGTCTCCAGGGACTTGTGATTTCTCATTCTTTGATACCTTGAGAAGATTAGGAAGTGAAGTTGTTGTTTTCTCACATACTATGGACCTTAGTGCTGCTCTTTTAGTTTCTTTATCTGCGTGGCATGTTACTGCTTCTGATCTTCTTCTCCAGTGCAGAAGCTTTCTGCAATTGCCTTTTCCTGGATTTCTGGGAGATTCTTGTTGTCAGTTAAGCTATCATTTGGATCTGCTTCTACTTCTTGCTCATCAGATTGACAACAAGGGCCCACCTCATGTTTTTGCATGTTCAGGAGAGTGGTATCCATCTCGGCCCCAACATCCAGTCCCCTACTTTCTGGCTGTCTCCAGTCCTGATTTATTAATGGTATTTTGTTGATCTTGAGCTTCTCTATCTTCTTGTTATTGTGGAGTCTCTAGTCCGGATTGCTCCTGCTCAGAAGGTGAGTTCTATCTTGTTCCCTGCCTCCATGTTCTGCTTTGACTGCTTCTGCTACTGCCTGGGAAACATCTCCAGGTTTGAGTTCTTCTGTTTCAGGCTGCAAAGTTTCACCTCTCAAGCCTTTTTGCATTAGTGAGTTTCTTTGTCTTAACTTGAAAGCTTTCTTTCAATGCCTGTTTCATGATCTTCTTTTGCCATAATCAAATCTGATATTATTTGACCAAAAAAAAAAAAATCTGACATTATAATGGAACTTTTACATAGCATTTCAGTGTCCTAAGAGTTATTTGTGGCCCGTGTAAGATTAGCCAATCCTCTTTTCATGCTATTTTATCAATCTGATCATTGTCTTCCCTACGTTCGGCCTTTGTTAAGATTTCTTCTGTTGGTCTCTCCATGAGCTTCACTTCTGGAATCGGATCTGATTTCATAGAGCTTAACATATCTTTGCATTGGTCTCTTGTCTCTCTCTCTTCCGCTTTCTCTTACCGAGGAAATTCTAAAAGTGTGATGGAAAAGCAAAAAGTTTCTACAAGAGGGGTTGTTTGCAAAAGAGTTTCTGACATTATGATTTTCGCATTTGTCAAATGCGAGTTCTGGTAATTTTGGACAAAAAAAAAAAGTGAAAAGATTATATTTTCCACGTGTGAAACTCAGATTTAATGAAGTGTGAAACTCGTGATTTGAAAATGCGAGTTTGATCAACTCGTGATTTGTCAAATGCGAGTTTCACTGAACTCGCATTTGTCAAATGCGAGTTCTGGTAATTTCGGACGAAAAAGAAAAAAAGTGGGAAGGAATATATTTTTCACGTGTGATAACTCGCATTTTGTGCTGATTTTTCTTTTTTTTTCCATTTCTGATGCAATTTTTTAGTCGATCCGACTAGCGAGCGGTTCGATTCGTTTGCAACCCCAAGAGGGTGTTTGGTAACTAGTTTCCCATTATTTAAGGAATTTTTGGTAACACATTAACCCGCTTGTGGATTATGATGTTATAAGGTTATAAACAATTGCCCGCTTGCGGGTTTTAGGGATTATATTGACGAAAACAATGTCGAGTAATTGTGAGAATCTCAGTGTAACTCCATTTGTATTTGATCGTAGATAGCATACAATTAAACTTGTTTCTCTAGTAAAATGAAAAATTATGAGCCCGTGTGGTACAATTATGTGTATGGTTATCTACAGATCATACAAGGAAATTTTGTTTTGGCTTCACAATTACTACATGAGCCCTTTTTTTTTTTTTTTTGGTACCAATGAAGACAATCAAATCATCTTTACCTAATATTCCAAAATCAAATCAGAATCAACTGTTCACAATTAACTATGATGAGACTCTTCTCAAACTTAACCATGTAAGTTAGACACATCAAACTGAATTTCAAGTACTGAGAAATTGACATTGGTGGCGACAAAGGAATTTGCTAGATACATATCATCAATCTAGTTTGCTTAGGACAATTTGGCATTCAATCCAATTGACATTAACATTGCTTAGGACGGTTTAGGGTTTAGGGTTTAGGGCCTTGGCGTTATCGTTTTAGGGTTTATGGTTTCGGGATTACAGTTACTAATATTTAGGGTTGTAGGGTTTAGGGTTTCGGTTTTATTAGGGTTTAGGGTTTGGGGTTTGGGGATTACGCACAATGTTCACTACATAATAAATTAATCATCAGTAGTAAAGAAGAAAAAATAAAAAGGGGAAAAATTCATTTTTTTAACAATCAAGTATTTCCTTAAACCACAAAGAGAAAGAAAACAAAATTAATAATCATTGTAATAATCGGAATGAAAAACGGAGACATTTTTTTTTTTGCAAAACCAGTTATCCTTCTGGACATGGGCATGTCCAAAATGGTTGGAGTCTTCTAGTCCGGCATGCTCTTATTCTAATGCGATTTCAAAAAATTTACTTTTTTTTTATAAATTTTACTTATAAGTGAAGTCGCATTCAGGCAATGAGAATTTGAAAAGTAAACACGCCTTCTTAGAATACAACTTCAAAAAAATTATTATTTTTTTATTTCAAATGCGAGTTTCAACTGCAATTCAAATTACTTTTTTCGTTAAATTGAAGTAAACTTCAACCATCCAGGGATTGCGATTTACGATATTTAAGAGAACTCGCATTCACCGAATGCGAGTTCTAATCATTTTCTTTTTTTTTCCCAAGGAACTCGCATTCATATAGAACTCGAATTCTGTGAATGCGAGTTCTTTTTTTCATTTTCTTTTTTTTTATTTGCCATTTTCCATTGAACTCGCATTTGGGAAATGCGAGACCATTGGAACTCGCATTTTCCAAGTGCAAAATTCACTGGTTTGAACCCTATACCCAAATCACCCTATTTGCAGAAAAAACTTTAAAATTCATAACATTTTTAGAAATTTCTCTTCTCCTACTACCTTTGATGTATCAATGTTGGAACCATTGGCACCTAGCACCTCCTTATATTTCTCCTTGGAATTCTCTTGCTGACTTCGGCTCAGTAAATGGAAAAGCAGAGTTTATACTTTGGTTGTTAAACTTTTTGTCTTCATTTTCACTCTTTGTTAGATTTTCATCTCCATCTAGCTTTGTCGCGCTTATCCTCCTTGCGACACTTTCCTGGCCTTGTGAAAAAAATATTAGTTCTTTTCTTGTTTATGTAAAAATTTTCAAGTAGTTATTATTATGTAGTGAGGGGCCCTGGTCTAGTGGCTAAGCTTGAGACCCTCAGAACTTAGAGGGCTTGGATTCAAATTCCCCTTCCTCCTCGTTTCTTAAATCCCAATCTTTCCCTGCTTGGAAGAAAAAGCTGTGTATGTCTACATACACAAGATATTCGCCTGATACCTCTGATGATGCTCCTGCTGTCACTTCTGAATCATATTTGTATAATTTTTTCCTGGTGATGGCAACCCTTTAAACACTCGTCATACTTTGGAGACCTTACTTCAAAAATTTCAACCTATGAGTATATGACACGAATTATTATCTCATGTCATGGGTAGCTTAGGTATTACAAATATGGTACTCATGCATGATAATATTATAGTCAAGTGACTTAAAGAAATTTTTTTGTCAAACTAGAGAAGAGAAGAATGAAACAATGTATAAATCCTTACGTAACAAACATCTTTGGCATGGCAGGTCAGTGATGACCTGGTGAAGACTGCAAACTGAGATATGCAGAAGACTGAAAGACCTAAAAGTTTTGATCTCTTTGGTTCCCGTTCTTTACCCCTTTTCTTTGTGTTCGCCATTTATTTCACTTTCTATATGCAACAGATGGAGTAGTTCATGGAAGCATTTTTTTTTTTTCAAAACAGTTTTTGGAGTCCAGTATTGTACAGGCTGCGCCTCTGTAGAAGTTGGAATAATCATCAAGAGCTAATTTGATAAAATTTTACTGTCATGGAGGATATAAATGTCATTTCCTATGCTGCATTACAATTGAGCAAGATGCTATAGAAGTCATCTAACTCATGTTGGCTAAGGCTTACCATCAATGGACTTTCCCTCGTACCATTCACGGCGGCGGAGATGTCAATTGCGAGATTTTAGTGAAACACATCGGTGGAGGAGGAGGTTAACAAAGGTGTTTGATTTGCCCATTCTATGCATTTGGTACTTGATTTGTAGTAGAAATATTTCTGGAAATTTAAACAGTTCGAATTTTGTCACGATGTCGCACTGCACTCTACTCCTTTTGAATCGTGCAATTTTACCTTATATAAATATTATTTGAAACAATTACTATAGCACTTTTTATAATATGATAAACGTGAGGTAAAAAAAAATTAGAAAGATAAAAATGTATATTAAAATATGTGTTTGTAATGCAGGTAAATAATTTGATACAAATAATGCCTATCCAAACGCACATATTATCCCAAACTGGTTCAATCAGAACAAAATTGTGAAATTAGTTTGCTTGGATACATCGTTATTTAGAAAATTTTGTAATATAACTTTTTCTAATCACCCCTTTTTTTGGTCTTCCAGCTGAGCTCGAGAGCGCTGGCTCGCGTTCAACAAGGATAATATTCTTGGTGCAATATATGAAGTCAGTTAAAAAAATCTTTAACACCTTCTCCATTAGATAAATCAACAAACTACATATGATCCCATAATCCCATAAGATAAGAGCAACAAAATATCAACACACACACACGATTTATGTGTGTGTCTATATGCATGCATGCATGTGTATATATGTCTGTATATGTTTTTGTAGACACTACACACACCCTCAATTCAAAGAATGGATTTAAAAAAAAAAATAGCAGACCTTCATCCATAGCATGAGTTAGCATCAGACAAGTCAACAGATTAAGGAGCCGTTTGGTTCGAATTCCACTATCACTATCACTATTGATATCATAGAGTGGTCAATGATAATGAGTTTTGATGAAAACCCACAGTGTGTTTGTTAATATGGAATGGGTTTTATAATTTATTATTTTTCTTTTTCATTGTTTCTTTTTTTCTTTTCTTTTTCTTTCCATTTGTTGAAACAGTAGCATTTTATTTTCTTATTTTTACATTTAATGAGAATAAAAGGGTAATTAAGATGATTTAAAAAGAATAAAATGGACAATTAAGATGATTCCTTAGTAACAGGTGCTATCATTCCCATTAATTTATTCCAAGTGACCCCAACCAAACATTTTATATGAGTATAATTGAATTTGAAATCCATAATAGGGGTTGAAACCTATTTACCAAACGCCCCTTAAATTATATTCACGGACTTCCAAAAGGAAAAAATTAAAGATAATGGCCTAACGAAAATCCCAAAACCCAAGTTTGAATTCCCAGCCGTTCCCTCAATGGAGATGAATCAAGAATCATGTTGGCAGATTCGGCACAAATCTCTTCATTACATTCTTCCCAAGAATAGCCGCACCGGCGGCCAAGCCACCAAGCGCTCCGGCAACAGCAGCCGATCTGGGTCCGGAGGCGGCCTTCAAAAGGACCCCAGTACCAAGCCCAGCCAAAACAGGAGTCAGACCATCATCAACTTCCCCTCTAAGATTATAAACCGCGCTGTCGAGCCCAGCAAAAATCAGCCCCAGAATGCCCAAATTGTTCCCGAATTTCATGCCGGAGTGGCCGCCGGAGCTGAGAACCCGACTCATCCTAACCTTCAAAGACTCCCCAGCTTCGGCTTCCCTGAGACCTGAAAACGTTCCGGTGATTCTCCCGGTGGCTGCCCCGAGCAAGTAGGACGTACCCGTGTAGAACGTGATATTCTCTGAAGTTGATCGACGCTTCTTGAGGGCATCTTCGTAGTATAGGAATTCAGGGGAAGTCGGGAGATCGTAAAGGGTTTTAAGCGGCTGCAGATGGCCGTAGTTTGGGAGGTCTCGATAGGGATTATACTGACGAGTTTTGTTGTCGGCTGGGTTGGCCGGCGGTGAATACATATGTTCGCCGGGGGCAATCGTCGATGATGAGGAGAGAAGGGGAAGAATTCAGAGTTTGGAGATAATAACGAAGGGTTTAAGGGTTTAAGGATTTTTTCCGTTTTCTTTATTTTGTATTTCCTTTTTGGGGTACTTTTTTTTTTTGGGTGTCAAATTCCGTTATTGTTGTTTTCTTCTTTGGGGTATTTGATTGATTTATTGTTTAAGATTTGTACTAGGAGTTGTGTTCTATGATAACTCTATTATTTTTTTTTTTCCTTTTTGGATCTTTAAAATATTTTGCAAAATTCCATCTCAAGGAATCCAAACCATAGGTACAAGTAGAATGGGTTTTATTTGACATGTGAAACTTATATGACTTAAGAAACTTCCTCATTTCAATATACTTCACGACACAAGGGCAATAAAATATAAAATCTGAGAAGAGGTTCAAAATTGCGATTTAATCAAACGAAGAATCAGCTGGTCGAAGCTTACAAAGTTACAATCATGCAAAATAATGTCTCATATTATTTCAAGTAGGAATAGAGCGAGATTTAAGAATGGAGAAAAGTAAAGATTTAAACTCAAGATCTTTAAATCTTGGAGTCTCAACTTTAATTACTACATCAATGCCTCTCTAGCAGTGGTTAATTAATTTTAATAAAACAACTCCACAAATATAATTAATAACTAGTAATGTTTAAAATCCATAGCATATGCAATGCGGCAATACATGTGAACCGGTAAACTAAAGTAAATGTTAATTTATTATTGCAATTAATAGTTGGGATAATTTTAGAAATCTCCCTTGAGGTTTCATATAATATCACTTAGCACTTCTAAGGTTTTCAAAATCTTATTTACCTATCTTGAATTGACATTTTTTATAACATTTTAGCCCCTCTGAGGAAAAAGCAAGAGAGATAAAACTTTTACTTCAAATACTACCCTTATGTTTTATAAAACTTACATCAATAATAAAAATTAAAATACAGCTAAAAAAGTAAAGCTAACAATATCTAGAAATTGCCTATGTTGTTTTCATGAAAAAAAAAAAAGCATAGGCAATTTGTCAATGTTTTATCATGAGATCATTTTTTGATTAGTCTTTTTAATATTGGCTTATTAATTTTTTTTTTTTATAAGTAGGCTTTACATGCAAATCACGTGTTCAAAAAAGATTATTTTAATTTTGAGTACAACTTGAATTATATCATGTATTAAAACATATCTCCTGAAAATATTGCTTGACTTCCCTAAATCTGTCTCTCAAAAATTTTTAAGGTTTAAATTACTGACCAAAATCCTTTTAAGTCATTGATGTTATTAAATTTAATTTAACCACCTCCTTTGCTACCCTGCCACCATCTAGATAGATAAAAATATGGATTGATATTGGATGATCATTTGATTATTTTTGGGTTAAAAATTTTCTTTCTATTTGGAATTTTTGGTTTAACAATTACTAAAAATGTAAGGGTAATGCTGTCATTTTTGTCTAGTCTTGTCAAGCTGATAGAGTAAATAAATGAAATTTTAAAAACCTGAGAGGTACTCCAACACATTTTGCTAAATAAATTTTTTTCTCGTTCACTTTTAAAATGTTAATTTTACGTTTCTTACTAATTCAAGTTAATAAATTTTATCCTAATGTAAATTTTCAACCATTTTTAAACTTGAAATCACCATGTGACCCACATTTAATCATTTTTATGTATAAAAAGATCAAATCCCCCTTTTTAGAGGCAAAAATGAATATAGATTAGATTAAATACCACTTTTTAAGAGAAAAGTGAATATGATTTGGGTCGGATCCTACTTTTTTGGGGACAAAAATAATTATGAATTGGGTTATTTTTTTTAACTACAAATGATATTTAATGTTTTTTCCTCAAAAAATTGACCACGAATGGATTCAAGGTAAAAAAGTGGTAAAAAAATCTAGGTTGGGATAAAATTTTATCGACTTGATTTTGTAAGGTACGTAAAGTTACTATTCTGAAAGTGAAGAATAAAAAGATTCATTTGACAAAATGTGAAACTGTTTTGAACACTTTTCTCAAGATAAAATGTACGTAAGGGCGAGAAATTTAAGGAAATTGTCGAACTTCACCAAACTCAAACAAAAGAGAAATAATTCAACTCTTTCCACTTATAAACACAACCAAATACATGGTCAGATGTGATAAATAATTCAATCCTATCACATCCCACAAAAGTCTATTTTTCCTTTACTTCCTCTCATTCAAATTTCAGACTGTAAAAAGTTGCTGTACATTTTTGCTTCTTAATAGATTTGTCTTAGATGGGAACGATAACAGATATAGCATGCCCAGATCATGAACATACCTCGTTCTCAGATGATGATCTTTATGTTCTAGAGATTCTACATCAATGGATGAAATTCCTTTACTTCAGTATGTTATCCCTCAACTCAATCGTGCAAATAATGAAATTGCATCCCTTGGTTTAGGACCAAGTCAACATACTCGATATCTAACCTGAGGTGAATTTGATTAAGTACAGGAAAATGAAAGGAGATTCTCACACTGCAACAGAAGCACTAGCTTTGCCATGCGCAAATATAACGGTAAAATGGAAGCATTTGGCAGGGCTTTAGGGTAGAATTGGCTCAAATGATTTGAAATAATTTTCATATCAAAAGCCAGGTTCAAGAATAAAAAGATTGAAGAAATCAAAAGAAGATTTAAAGTATTATAAGACATGCCTCAACCTGACAATTCCTGTATGGAGCACAAGTGTACGGTTACGAATTTTTTGGAGCTAGATTATTTATATGTATATATATTAAAAAAAAAAAAGTCTTCTGCTAATCAGAGGCAAAATCGGAGACAATCCCTCATATCATCCAAACAATTTTTGCCATCAAAATCCATTTGCAAAGCTTCTGATCGCCAGATACCTTCCGCAATGCAATTCAATGGCAACAATCTCTAGGCAGATAACTTGCAAATGATCCATCCTTCAGCAATCAGAGTAGAAACAACGGATTCTCTCTAAACTTCTTCCTAGTTAAGGTTTTGACCACCGTTACATATCCATTGCATTTTTTACGTGCAAAAACTCTGGTATAGAGAACGGTATCATATCCTCCACACTCCCAGATCCCACTAAAACCCAATGGTCGAGGTGCCAGGAAAACTTTTTTCTGTTCGACAGCCCTCACCACCTATAAATTATTGCATTTTTACAAACAAAACTCTAGCGTAGAGAAGCTTCATACCATCTGCACTCCCAGAACCTCTAAAAATCAACGGACAATGTGTAACTGGGGCCAAACAGAAACTTCTTTGTATCCTGAATGGCAGATAAAAGGGTATCATACCACCTACACACCCAGATTCTCTAAAAATCAACCAAAAAGATTCAAATGGCCCAAAGGAAAGTCAAAACTTTCCCAATGTTCTGATTGTTTTGCCTTCAAGGGTTCAATGTCTTGTGAAACGTAACCTGCAACAGGCAAATGTTATTAATCCCAGAGTGGTAGAATTGAAATGAAAACAACTGTTTCGATTAAAAAATTGAAACCAGTAGAACTATCGACAGAGGATACATGGAAAAGTGTACATGATTACAATAGACTAGAGCTGGGTCCCATATTGCTGTGAAATATTATACCAGAAACAAAGCTAGAATTCAGCATGGTAAGCACAATACGGCATCTCATCTGTTTCAGCACTCTCCTCTCATGTAAGCACAGACTCATGCATGCACACACTGATATGCTTAAATGTAGTCCAGTAATAATTTAAACTTTTAGATAAGCTTGTCTTTCATCACAAGTCAAGCTTGGTCCAGAATTCATAACACTAGCATATAATTCCTAGTGAATTTGGGCATTCAGTCAAATTTCTCTGACTTTTGGCAACCATCCTCCAGCGGTTTTGGTCCCCCAATTTTGGTTCGTAATTTAGGAATTAACAGGGAGATGTCCATTAAACATTTCTTTAAGACTAGTTTAGACTCTCCTTGTATTTAAATAATAATAATAATAATAATAATAAGTAAAAAATAAAAATAAAAACAAAAGAATTAAGCGCTCCAGTTACTTGCAAGCAGAAAAGTAACAAAGCAAATGGCAAGCCAGCATTTTACACAGACGTACAGAAGTTGATGTCTTTAGCAGCTCCCTTATAGCCATTGTTGCATAACCAGAAGCAGGAAGGGTGAAGCTCAATCTGAGAGCCTTCTGACTCTCCTGGTTATCAGCAGAATCAGATACTTCAGTTTGGTGAAACCCTGCCCTATCACTTCCAGCCTCATCTTCAGCTGAATCCGTCATAGCACTTAAACATGATTGTCTTCCATTATCAATTAATTGTTGTTCACTTGTCTTCCCATTCCCACAGTCCTCCTCTCTGACCTTTTTTACCTTTTGTGACTTGGCAATTAAGTCCATATCTGTCTCTGCTAAAGGAATATTTCCATCTTTGTAGGTGAGCAATTCCCTACAGAAAGATAATTAAAACATATCCACCATAAAGACTTCACAAATTTGAAATGAATACCAGAGCCAAATAAATAAAAAAACAATCCAAAGGGACACTGCCATACCATTGAAATTCCTTTGGCTTTTGAAATACCCGCCTGTAAGCTCCAGTGATGCTGGTTATTGAAAACTCCCTACAAGTAATCAGATTCTTCTAAGAAAGCAGACAAAAGGTGACTGCCAAATTGCAACACAAGCAGCACAATGAGCAAGAGAGAAAGCAGTTGAAATAAACTTAGTAAGGTCTAATGTGGAACCATTTTGACGATTGCATGCTGTCTAAGAAGGCACCTCAGCAGCATCAAGTTTGCTTAAGAGGTCATCCTTAACCACTTTGTAAAAGGACTAAGGATGAGAATGCTGAAATTCAGTACTTAATCAAACAGAAGAAAACCAACTAATTAACATACTTGACGCCATGCACGCTCTCTGTCAACCTGATAGCTTCCTGGACAATATGATCAACTAGAATTAGAGAAAAAAAGAATAACACAAACGCAATGAAACAGGAATTTCAAGTAATCCCAAGAGAACAAGATAAACACTAACATCATGGAAATGTACTAGTATTTTCAAGTTACCCGAATGAAAGATTATAAAGAAAACATGGATGATACAATAATTACCCACTAATCCCACCATTCTTTTTGACACTTAAAATTTTCTCTTCCCCTGCAACTGGAGTTAGGTATGTTATATGATTATCAGAACACAATGAGTGGATTTCTGGAAAATCAAGGCTTAGGAAAGCACAAACTCATGGAACTACAATTGTAGCAACTGTACCATCTTTCAACATCCCTTCACTACTATGTCAAATAATCACCATTTCTATAAGCTGTGGTACAACATCATGACAACTTTCCAGCCATCTTCTCCTCTATAATGAAATTCCAGATTACCCAGCAAGCAAAGGACTTGAGAACTAGGAAAAACCAATAAAATTCTCCAAAACACTCAATACCTAAACTTTTTTTTTCATTTTCCCTAACTTTTCAGGTTTTATTTCAATACTTTTAAGCAATTCAGGACCAAAGTAAAGTAATTTTCATTCAGGTTCCGCATACATTAACAGGTTGTAATTTACTAAAAATCTGCACATAACTTTGGTAAATCCACTAATCTAAACGTGAAAAGAACTAGTTAATCACTTTAGTCCTTTCATAGATTATGAAGCACATCAGAGGTTCCACACCAATCTGAGTACTGCAAACAGCAACACAATAGTCCAATGGGGTAATAGCAACAAAAATCTATCTCAGAGCACTAAGAATTGTGTACCAAATTTTGACAAAGATAACATACCTTCTTTGCCAAGTCACAATAAACTTCTTCAATATTGTTCCTTGGATAAATCACTTTTGACCTGCCATTAGTAAAGTTTCAAATGCAAAAGGAACGAAGCAGTGATCTGTAGCATCAGTGAAGGGAAATGGTGTTCAAGTTTTCTCCCTACCCTGGTAAAGGAAGGACAACATCATCTACCATGTAAGTCCCAGCATTTAAATCTTCTTCAGTTATTGCCTGCAAAATAGCAATTTACTGTCTTACATCTAATTTTAAAACAGAAAGGCAAACCTAAAGTTGTGTGTGAGAGAGAGAGAGAGAGCAATGACAGCACTATAGTAAGAAAAAATTTGGTCACTTTTGTCAAAACTTTATATACAAATCTCGATAGATATCAGATAAGATCATCTTCAACACCATGTTATTCAGTCCATGCAAGAATTTTTACCGGTTCACTTCCAAACAGAATTCACACTGTCAAGAAATAATCTCCGTTTATAGGTTGAATACAAAACAAAAGTACACATAGAATATGATCAAGTGAAAATGGTGACATTCAAACGGGTTTCGTACTATTATAATCTTCTCCGCTCTGTGATTATTTCTTAAAAGTCAAAAGAAATCCCCTTAATACAAGATGTTTTCGACATCAGCAGGTGGCCTGCATTCTCTAATAATAGCAAAATGTGACTTCTGAACTATTATAAAATTGATCATTTCCTCAAAACACTGAATAATGCAGACAGTTCAGGTTACAGACTTCTCCAACTCAAGTTAAAAGACCCAGGAATCAGATAGCCACAACAGGGAAAACCTTAATACTTGCCTTTACTGAAACATCTTTTTCTTCTGGGAGGTCAGCTTCTGAAAATTCATCTAGATGATTAGAGGTGTCACTCGAACTACCATCTTCAAATTCAGAATAATTGGCCTCCTTTTCTGTTTCACTACAATGTTCTTTGCAATACACCAAGTCCCCCAACACAACATGGTCAATTCCTGGAACATGATCAGCCCCAGAAAGGGGAGAGAGAAGCACAACATAATTAATCTCAAAGAGATATATGATAAGAAGAAATTTAAAAAAAAAAACATAAAATCACAAAAGGCCACTGAACCAGCCAGATGGCTTCAGATGAAAACCTAGAGAAATACACACCATGTTTTTGCACTCTCATACTAGCTGCATGGTTCCAGAGATAGCTCTGATAACTATGTATGTACCTGCAAAGCAAAACTATTGTTATGGAACTTAAAGACCAGGACTATGGAATTTTAGACCACTAATCCTTGAGAGAAAAGTGCACTAACTTCAGCATTCTTTCTTCCTTTTATAATCTCATTTGTTTGTTAAGGGAAGACAAATAAGCACCACTAATATCTCACTATTTAGATATCAAAGATCATTTCTATATGCATAAAATTGAGGATGGTTTGCTAAGTGCATGATGAGTATGAAGAGGAAGCCAAAACTGAACCCCATCGACAAATTAATGAGTATATTCCTATCCTAGAGAAATGTTAGTGAACAACAGAAACAATAAGAAGAAGCACTAGTCGAAATATTGACAAATGAAGAAAAATCATGAGTCCTATTAGCAAATAGCAACGTGTTACATATTACTCCTATTAATTCATAACTAGTTCTCATTGGGAAGGAGCCAAATTAGCATCAAGACTTTACTAGAACATTCTACCCATAGCATGACTATCAGGATGCAAATGTGCTCCATGAAAATTATGTATATAATGGAACTGCAACAGAGAATAACAATGCAGCACTGCACAATTTAGCAGATTAAAGGAGACATAAGAAGAAAATATAAAGGAGACATAAGAAATGGAGAATTGACAAGAAAAATTAACACCAAGAAGTTATTCACTTTCCAGATTTCAGTTAATGTAAGTGCAAGCCATATAAGAATGGGCAGTAGATGACTTTTCTCCGATTTGGAAATAAAAACAAAGCCAAGAGATGTCAAAGAAAAATTCTCTTCTTTGTTACCTGTAGTAAAAATGTCTTTAATCAATTTAAATCCTAGATGTTGCAAACTCCACTTAATGAGATATATAACAATTTCAATTGATGTCAAGTATCACAAGCACAATCTGTGATTGTCATTCGATGCTCCCAACAATAAAAGGAGACACCAAAAGGTTGAGGCTAACAAGATACAAGCTCATTTAAAATGAATACAAACCAAATTAAAATCTTCTATCATAAACATGAAGCATGCTTCATATGACAGACCAAAATATATAAAAGCAAAAGAAAAAATAATAGGTTATACAGTCACATCTACAAATCTGTTTTCAGAAGTATGGGGAATATCATTGCTTCTGACAATGGAGAACAGGAAAAGATAGCATTGCTCATAAACCATAAGTATTTCTCCATACAGTACATCTACTAGTTGATATGGTTAAGAAAATGCCAATCACTACCATAAGCAATTACTGCACTAATAAGTGAACAATTCAATTTCAGTTAGAGAAGCCAATAAGCTTTGTCTTTGCTGGCTTACCACACAAATGTAGACATTGGCTCAAGGCTGATTATCTATCAACAGATGCTTGTACTTGTGAGAATCCAAACATACATTTAGTAGGAAACTAAGATATACTACTTGAAACTCATTTAAAGTATATTTCCAGATATCTTTGCATTTAACAAAAGAAGAAAGAAGAAAATTTATTTCCTTTATTACTTACATCATTCTAAGCGTCCTGGGTATAGATTTTAGAGCTTGTAAGTGGTTCCCTGGACTTCTCTTTAGACACTGAAGCTGGATAGAATTTAGAAGCAAAAGTTAGCAATTAATGTCAAGATGACGATTCTCATGACTATTTGTCACGAAAGGCATCCAGAACAATAAATAAAAATAAATAAATCATAATAATTAAAAAGAAAGAATTATGACACAATCAACAGTACTGAAATAACACCATATAAAAAAGCCATACTCATCAGAAGAAGAAACAACCTTAAATGCATGCTAAGGCTCCCCTTTTCCCTTTACTCATACTAGACAACAGATGCTCTATAATAAACAGCTAGCAATTTGTTCTCACCAATAGACTAACGCTGATTAAACATTAAAATTTTCATTTAATACTTTTTCGTCACAGGCTGACAATGGGGTAACCTATAATCAGAGAGAAGCCACCTATCTATGTACAGGAACTTACATGTCCTGCAAAAGACCTGAATAAATACATACTGAAAAGGAATGTGACTGACCTATTAACAAAGAAGAGGATGAAATTCCAACTTAAATTGTGAACTTGTGTTTGAAATCATTAAAAGTCATGTAATTTGGTGGAAAGTACTTAAAATAGCTGCATAAAATTTTCCGTGGGGTTCTTAGTACAGGATGGCTATAGGAACATTCTGATACTATCATTTGCTTATTTAAGAGTTCCAACCATAGTGCCACCATTAAGGTGATATAGTCAATGCCATAGGCTGAGAATCAGTGGCACTCCATGCCACAAATTGATGCTACCCTGTTAGATAGTTGAATGATGTAAAATGAGGTGCAGTGTTCTGCAGCTGGACCATAGGATTTTTTTCCCAGATTGTACAAATTAAGTTTCTGGAAAATGGGGTAGCAAAGGGAAAAGGAGGAATGCAACGAATAAAATCAGGGAAAAGAAAAAAAAGAAAGTCTCTATATTCATAAGGATTATCCAGATACTTTGCAAACTCTTTTAAGCACCATCTGTTAGCTTTGTAACCTTTGTTATAATAAAGGGAATGGTAGATTTCTGGACTGAAAGGGATTTGTAACAAAACTACACACAGCAGGAAGACATAAGGAAAGAATATGAACAGAAAGAAAAGAAAACCTCCACGTGCATTTAATCCTTGCATGTATATGTCTTATAAAGAAAACCTCCACGTGCATCTAATCCTTGCATGTATATGTCTTATCTATCTTTTACCGTCAAGAAACAATGTAAATCATTTCTTATGAAACAAATCTCCTCTAATAGATAGTAACCATTACTTTAGATGTTAGAAGATGCATTAACACCTTTGTCCCTTGCAAAAGTGGAAAATTACATAGATTGCTCGTTTAGTAGACAGTAGTAGTCATGACCAAAGCTAAGGACCTTTTCCTTAGATGCGCTATCATAAAATTACAAAAGGAAAAAAAAAAACTGACAATTTAGTCATCTTAGCACATCTAGGTTAGTATTATACAATGTGGCAGCTCTGGATGAGATTTGACCCTCGCTTTTCTTTATGTTTATGGAAAGCTTAAAGAGTCTCAACATTGTAAAAAGAAAAAATTCAAAGAAACTACACTGCAATGCGTCCAATATTGCATTAATTAATTCTTGTATGAGATTGTAAGATTAGTTCTCTTTCATTAGAAACTCCATCGATGATGCCGCTGTTCAATTTTTCCTGGTGACACGACATAGTAAGTTATAGGAAAAGAACACTGCTGGAAACAACAAAAACTAGAAAAGTGGATGTAGGGAAGAAAGAAAACACACTACACCCAAAAAACCACTTTAACTATTTTGAATTGATATACTAAACCTGTGTAATTTAAATCTCTCAATGAAAAGCATCAAGAAATGAATGACAAGATGAAGCACCAGAATGAGCCTCAAGAAACAGCAAAAACTACGCAAACAGAGAGAACAATCAGGCACACAGCAGTTTGAAACTTACAATTGCCCTTTCAGCAACAAGATGGCGAGGTAATTGCCTCAGTGTCCCTTCAATATCCCCAGTATCCTTATAATACTCCCTTACATTTCTTATAGCTTCCTTCTGTGTTAAAAAATCTAAGCTAAGGAAAACAAGTAAAAAGTGCCGCCAAACTGCAAGTAGCAGATTCAACAGCAAATTAATCATGATACATGTGTAGCTAGTTCTACTTATTTTTTAGGAAGAAGGAACTTTGAGGCACATTTAAAATATACTGCAAAGGATATCCCCTTCTCTTGGGTCAAGGATCATTTCAACCGCATTCTTCCACTCCCCACGCAGTAAGGTAGCTCCAATAAGGTGGGTGGGCACAGAACCACTTCCAAATCTCTGCATATGAATTAGATATTTCATTAACAGAGGAAGGGAAAAGTGGTAAAAGAAAATACATAAGCCTCATGTAAACCAATGTCAAGCAAAAAGATGAAATAAAAGAAGGGGAAAAGGAAAAATCAATTAGACTGCAGACTAACAGGGTTGAGGTTGAACATTTTTTTGGAAACCCATATACTTCCTTCAGGATAAATGTCGCTTATATCACCTCACTGAAACACATATGATCTTCCTTCAGGATATACAATCAAATATTAAAGCTAGGCAAAACAAATCAACGATCGACATCAGGCATTTATCCCCAAGATGTTACTGCATCTGATGTCAAATTGATTGCTCATGGTAAATAGCCATTCTCTCTCCCAAAATTCAGAAGGCAATAAGGTCAAGGTTATACGAAGAGGTTTCAGGGGAGGTAATCTTGGGTAGTTTAAAAAATAATAAAATAAAATAAAAAAGATAAGGTAAAAACCAAAACATGATCATTTAAAAATAAGCACAGGAACAGGAACAGGTCATCTACTACATACTAGCTATGACATCAATGTAATGAAAAGAATGGGCAATGGAGGACTATAGTGCATGAATTAGGAAAAGAAGAAGAAATGACAGCAAATAAAGACATGCCTGCAAGCCAAAGTAATTAATGAATCCAAGCTTTCCCAATGCATTTGCAGATGCTTCTATAACAGCTTCAGATTCTGCAACCACACCCTGTAAAATTGTATATTGGACAATGATATTAACATGTTCCACAATCTAAAACAATTAACGATTGTCATTTTTAATAATAATACAAATGAGGAAACAAAAAGGAAAATAAAAAGGAAAAAGATATTTATTTTCTTTTAAGTTGTTGCTAGATTTTGATTTTCATCAAGTAATGCAAGACTTCTTTAGATGGATGGTTTTCTGCATGTTCTCCACAAAGAGTATTTACTCTTTATGCACACTAAGGCAACAATAGTTATTTCTAGTCCACAAACATTCTTTTGCTATGCAGCAGCAAAAAGCTCTGTTTAATTATTTGAATCTCTTGAGTCTTTCCTAATCCTTGAAGCTGCTTCCCACCAACACTATTGTATTTACCTCTTCAGCAATCTTTTACGCGTCATGTAATCTGCAGTTATTTTTCCTTCTCTATTTCTAGAATACTACTAGACCACCCCCTCCCACAGCTGCAAACCCAGGCAACAGAGGACATATACAAGGGTACGATCCTTTTGTACTGTATAATCTGGCACAGGCATATTAAGGCTATACACAGTGCATATCATTACCTTAATGTGACTGTAAAACGATTCCCATGGAGCTGACCGAGAAGAAGCCCTTCACTAACATGACTGTTACAAGAATTCAACTGTCAATCCAAACTCCACAAAAGTAGAAATATGAAAATCAAAACTGCAGAGTTTATATCTCACCAAAAGTCTCCAACTTTGATACCAATTAATCTCTCATTGAGTGCAGCTAATCTATTTGCTCGCTGCTTAAAAACAGTTACCTGAAATTTTTTAATCAGGAAGATGTCGAACATTATCTATATGGAAAGACATCAGACTTTATACATATGGAAAGTAGAATAGAAAATATCTTAAGAGGAAAGAACATAAAAAATTCAAAAGTAACACATTCATAACACAGAAGAGCATGTTATAAGCACTGTTCTTAATGTGGAAAACCTATAATTAGTAATACATATATATATATATATATATATATGTATAAGAAACTAACCTGACTATTAAATGGAAAAAACAAAAGAGAAAGAATAGCAATCTCTCAGCTGTCATATGCTTTGACAAGGATACATCACAATCCTATACAGCATTCCTCAAATTCATCTTTTTGTCCAAAAAGAATCTAACTTAAGGGGTGCACAACTCAATCTTGAATTGGCAAGAAGATAGCATAAATCAGTGGCAGCACAAATTAATGCTTCTTCCAGATTAACTCAAATGAAAATAATGAACATCAAGAGCAAAAGTAAACTAATGACTATCAGGGAAACTGCAAGCAAAGAAAATAAATAAATATAGAAGAAAGAGAGAGATCACATTACCCTTTGAGTTGATATGGAGCGTTTATCCTTTGTACCAGCAAATCCAAAGGACCTTGGCTGCCAAAGAGAATAACAAACAACTTAAAAGATCCACAAAAACCAATATAAGATCCAGTTTTTATCAATACATCAATTTCATGAAGGCTAAAACTCTGTAAATATTTTAGTGTTGTCAAAGAACAGCACATAGAACAATACAGCTATGCACAATGAAATGTACACTAGGATGTGATACATCCAAGAGCTAGATTCAGTGTAGCCTTAGTATGCATTGGCAAAATAATCAGATCCAAAATTAGCAAATTGAACACCAAAAATGTACTAGTTGAAGGTAAAGGTGATAGGAAAACAAATTTTGAGAAACTATCCAGGTAATAGGTACTTGAAAAGGCAGCTAGAAAAAGACATATATGATGAAGAGATCGACCACAGATATTCAACATGAAATTGCTCTTTCTGATACGAAGATGAGAAAGCATGTGAATATACCTGAATCCCAAGCATCTTCCTGATAAGCCCTAGTGCCTCCTGTGTGTCCTTGTTCTCCTTGTAAAGATGAAACCTGAGAGTTTAAAGCAACAAATCCACTCAAGATGTTTCTCAACCACAAGAAACATCATAGAGACTTCCTAAATATCAAAACTAAGACAAACAACAGTCATTTATGAACCACCAAGCTTTTTAAAATATTTCCTTTTCTTGTTGAATGATGCTAAACAAGCATTATCTTTTGATAAAAGTGGAATGCATGAACACCTTCAGTAGCCATTTTAAGTTCTTGTCTATGAATAAACTGAAGAAATAATCCAGCTTGTTACTCATGGAGATAAATCATGGTAACTTTAAGAAACGTAATCATTATAGTAACTCAAAAGCTTTACACACCAAGAAGCATAAGCATGTCAAGTTCCAGAGGAAACCAAAAAGGAGGGAGAAAGTGCATAGCCTTCAGAACTTTAAAAACATGGCTAAGCAAACTGCCTTTTCTATATATCATATTTTAGTAAAAATGAGAGAAAAGCTCTTCTTTCACATATTGGGAGGGTGGCCTTCTTTCTCATTTCATCCAATGAGACATCTATCACTTACTGACCTCTATCACTCACTTAGCGAACTGCTTTTTCTACATATCATCTTTTAGTAAAGATGAGAGAAAAGCTCTTCTTTCACATAGTGGGAGGCTGGACTTCTTTCTTCCCAGTTCACCCAATGAGACCTCTATCACTCACTTAGTATGTGACCCTGAAACCTCTCACAAAGCCCCCCTTTTGCCTCATCCCAATACACCTGAAAAAAGGATGAAGTAGCGGCTCCCTCCTACTATTATTTGGTGGAACCAAAGCCACAGCATTAGAAAGCTAACATGATTCCAGCTCTTGCCCTCATAATTAGCAAGAAAACCACTAAAATTCATAACTTAAGGAAAGCACTACTTATTTGCTGTCTTCTCTTATTCAACCACATTGAATCAAAAAAGTCTTTCCAAAATGCCAATGCAATTACATTGCAGTAAACTGTAGCTGGCTTCTGCAAAATAGAACCTATATAGTTGAAAGTGAAGCAAATGAACAGGACAAATGTATGGAATATCACCCAAAGGTTTCAAAATAATTGACAACACCAAACAGGAAGAAATTTCTTTGCCCCTGGGAACTAATACCTACTTTACCATTTATTAGACAGATTCTCATATAATCTAAAGTTCAATGCCAACTTGCTGAAAATTTACGTATCTAAAACTGATATATACTTTGACATTACTTGGCACCACATAATCATCCATTTTAGACCTTCATAAGATGAAGATAACACTCAATTCCAGAAACTCATTATAACCACATTCTGACACCATTAGTCTAATTAATTCAATCAGCCACTATATGTCTCAAGAATGTGGAGGAGAATTTTATCAGGGGGAGGTTGAATGAATGTGAGAAAAGGACAATTTTGCATCTTGAACCAGTAGACAGAATCTTAAAAAGACCATTTATTCTAGATTCGAAGGTTATTACCAGTTGAAACAGCATTATAATTTGGGCCAATCCATGATGGAGCTAAGACTGTTTTAGGAGAATTATTAAATACCCCAACAGAATCATGGTAATCATCACCAATAAAAATAGCATTACAATTTGGGCCAATCCATGATGGCACTAAGACTGTTTTAGGAGAATTATTAAATACTAGCAGGTAATAATAAAGGGCAGGCAAATAACAGAAAAAATTATGATTTGAAGGCTCAAGACATCTAGTTGTTGTGCTTTAGAACCAAGCGAGCATTGAGTTTCAAGTTGTAGTATCACTACAATTCTCCTCAAACTGCCACCTGAAGTCCAATTGAATAAATGATTGGCATCTGAGAAAGATTTCACCATCTTGATACCCTAATTGTGAAGAAACTTCAAATGAAATTTGATCCCAATTTCTCCACTTATCAAAATATGCAAAATGCTTTAGACTTTATACCCACATCTCATTTACCAACCCATTCTCATACACAATGAACCACTGACTTTCAAAAAATTTCACTAAGTTGAATAAGATCCACCCCATTAGACCTTCATTCATAATGCATTTCAATTATCTTCTTCCAGGAGTGAATTTTTTTTTTTTTCCTATCAGCATAATGTACCTGAAGACATCCTTTTCATTTGTTGATTCTAATCATTTAAGTCCACTTTTCAGATGCACTGGAAAAACTTCTATGTTTATTGGTATTCATTTTCTGAATTGTGAAAGAGAAATAAAGAAAAGGAAATATGCATCATCTGATTCAAGGAATTTTCCAAGACAAAGGTCAAAGTCATTTATCACCTTAAGAATTTCCCAAGATGCTCTGGCCAATTGTCAGAACCTCTACCATCATAAGGTTTATCATCTCTGTCTTTCCTTTTCTTGGAGCTATGTCTTCCATGATTCTTTCCCACATTTAACCTCACTCGAATGCACTTTGATGTGGAGTCTGGTCCATCTACTGTGTCAGTGACAAGGAATTTCAATTTCTCTTTAAAGAAGCTATGCACTGCCTGGAAAGCATCCATAAACCATTAAAGGACAGAAAAGAAACCTGGAAAAAAGAGATACTTAGAATACAAAATATCATTGAAAGAATTTTTCCAAACTAACCGTTCGATGGGACTTATCAGAACTTGGAGATAGTACAATAGGCTCAATCTCAACCTCACCACCAGAAACAATTTGCTCTAATAACGCTTTCAAAATGTCAGCATTGTGATCACCAGCAAGAGCTCTAAAAGATCCTATCTCAGCATCATAATTTTTGTTTGGCTGATCAGATACCAATACTTCCTTTTCTTCTACAAGCTGATTGATCAAATCACTAAAAAAAGTTCATCAACACAATTGTATCCACAAATACAAGAAATACACCCAAAAACAGTACAAAGCCAGCATTGTACCTCCGCTGGAGCCTCCAATGAGGTCAAGTGAACAACATTACCTTCCAAATTCACTTCATTTACTATGAAATCCGAGTATCTAGCCATAAATATAAACCAAAAAGTAAGAACTAACCACATTTACTATCCCTTGCATACACTTAAAATTTTGAAACTTAAAATCAAACCCAAGAAATAAAATTTCAATCCTTTTACTGATCAACATGAAGCTACCCATTCATTGGGTCTTACACTGGAATCTAAAACACACTGGACTGACAACCAAAACACGAGAACTAAAACATATAAAGAGAACAAAAAATGATGTATTCCAAGAAACTTCAAGTTTCTGGGCTAGCATTGGGAGGAATTATACCAGCAAGATGATATATTTTTGTGGTTAGAGAGAGAAACCAACCTTTGTTTGAGGATTCCACGAAACCCCGGGAGCTGAGAGATGTAGCAGAATATTCCAACATCAGATTCATCAAGGGATTTCATTCTTGATGATACTGCTGAGAGGCAGTCGTACTCTTGAGAAAAACTGCACCAGGTTTTGACCTTTTGTTGCTGCAGAATTCGTTGCAGGGTTTTAGAAGGGTTAAATAAATTCCACATTTATAAGGTCCAATCTGTCATTTGATACTAATGATAAAATAAAATTGTGGATTTAGCCCTTGTTGTTTTATGTTGATTCGAAATTGGTTCCTTGATTTTTTTTCTTTTTAACCTAGTTCCTATTTGGTCTCCTCCAGCATTGAGTTTGCATATTTTAACTGTAACAATGGTATTTCTTGATGTACAATCAAAAATTGAATTCAAAAATAATAAGAACCTATAGAATTCAAAATTAAAAAAAGTGCAATCCACTTACCATTTTCAAATAAGAAAACAAACATTTAAGATAGTGCAATTTGTATGAATGAAAAGCGTGAAATATAGTCAAGCAAATTTTTTTGTTATTATTCAACATTTTGAGTTTGCATATGTTTATGCCAGCCCACCTTTTTCTCATGGGTATATATAGATCATCGTAGGTTCAAAACTTGGATCTAAATTTGAGCACAAGTCATTCAAAATTTGGATTTAAATTTGAGCATGAGTCATATAAAACCAGATCTTATTTAGACTTTTAATTGTTCTATAGAGTTTGGATTCGAAAATTTGAAATGAAACCTAAGAAAAAACATGATGGACCTGGTAATTTGGTTTAGGTAATACCTAGTCCAATAGCATGTCAACTAAGGTTGAGCTTTTGTGTACAAAAAGTATATAGCATTGTTTGCCAGATTGATAAAGTAAAGAAAGGGGAGCGGTTTTCTTTTTATTTTCTTTTTAACCCTCTCTCTTTCCCTAGTCCCTTCTTGCTTTAAACTTGGCAAATGAGAGTTCAACTCCGTATTCACTAGCCTCCCTAACAATTGGTTAGAAAGTGGAGGGTTGAGATGCCCCTTTCATGCAATAAAATATAATTATGAAGTGCTTGATGATTCCCAAATATCAATTGTCAGATTTTTCTTTTTTTGTTTTATTTTCAATAAAGTAACATATGGATTAACTTTTTATACACTAATAGTGTAGTGATTTTTTTACATTAACAGTTTTAGATACATGCTATTTGTGCGTGATTTGAATTTCAAATTAAAATTTGTATTATATGGCATAATCAAAACTTGTTAGTGTAAAAAAAAATTATACACTGACAGTGTATAAAAAAGTTATCCATAATATATTGGTGTGATGTTCATTCATGATTGTTGCTTATGTTTTCTAAATGAATGAAAGAAATTTCGCTAAAAATGAACTCATTTCATATTGTAGCTATCTATGTAAAAAATATAGCAAAATGGTTTTTGGATTAATAGAATATGGTACAATTAGAAAGGGAAGAATTTAATTTATTTTGGAAAATATGTGTGGTTTTATAGTCATATTGGGCTAATTTCTCGGAATATTGCCCGAAACAAAAATTATTTCAAAATTAGGGTTGTGAGAGCTTGTGCAACCCACATCTCACCGGTCGATGTACATGTATGTACTATGTGGAAATCAATGCTCGTTTTGCCTTGTTTTGGCCACGATCCTTCTTATTTGGAAACATGGTTTCGTGTCGAAATTTTAAGCACTTATCGTGCCTATTTGTGGTGTTAAACGATTACCAAACATCTTTCAAAAGTTATTAGAAAAAATACGTTCAAGAACTTGAAATAAAACTAGGGTTTGTAACCGACCCCTTTTTAACTAAGGCCGACTGAAGATCGTGTCTTGGATTTATACGTTTTTGTATGAAATTATAGCTGGAAATAAGCCTCGAGTTGTTTAAAAAATTTTACCCAAGAAGCACGACACAGCAGCCTGAGCCTCGTCGTGCTTGCTCTTGAGCCTCGTCGTGCTTAAACTCTCAAGCCTTGTCGTGCCTGCTTCTTTCCTTATAAATACCAGCAAAACTTCAGATATTTTCAGCCCCTTGTTTGGATGAAATGCTGCTGAAAAACATCCACAAAACAGTTTCAAAAACTAGCTCAAATCAGCCATAACAACTAAGAACAACAAAACTTGAGATTAGCGGATTCCTTGCTTGAAGTACCACATGCTCTTGCTTGATCCTTGCTGCATTTTTTTTCAACTTGTTTGAGGTAACTTATGGCTGAAACTCTACTCAGATTATAGCTTCAAATTTGTGTCGCATGCTAGATAAAACTATGTTCATATGCTGAAATTTTCTTGAAGTGAAGACCACATGCCCGATGAAATTTCCAGCTTTCATACTATGCTTTGTATGACCTTGTTTTGGTTAATTCTTGCTGAAAATCTGATTGTAAGCTTGCTATGTATGTTAAACTATGTGTTGGGATTGCTGATTATGAGTTTTAAATAAAACCAAAGACCTTAGAGCAAGAACCATCAACATTTGTATCAAGAACTTGTATTTTCGGATGTTATTAGTCCACTGAAACCAGTTGTAGGAAAACAACCATAACTCACTGTAGGAATATCAGAATTGAGTTCCGTCAATGGTGCTAGAAACTAGATTCCAAGAGCTTTCTAGTGGTAGGTTGCACACCCTCAGATTTTAATTGTACAGTTCCCAGCAACCCGTTGAAGTTCACTATTTTTCCGCGACTGATAAACCTGAGTTTTGCACCTGCTGAATGTTTAAGCCAGAATTTGAGCCTTTTACAACCTGAATCTGAACCTGGTTCCTCTGAGAAGTTGTAATGCTCTGAATGCCGTTTCCAACGGTATAAAATGGGCCAAAAATGCACGAGTGGATTGTGAGATATGGCCTGAAACGTAAACTGTGACGGGTGGCCAGCTATCATGCACATCCGTTAACGGATTGACACTGCCAGCACGCACCCGTTGTAGCCCGTATGCGCGTCCGTTAGCGGATGTGCCATCCCGTGCGCGTCCGTTAGTAGAGGTGCCCGTCCCGTGCCCGACTGGTTAGCAGGTGTGCCATCCCGTGCGCGCCCGTTAGTAGAAATGCCTAGCCTACCCCTGATCGTTAGCAGAAACGACCAGTCGTTGTGTGATCTGCTAGGCCGACTGCCGAGCCCTTGTGCGATTCAGTGACAGACCATCGAGCCACCGTGCCGACCCACTAGCGAATTGCCCAACCTTAGCTTGCCAGACTCTTGAGGGATTGCCCAGACTCTAGTTGACGTGCCCCTGCCTTAGCCGACCCGTATGCCCTAGCCAATTAGCAGCCATGCCAAACCCGTGTGCACCCGTTAACGGACCCCGAGCCTAGTGCCGACCCCATCGGCCCCGACCACCCAGGTCTGTAGATGTAAACGTACACCTGGAGAGGTTTTCCGTTAGCTATCCCTAAGCACCAACCAAAATGACAACAAGAACGGAAACCTGAATTTGAACCCGACGCACACCGGACCTAGGCAACCGACGCACGTTAACGACGACCAACCAGACCCGACCATCCTGCCTACACACATGCCCCGACACTCGGCACACACCAACACCTGACATGCCCCATCGGCACCGACTAGTGCCGACTTGGGCCGACCATTGCTGACCTCTCCCGAATCATACGAAACCATAGACAACTTGTACCAACTTATGCCAAACCCACGCCGATGACTCCCGACTGGTACCAACCTACCACCAACTAGTGCTAACCCGCACCAACGATGTAACCGGCACCAGCAGGTCTGCACACCGACAGTGCTAACGCGTGCTGAGACCGATTGGTGTCGACTTGGGGTGACAAGCACCGACTACACTCGAATCGCATGAACCTAAGCTAACCCGGTCGACCATACGACTTACCCCGTACCCAACCGGTGCTAACTCACTTCAAAGCGATTGCGGCGGTGCCAATGTGCACCATCGGCAACCCACTGGTGCCGACCCATGCCAACCGCACCTGACCAGCCCCGACTTGTGCGATTCGTACCCAACCAGTCCCGACTTGCACCAATCACACCCGACTGGCCCCGACGTGTGTCGACCAGCCCCGACTCACACCAACAGGTGCCGACATGCCTCGACGAGCCCGGCGGTTGTCAATAGCGCGGTGTTAAACCTATCAATTGTGCCAACTGTTGCCGATCATATACCGAACCTACCGACTCATGCCCAAACTTGCCGATTGCACTTGAACTAGTCGACCAATACCTATCACCATCCCAATCATGTCTGACACATACCAACTAGGGTCGAAACCGAACAACACCGTTACTCACGACCTTATACTGTCCCGACACTGACCCGAATCCCGAACCAAGTCCCGACCAATAACCCGAACCTAATTCATACTGTAATTCATATTGTTAACTAGTCAACTTGTTAGTTAAATAAGAAACTTCCTAAAATAGTAGGTGATACTTAATTGCTCACAGGACGCGACCAAGCACTAGGGGGACCGCCCGGATCATCGTCCCAGATTTATCCTACTACAGGTGAGGGACCCGACTTGTTTCACTGTTTACCTGTTGTTTAAATTCCAACGTGCTACCTGTTTAATTGTGTACATGCAAATTGTCAATTATGTGAAAAGGGGCAAGTGTGTACTTTATCGCACTTTGCCTAAACATGAAAAGTACTTGTGCATGCCTGTCTACGCCATTGTGTACTTTACCACAATTGGCAAACTCCTGTTCCAGGATCCCAACCCCATTGGTGACGTGGCTTGACCCTGAGCCGGCATTGGGCTAGGTCGGGCAAGTTAACGAACCTTGGGTACCTATTTAAGGTTCACTCATGAGTATTACCGCCTACTGTTTGAATGTTTTGGGAGACTTCGCACGAGTTCGGTGAAAGGAGGATCAGGAGATCTAAGACTTCATCGGCAAGCGGATTGTATCCTTTTACTGAAAATGTTACTGTTTACTTGTCCACAACTAGTGGAATACATGACCCCATTACATCGGGCTTACATGATACTAATACATGACCCGTTACAACGGGATTACATGATTGACTATTTACCTGCCCGCTTTGGAAACTACTACATGTTTACTTACTGTACCGGGACACTTACTCAACATTAGGCTTAACCCTTTAATTGTTTCCCCTCCCAGGTTGAAGCTTGACGGTGAACAAGTTAGGGAACAAACCTCTACTACCGGACTTTTGATACTAGGTACTTTTGCTGTAAATTACTGTATAGTTCTAGGTTTGAACTTAGTTTTGGATTGTAAAATGAATATGTATAAGTTTGAAATTTTCTAAGTATGAATTATTAGTTATTTTGTGGTAATTACTCGTGTGACTTGTTAAGTGACTGACTGACTAAGTCCCGGCAAGAGTTGGGCAGGCAATCCGCTGACCCCTCTTGATTCGCCTTTGGGGAAAGTAGGGCCTCCACAAGGGTTCCGGGAAGGGGGTGTATGAAAATAGCGTTGTCGAATTCCGCAAGTGTGGTTTCTTGTTGAATTTAATTTTGTTTCCATTTTTTTCTACTTGTTAGAAGAGGATTTTTTTTTTTTAAAGAAACCGCATCGAGAGCGATGCGGTTTCTTTATAAATAAGAAACCACTATTGAGTTATGCGGTTTCTTTAAAGAATTTAAAAAAAAAGTTGAAAATGGAAGCCGCATTATTAAAACACAGTTTCTTCAACTTTAAAAAAAATGGAAAATTGAAACCGCATTTCAACAATGCGGTTTCTTCAAAATTAAATTTGATTCCCTAATTTGACTGGGAATTTAACAATACTTGGACTGCAGCGGTTTCTCCATTTTTTTAATGCATGAATAGCATTCAGACTGCTTGGACTGCTGCTGTTTCTCCGCTTTTCCAGTGCATGAATAGCAATGGAATTTAATAGACTATAGATGAGATGAGTTTGACCACAAAAGCAACGTTCTAGCCAAATAAGGACAAGATGGGTCTGTTTGTTAGCCTTGATGAGTCTGTTTCTCCGCTTTCATTTTCGACAAAAGCAACAAATAAGGACAAGATGGCTTGTGTGCAGCTTCTCCACTTCAGAATGCATGCATGCAGTGGTACGTTGAAACTGTGGAGTCAAATGCAATTCGGAATTGACCGATACATACTTCAGACTTCAAGCATAAATAGAACTCATTCATCCACAATTCCACATCAAGAACAAATATTTCCTCTCTCGCCTTTTGTTTCGTTCATCTCTCCTCTTTCTCCTCAGGTATGAGCAAACTTGCCTCTGTCAAACACAAGCTTCTATTTTCATATTCTGTTTGACAGTGCACCCTCAATGACTATCAAAAATAGCTGTCAACGAAAGAAGAATGAAGGAACTAACTTCGTCAGATTCAAGCGAAGGGCCAGAGGAAAAAGAAAGTCGTCATCTTGTGAAACAATTCTAGAAAATCAGTGAAGGTCAAATTCTTAGCCTTGATTTAATTACTATGAATGACAATAGAAAAGAAATAAAGTCTAAATTATTAATCAAGTTTTTTGACTCCTTGAAGGGTTGCTGTGAAGATTTTAAAGTGAACTCCCGGGATTTCATACATACGGAGCAAAAGCTAGTGGAGAAGAGGAAGACTCTAGTGGCCTGATTCATGTAAGCAATTTGGATGCTTTAATATTAATTGATATGAACTAGTATAAATGTTGCACTGAAGCAGTTTAAATG
The DNA here is from genome assembly GCA_013103745.1 of Gardenia jasminoides. Lineage (NCBI taxonomy): Eukaryota > Viridiplantae > Streptophyta > Magnoliopsida > Gentianales > Rubiaceae > Gardenia > Gardenia jasminoides. The sequence continues at coordinate 9,675,835 of CM023096.1, read as the reverse complement.
TTAAATTTTTAAATGGTAATGAAAATGTATTATATCATGTATTTTGTTGTATTACATAACGATTAGTTTAAATACATTTGTTTGAAGTTGTTAGTACTTCTATTTTTGAATTGCTGTACATGGTTGGACTTTAGGTTGTAGAAAAATGCAATAGACTTGTAGATTAGACTGCATACGTTAGTTCACTAATAATAGTATGATGTATTTTGAAAAAATGATAGAAACAATGGTAAACGAACCAATAAGAAAAAAAAATGACTATACAAAAGTGAACACCATGGCACGGTGGTTTTGGGGAAGGAGTAGGCTAATCTTTAAAGGTACTAAAGTAAGCGTTGTAAAGTATGACATATGTTTAATTATTTTCGTCTCTCTATATTTTGATTGCTCAATTAAACCCTGAGGAAGCATGAAAAAACTAATAACCAATATATTATTGAAAAAAATTATAACGGTATCTGGAGCGTATAATAGCACTTCTTTGATTTTTCAATGTGAAATGACAAATGTACTCCTACAATTTTGTTTTCAAAATATTGGTGCATAGGAGAAGATGGGTTGATTATTAGGGGTGTGAATCGGAATCGAATTCGGTAATTCAGAACCTTGAATTTGAAAATTTTTGAAAAAATGACACAGATTTTTTGCCCTATTTTGTTTTCGATTTCGGTAATTCCGATTTTGATTTGAAATCGGAATGAATTTGAATTCAGAATTTTACCGAATTGACCGAAATTCATCTGCCATGGTCAGAATTCGGAATTCGGAATGAATTCAGAATTTCGAATTTCGAATTCATCTGCCATTTAATTTTTAACTATTTATTACTAAATTTAATTATGAAATTAACATATTGTTAATGTTATAACTAATAACTTATAACTAATTAACTATAATGTTATATATTTTAATTTTTATATTATAAGTTCTATAACATAATATGGTAAAATAAATTTATTAAATGGGTTAATCACTTAATCAATTAACACATTATTATATAATATACATACAATATATAATTATATATAATATATATTTAAATCAACTAACATATTGTTAATGACTTAATGTTATAACTTAATAACTTATAACTAATTACCTATAATGTTATATAAACATATAATATCCATAATTCCATATAATACATATAACACATATTATATAATAATCTAATTTGAAATTGAAATCGGAATTTTCGATTTCTGATTTCAAAATTCTTAAAACCGAATTCGAACCAAATTCAATGATATCAAAATTGGAAATTCTGATTTTAACTTCCGAATTCCAAATTTCCGATTTCAAAATTCAAAATTCAATTCGAAATCGGTTGGTCATTCAGAAAAAATTTGAAAATGCATACCCCTAGGTTGATTACAATAGCTATTTGTAAGGATAATATGTCCCTCTATTTGATTAAATAAAATGGATAGTTTTAAAAACCCCCCTTAGGCTTGTAGCAATTTCACTTGGCACCCTTAAGTTTTGATAAATCTCGCCCACCTCCCCTATTTTGAACTTTTTTGTAACTTTATCAACCCATTTCAAAAGATATATTTTAAAAACTCATTTTGGGAGAGATAAGATATTTCTATTCCAAACTTACACTTTTCTTAAGAACCTTTAGTTTTCATAACAAACCAAGTTAAATATTACAATATATTGTTTAGGTTGAAAGACATTTTACAAAATTTAAAGTCTTCGGTCTAGCCATGAAATACAGCAGAAAAAATTTATTATGATTAGAAGAATATAACATTTTGCAATTTGAAAGTACCTCAAATAATTTTCTAAATGTATTGTGAATAATTTATATTCCTCTCATATTTAAGTAATCAATTTGGACAGTTTATGACATTAAACATATTCTAAACAACTTATAAATTTCTAAATTCATTCCAAATTATTGGCCCATTCTTGAAAACAACTCAAATGAGTTTATAACATAATTTTAGATATTGTATAAGTTTCAAATATTCAATTCACTAGTTTATAGAATAAATTTATAAAATGTAAAATTCTTAAAATTTTTAAACTCCTCAAATTATGTTATAAAAATTTGAGGGGTAAGTGCGATTTTTCAAAGTTGAGGGGTATGAAGCATAAAGCTAGAAACCTCAAGGAAGGTTTCTGAAATTACCCCTAAAGAAATATGTGGAAAAATTTATGTATAAATTTATGTTGAGGGGTAGCAAGTTACAATGAAAATTTTATGTACAGATAAGCGTAGTAAAATTTTACAACGATTATGTAGCCTAGACCCTAAAACACAAGCAACCTTACAATATAAGTAAGTGAAATATAACCAGTTAAACACTAAATTCTAACTTAGAGTTGCTAAATTTTCTGCAAATGATTGTATCACCAAACATAAAAAATGGAAGTGGGCAGATGTAAATAAAATAACAAATATGTCAAAAATACTTTTAAACCAATTTTGTAGCCTAAATCCTAGGCAATACTAACAAAGGAATTCAATAATGTCAAAACCCTAAACCCTAAAGTTCCAATCCAAAAACTTAAATTTTTGGAAGAACGATTAGTTTTTAGATAGAGGTCAATTTCACACTGTTCTGTCAAACACTCCGATTAAATGCTTGGTTCAATGGAACAATTGGCAAGTCTCTTGAAAAATATACAATATATTTATTGATTAAATTAACGTACAAAATATGGGCTCAAAATTTAGGTGTTGCATCTTCTGTAAAGTGCTAGATTATTAACTGTATGCATTATAATTACACCATAGGAAACCTACTAAAAAGAAGTGCAAGTATGTGAAATCCTAACCCTAAACCGTAGATTGTAACTTAGAAGTGCTACATAGTTCTCAAAACCCCAAACACCATGTGGTCTAAAAAATGAAGGTGGTAAAATGTAAATCATGATACTGTTACAATGTTTATATACTTCTGACCATTTATGTCACTTTCTATTGCATCAAATTTTCTAAATTGCTGGATTATGTACTGTATGCATTACAATTTTAACATATGCAACGATCCACTCTCTTGATGTAGACAAATTATTTGTTAAATTAGACAAGAGATGTTGGCGAACATTGCACTGGTGTTTCAATTTTATTGGGGAGGAAAAATAGTTGACGCTGGTGAATCTTTTTCATAAAGATCCTCTAAGGTGTAAGAAGGCAGAATTGGTGAAGGACCGAATAGGTTATCAAGAATTGCTTTACAGAGTGTACACCTACATGGGGCTAGATCAGAGGGAATTCAAATTGCATTTGTGGTTTAGGAATTTTGTAGGTGTAGGGGCCTTTGCCGGAATATAATTAGAATGTGAGAATGACATTGACTTGTTGTACCATATGAAATCAATGTCACCTGAATCGAGTTATGAGATTTATGTAGAGGTTGAACGGCTCCACGCACATGACCATGTTGGTGGCTCAAAGCATGGATCTGAAGCCAAGTATTCTAATGTGTCAATTCAATCGGAATACGAAGGAATTATGCAGGAACAATTCGTCCGTGTCCGGTCCAGCTGCTCTAGGAATAAACTACGTGTTAGAAAGTCGTGAACTTCTGGACATAGTGGTGTGAATGCACCTGATACAATGTAGATGCCCATAACACCTCATCTGACCACAATTCCCGAAAGCACTGCCATGGATGCGGATCCTTTTTTCGATAATGAACCTTCCCCCAGAACCAGAAGATGATGCTTTAGGGCAACACAATCAACAAATCGACGAGGCTGAAATCTGGACAAGAGCGTCACACGAGGTGGACGAGGCTGGTCCAAGTGGATTGTCATCCATTATTTTTGAACCGCACCTGTATCACAGTGACAATGTCAATGCAGCAATGAATTTCGACCCCACACATAGAGGAGTTGTCGAGAACCTGAACATGTGGGATGATCGAGAATGTGAGTTGCGGTTAAGCATGATTTTTGAGTTAAAGAAACACGTTCAGCGTGCCATTAAATTGTGGTCGACTAGGCAGAATAGGGAGTATACAGTGAAGGAAGCAAACCAACAACCTGGTATGTTCGATGCAAGTCAGAGGCCAGAGAGACACAATGCAATTGGCAGATGAGGGCAACTTTACAATGCACCCAAAACATGTGGAGGATAGTTACTTTTGTAAAGGAGCATAGCTGCGTCTGTGTGTCTAACAGCAATGATCATCGTCAGTTGAATTCTGACATCATTGCTGATTACATCATAAATCATATTGATAATGGGCCCCTATTTTCGATTAAAAAAATTCAGACAGCAATTAAGTGCCACTTCCACAATAATGTGTCATACAAAAAGGTATGGTACGCCCGACGGCATGCCATTGACATTGTGTATGGCGACTGGCCTACTTCTATAGCTTAACTCCCAACTTATATGTAGGAATTAGTTACGGAAAATTCTGGAATGACTATAGTTTGGGAGCACCATCCACAAAGCATAGCCTCAGAAGTGATTTTTCACTATATATTTTGGGCATTTGGACCTGTGATTGAGGTATTTCGACATCTTAAACCTGTCGTCTACGTGGATGAGACATTCATGAAGGGTCCGTACAAGACAAAACTGCTATGTTCCATCGGATTCGACGCATGCAACCGTCAATTTCTGTTAGCCTTTGCATTGGTTGATAAGGAGACTAATAGGAGTTGGTCGTAGTTCATGCGTCAATTCCGGCAAAATGTGTGCGAAGATGTCGAAAATGTTTGTATTATCTTTGATTGACACAAAGAAATAGTGCATGTAATGAGTATCTTGTCAGAATAGAAGTCACCTTTTGGAGTGCACCGGTACTGTTTGGTCCACGTACAAGTAAATTTCACACAAAAATTCAAGAATCAGAAGTACATCATCTATTAGTTCTAAGACTTTTCATACAATAGCTCGCTAATCGTACAAAATTTTTTTTCCTCATGTATTTCTATTAGATTTAAGGATCTCACGTGGGCTGCCGACTCTCAGAACTAATCACATAAGTACGAGACTTTCATAGAACAAATTTTTTTGGGGAACGAGGCATACAATTGGTTGAATGGTGGATCTGTTAAACCCGAGCAGTGGGATCTATGTAAGGATGGTAGATATTGGTGGGGCCACCTGTCGACCAACATGGCAGAGTATTTTAACAATCTACTGCATAATGCGTACAATACACTTTCAATCAGACCGTTGATCTGTTTGTCAGGAAACACAAATTGGCGTTCAGTGTTACCACGTCGTTGCCCACAAAAATTTGGGATCATTTGTAGTTGAGAGCGAGGACGCATTTGGTCCAAATGTACGACCAGAGGAACGTCATTTACTGCATCACTACGGGGCGCCGACCAATCACAAAGGTTCAAGTGCACAAATCGTCCATTTCTGTAACGACACATGCACATGCGACAAATGGAGTGAGTTTCGTTTCCCGTGTTCACACGTAATTGCTGCTTGTTACAAGTCCGGCACCATTGCACGAGATCTAGTGAATTATGTGCACATGCTAGCAACTTAAAGGGCATCTAATTTTTACCACTAAGGGACACTCATTATTTGGAACTATCTGATCTGCGTCTAAATTATGATATTAAAGGGATCAAATAGAAGACACCTGGGCCTACTAGAACTGCACGCATACATAATGAGATGGATCATCGATACCCCGATGCACCTCGCCAGTGCAATCATTGTTCACAAACGGGGTACAATGTCTGTAATTGTCCATACCTAATAATTTTCATGTGTAGAAAATTATTAGACTAAGTTTCAAGCGCACCTAGTTGATGATTGTGTTATTTGTGTGTTTAAATGTATTGAAAACATCCTAATTGTTACTGTTGATATTTCATGTATTAGTTTTGTCAGCATTTGTAGCTTTGCTTACTGTCAATTTCCAGAATTGCAAGTTACAACAATTTAAATAAATTCATTTTCAAGTGGAGTATAATGATTGTATTGACATTATTTGAATAACTTATATGTATCAGGTACCACACAAATGAAGGGTGCTGCTGCATCTATTACCGAACCATCACAGGGTCCTCAAAATCTGAGTCTTCTATACTTACAGGATAAACATCTGTCCAAAACAGTATTTTTAAGTGTTCAGAAGGAGTCAGAAGGAGCTTCGATTCAAGCGTGCTGATGGATTCTTTCGAAACCTAGTAGATCATCAACTTAATTCACGGATCAGAGATTATCTAATATAGTCTGGGTTTTAGAGAGTGACTCGAGTTGGCCACTTTGAGTTCGACCATAGACTGCTTACTGTCCTAATTGAGAGGTGGAGATAGGAGACTCATACATTTCATCTCCCCAAGGGAGAGGCTACTGTTAATTGCAGGATGTTGAGGTTTTATGGAGTTTACAAGTTAACGGATTACCTATTATTCTAGTTGATAGAGTTTTGGAGATACCACAGAAACAGGCTCTGATTGAGGAGTTATTGGGGTTTAGAATAGATCCGATCAGGTATTTTAAGGATGGTAGACTTAAATTACGACCGCTATTAGATTTTCTATATGCGCCACTTCCCGAGAATGCACCTGAGGAACTAGTCCGACAATATGTGAGAGGTTACATACTTATACTACTTGGGGAACATTTATTCGCAGATACATGCGGTAACGTTATTAATTACCATTGGTTGGATTATATTCGGGACATTGAGGGTCTGAATCGGTATAGTTAGGGGAGTACTACATTAGTCTGTTTGTATAGATCTCTATACCGAGCATGTAGATCCTCACAGAGTTGTACGGTTGGGCCATACATGTTACTACAGGTAATTATTCAATTCAAATTCATGCGTCGAATGAATTTTAAGTTTACTTGAATAGTGCTTGATTTTTTAGATTAATCGGTATGTCTTTTCGGACTTTTCCAACAGTTATGGGCCTAGGAGAGGGTTCCTCATATTCGCCCCATCATTATTGACTCGACGCCACAAGGTTTTGATTTCCTAAGAGGAGGTAGGTGGCCACGAAGCGCACCACAAAATACACGCCTACGCATGTGGTTTCAGTTTTCAGAAACCAGCTCACCATGCTCGCCCCCCATGAGGTGTTACATATGTTAATGTGATTTTTTAAATATGTATTTCTATAAATACAAATGATTATAATATAATGTATATTTCAAATATGACAGTTTATTTGGAAACCATACTCAGAGGATCTCTTGGCAGTTCTTCCCCTTTTTTGCACAGCCGGTAGACGGATTTGGCAGGCGTAGGTGCCTTTAATATTTTGGGATATCATCGAGTTCCATTTGCTGCAGCAAGTTATGCTTCAGTTAGAATTACACTAGCTTATTCCAGATGATGTTGACACGGATACGGATAAGAAGTTGTATAGGTTAGGGAGAGTAGGTGGCTCAGGATGGAATTGAGTGCAAGAGTATTTGATATGGATCTAATTTTGGGAGACACGTGATAGATTCCTAGTTCGTGGTAATGCATTCAATTCGGATAGGTTCGGACATGATTACATGTTTTGGTATATGAGCTGACCATCCGATATATCGGAACTCCGATACCGATGGACCCACAAACTGACAGCCATCGAGGTGATGCGGTTTAGTTGATTACTTGATTAGTTATTAATGCAATCCATTACATTAAATCACATCATTTAGTTTATATGCCTAACAATTTTTAATTTATTTATTTATTTGAAAATTTATATGGACAGGTTGATGCGACGGCTTGTATAGGGTTGTTCTGTGACCATCCCGGACTCACATCCATAAGAGATCAATCATTTAAAGCACTGTCGTATGTTAATCAGGAGCAGCGGATGATATGCGGTACATTTGATGATCTGGATGCCGGACCATCTATCTATAGGGATGTCTATGTCCATGAATCTGATCCTATCGAGCATTTACCGAGGAAAGTGTGTGGATGTGGTTGAGGCGGTGAAGCGTCAGCGAGAACGGAGTTGAGCGAGACTCTTCATGCGGCCCCTATCACACCTACTCACCATACTGATTCTGTACATTCCACCATTGTTCTTTTATCACACCTACTTCTATGCCTTCTATGTACCGAATGAGGGGTGAGACATTTTCATCGGGTGGAGCACATATAATGTTTCGCCCCAATGACCAGTATGGTGAAAATTATGGAGATATTTTCATATTTTTTGGACCATTAATAGCGGACTTCTCTACTCCTGATTCGACTCTTTCAGCTATGTCTGCTGATTTCTCTTGTCTTAGGTGTGGAAAAACGCTAGTAGTGGACCCCCACTATTGAAACTAAAGAGCAGGTGCTTTTGGATGGACATATGTAATCAAAGAGATCTGTTCGTCTACAAACGCAAAATCAACAGTGCTAGCGGGTCCATTGGAGGTGCGACTGCTCTTCCACTCCACATGATAAAGGAAATATGCATGCCCATTGATGAACTTCATGACCCGTACTCATTGTTTTTTGTTTGAAATATAAAAAGCCCCTTTTATTGTACATATACACCAATTTAGATTTTAGTTCCTCATTCCTATTCACATATTTAGATTAATTTCTAATCAATCCAAATTTAATTTCATTAAATAACATAAGTCTTAACCTTAATAATTTTTAAAAAATTATCTAATTTAACAAATAATGAAAGTTGTCATATATAAGTTACATCAACAATACGTCCATAGAACTTTTTTTAATTAATATGCAACCTAACCCTTACCAATTGTAGTATCGCAGTTCAAATATGGCATAACGGTAAACCCTAACTTTCAACACAATAAATTTATATTTTTTTGACACTATTAATTTTTCCATATACAATTCTTCATATTAAATTTTTTTCCTCAATTTATTATTTATCTCCACTTCTTTTCTCATTTACTTGCATCAAATAATTTTTATTCTATAAAATTTTCCTATTTCACAACAATGAAAGTACTCATATACTTCCAAATTTGCCAAACATCATCTAAACCCAAAAACCTTGAAACTAAACAAAAAACAACCCTAACCCTTAAACCCAAAATACTAAAAGGCGTTATTTCATCTCGATATAGCTACAAAAATTTACACTCAACACAATAAATTTACATTATTATTTTTTCATATAAATTTTTCAAATTCAATTTTTTCGGACTTCATTATTTCTCTCCACTTCCCTTGTATATTTACTTAAATCAAATATTTCTTCATTTCTATAAATTTTCTATTTCACAAACTTTGAAAGTGATTAAATTTTCACTCGTATACTAAAAGCACTTCAAATTTATTCTAAACCCAAAACCCTAACCCTTAAACTCTAAAACCCAAAAATCTAAATCTAAAACCCTAACCCTCAAACCCTAAAACCCAAAACCATAATCGTACTTACTCAACCATAACAAAAAAAAAAAACTATATAGAAACCGCATTTCCAGAATACAGTTTCTAATTTACCAAAAGAAACCACATTCTGTCAATGCGGTTTGTATTTCCCACAAGAAACCGCATTGCAAGATTGCGGTTTCTTTAAGAAACCACAATTGCACGATGCGGTTTCTTTAAACACGGTATTTTTTTTAAAGAAACCACATCCCTGGCTATCGGTTTCTTTATAAATCAAATTTTCCCACCTGGCAAGTACAAAACAAAATGGAAAAGAAATTTATTTTACTAGAAACCGCATTCCCCGAATTCGGCGACTCTATTTTTATCCAACTCCCCGCCATAACCCCAATTTTGGAACGATTTCAGTTTTTGGCATTATTCTTAGAAATTAGCCGTCATATTGACTGTTTATATGTTGAGGATTTTATTTTTTATTTTTTATTTTTTTTGGTATATAAGGGGGAGGATTGAATCCTCTAAACTGTGACAGCCCACCTCTCCCTAGGGCGAACCCTAGACTATCAGTGGCCGCCTATCTGGCTCTTGCCAGGACTCACTCACTCAACCAATATAACTTATCAAACCAAAACTCTGAATACAATACAAATGGAATAATAACTTACAAATTCATGACTTCAAATTGCAAACTTTGAGTACATAAATCCTCCGTCCATACATTCAAATTTTACATTACAAAAGCTTACACAACCATAATCCAAAGTTCTCAAAACATTCAACATAATAAACCCTAATTCTAGGTTGGCTTCTCGGTACTCATGTCACATTAAGGGGAAAACAAATAGGGAAAGGGTGAGCTAAAAAGCTCGTGAGTTCCCAAAAACATGCAATTCACATAACACATAAGGACTTTCACTTAATAAATTGCACTTGAAATGAAATCATATAAGAAAGCATTTAACAACACAAGTTTGGATACGGGGGCTCTCAGGAGCCAAGGTCCACGTCGCTTGTCCACGAATCATGTAGTTGACACTCCGTCAACTGTCACTATTACCATGTAGAACTCCACTTTCCTTTACTCCTCCAAACCTCCACCGGGCCCGAAATCCAAACACTTTAAAACACTTTGAAACACTTTGAAACACTTCACTTTGTTTGAGTACTCTCCATTAAGGACAAGTCCATACGCCAAGTCCAGAGTACATTTCATTTCGTTTCATTGGGCATCACTGGTTGGTTGCTCTTTTGGAGACAGGTTCGGTTCCAGAACCAAGTCTCAAGCATATTGCACTGGTCTATAACACTGGTTTGATGCTCTTTTCGGAGATTAGTCCATAAGCCAAGTCTCGAGCATATAGCAGTGCGAGTCTTTGGACTTTGTGACATTTAAATAACCCTATGGCTTCCCTTTCTCTCGACTTAGGCCTAGCCTTGAGTCGGGGGTTCACCGATAGGTCGGGGAATGACCTTTTGAAACACATGCAATCACTAACAATCAATCACTACACTACACTTTCACTTTCATTCACTTCAAAGCACTTTCACAATTGTTTTCACTTAAGTCGATAAAGAACACACTACCCCATCTGAGAGTTCAAAACCATGTTTCACTGTACAATCACTACATTAATCACAATTGCAATCATTTCACTTAAACACATAACAAGCATGGAAACTCACCGAAATAGTAGGGTTCAGCCTTCGTAGGGATCAAATTCCCTTACACTCCTAAAACAATTTAAAAACAATAGTTGAGATTCACTCCTTTACTCATTAACTAAAACATTTCACTTTCACATCACAGATTCAATCAATGTTTTTCCCAAAAATGCCTCAAGGAAAAGCATTCACTTCACATGACACAACGTTTCAAATGAATCTTTTGAAAATCACTATCTTATTTCAAATATGACACGTCATCGATGTGAAAGCATTCACTTTCACATCACAGATTCAATCAATGTTTTTCCCAAAAATGCCTCAAGGAAAAGCATTCACTTCACATGACACAACGTTTCAAATGAATCTTTTGAAAATCACTATCTTATTTCAAATATGACACGTCATCGATGTACTCACCAAGCACTATTTTCACATTTTCTTTAATAAAACACTTGGGTGACGTTTATCACCTCAAAATCACTTTTATCACAAAACTCAACACTCACTCTTTGACAATACTTTAATATAACTTTAAAACACTTCAAACCATATCTTTATTTTCAAAATTCATTAAATTTAGTCACAATACTGTAAAACCCTCAAATTCCCTCAAATGACATTTTTCAGTCAAAAGTTCACGAGAATTTCACTTTTCCTCTTTTAAAATTCATGCACTCATAAATGAGCATAACATATATTTTCTTAAACAGAAATTCATCATAAATAACCACAAAATCTCGAAATCAAACATAGAAATTACCAAGCATGGGTTTGGCCATCTCATACATTTTTCTATCAAAATTTCCAACAACAAAACCCTACTTTCTAACCATATCATGACAAATTTCACAAATATCACTCAAATCCCAATCAGGTCCTCAAGTCCGCTACCTAGAGGCCATCTCAAGTCCGCTACCTAGGTTGGGAATTCAAGAACCCAACTTCATCTTTTCAGATGTAATCTTTTCTACCGATCTAAACCACAGATCTATGATATTTAATGCTAATAAAGCTACATCTAGTAGTTTTAAAACTTATACCTTCAGATCTATCAAGATTTAGCAAGATCCAACACGATCTCTCGAGCTCCTCTTCAAGCAAGTTGCTTCCAAGTTTAGAGACACCCAAAAACTTCGATCTTAGCCCAAGATCTTCGAGTTTTGACGATGATTTCTAACACCAAGCTCAAGATTAAGCTTAAGACAAACCACCCAAGCTTTCCTCCTCTTTCTTTTCCTCCAAATTTTTGGACTTCACCCCTCTCTCTCTCTCACCTCCAATCCGCTGCCAAGAAGGAGGGAATACAAGTCAAAATCTTTCACTCAAGTTTCACAAGTTCATGTTGCTAGATGAAGGATGAAATGAAAAATCAAACTACAAGATTTACCTCTCTCTTCCTCCTCCAAGGACCGGATCAGCCCCTCTCTCTCTCTTCTCTCTCTCGGCTGCAAGGAATGGAGAAGGTGATGGTCTTCAATGGTGATCAAAGCTCCAAGAAGAATTGGTGGAAGAAATGGAAGAAACAAGCAAAAATCTCTCTCTTCTCCATCTTGTTCTCTGCTCCCTCTCTCTCTTCACTCAAGATTGCAGCTGAAAAGTGAAGTTCAAGGTTGCAAGAAGTCAAGGCTTCAAGAGACAAAAAGTGCACTTTTCCTTATTTTAAGGAAAAGTGCTTTACGAGCACTTTATGTTGTGTACACCCGACGCCTAACTTACAACGTTTTACTCCATTCCAACCTTTGTCCAATCTTAATAATATTTTCATAACATCACTACATATGCTCGATTTCAACTTAAAGTCACTAATCACGCTCCGGTAGAAAATTAAACACTTAATTCGGCCAAAACCGCACATCGGCAAATAATTCGTATAAAATTCTCTAAATTGGAAAATATTCACTCTAAACATATATTCACTCATATTTCAATGAATAAACACAATATAAATAATATTATGCATTTTAAAAATAAATCTGAATTTTGAGGCTCTCACAACCAATAATAAAACACAAGGTCGCAATCCCTTATAATATATGCTCCAAGCAACTCCTTCAGTTCATATGGATCTATGATAATTTTCATCCAATTAACTTAGCCACACTTCTTTTTGCCTGCCAATTTGCACACTTGTTTCTTTCTCTACATGTGTGTACCAACTTGAACTCCTAAGACTTGCTAATGTCTTGAGAGTGTATGTTGCACACACATGGAGAGTTGAAAAATCCACTAAATTAATAACTTTTCAATAGATTATAGGGTAAGTTACATGAGATTATAACATTAGAGATTAGTGTTAAATACAAGTATGAGAGACAAAAACAATAAGTTTGTCCCTTGTGTCACATTCATATTTATCACTTATGCGCATATGTGTCCATTTGAATTGTTTTGCTCGTTACAAATGTTCTAATTTAATTAGCCGTTTGGTAGAGCGTTTCAAATATTTTATTCCCAAATTTTCATTGTCTCGTGTTCCTTTCGAAATTGGGGACTATCGAGTTTAGTTTTTCCTTTTGAAATTGAAATCATCGATTAATTGTGATCTTATTTTACAATACCATGACAATTACTTGATATCCCACTCTCTAATAGGGGCTTTTATAGCAAAGGAAGCCAATAAAGATAATTTCCCACTAACAAGTCTCAGTATGAGCAAGAATAAAATTAATTTACTAGTTCTATACAGATTACATTTTGGAGGCATTATCCTTCCAACCCCAAAAGACAATTAAACCTTCTCAGATTAGATTTGTATTTATGTAAATTACCTTTGACGGAAAAAAATTGGAGGCACCATATTTATGCATACCAAAATAATCTCTTTAAAATAATGAGGGGCTCTTTTAGCAAATTTTCCTAACTTGGATCCGTCCAGATCCAGGCTCGAGAGGACTCGAAGAAAGCCGGCTTTTTCCCAATCTCTCCAGTTCCCAGGGAAGAGGCACAAGCCATCATCTTCATCATCATCATCTGGAAAGAGGGCAGAAGAGGAAGAAGAAGAAGAAGAAGAAGATGGTGAGCAAAACAGAGGAAGAGAGAGTGAATAGATTGGAGAGTCAAGTGGAGAACGGAGGAGGGGGTGCTTGGGAGTATCTTTGCCTTGTCAGGAAGCTCAAGCTTAGACGCTCTGATAAAGTCTTGAAGTTCGGATTATCCATCCTCAATGACCCCAAAAAACGATCTGCTCTTGGCCCTGAAGGTAGCTACTTTCTCCAATCAGTCCTACCAGTGTCTACCATTGTTTTCATTTTTTGGGTTTTGGGGTTAATTTTGAAAGATTGTAGAGTTCCATGTTTTTTGTTTGTGGGTTTCAAAAATGTGGAAGTTTTAGAATCTGGGATATGGGCTTTTTGGAGACCTTTGATTGAATTTCTGGGTTGCTTTTTCTTTTTCTCTTTTCCTCGTTGACTATAGAGTTGCAATTTTACTAGTTTTCTTGAATTGTCAGGTTTATTTTTGTTTTAATTTTTCTTTGGAAGTGCATAGGATTTTGATTTCATGCTGAATTCTGCATATTCTGATTACGTCAGCTGGAGAATTGTGGCCTCTACCTATTTGCACAATGTTAATGTAGATTTCAAGTCGTCAATAGATACAATGAGTTTGTATTTCGTATGTGTACTACGTTTTGCGTGGTGTTTGTACTCGATATTATGTTTCTGTCAACTGTAAGATAAATTCATGTAGGAGCTTGATGTTTAATACTGTACTTTGGTATTTTGTTCTGTTGCTGCACTATGTTAATTATCAGCCTGTTCTGTTATTGTTTGAAGTTTTGGGGTAACCTTCCTTATGTACTTCTTTGGCATTCATGTAGAATGGACTTTATATGAGGAGGTAGCTGTTGCAGCTATGGACTGTCAGTGTCTTGATGTGGCAAAGGTAGATCCGCGTTCTTCTTTGTTATGGCTGACTATTGATATTTGGTTTCCTTGGACTAATGAATTGTATATTTAAATGCTAAAGAATTACCAACATCATGAAGTGAGAGTGCATGAATTTCCTTGTATTATTTTACATGTTTTATTTGCATAGATGAACATGATAATGTGTTTTGAAGAACATGATAATGTTTTATACATTGAAGAAATCAGGTTTTTGGATTAGTATGCTTACGCATGATTTATGATTATTTAGCAACTGCTCTACTATTCTTCAACTAGTGGAGTGATAAAAACTGTACACAACAAAAATGTGAAAGTTTCCAATTGGTCATTACCTATAGGAATGACAAACCAATTACAAGAATTTCTCCTAATAGCTTTTCAGACTGAATCTCTGGTCTGTTATCTGGACTCGATGGGATTTACCTGTTTGATACATGTAATTCTCCTTGGAGAAAGAAGGATAACTTGGTCCTTAAAGATTGGTAACCTAGGTAAGAATCAGTAAAATATGGTTGGACTAATTTGTCTACAACTTCTTTTTAGCTAGAATAGCATTGTAGTTGAACTTCGTTACAACAGTGTTCATGTTAAGCAAAGGCGTGAAGTTCATACTAACCTCATGACTGGATTTCTGTAGGAGTTTACTAAGGTGTTACGAGAGAAGTTTCCAGGAAGCAAAAGGGTTGGTATGTAAAATGTGAAATGTGCTTGGTTTCAGTGTGCTTCAATATATCCCCCCCTCTCTCTCTCTCCCTCCCCTCTCTCTCCCCCCTCTCTCTGGGGGTGCTATGTGGACCTAGAGGAATTATGATGCATATGTATAGTCCATACGTAACTAGTCTTACCAATGGAAAATCAAACGAGCATAGTTACTAAAGGAACAAGGTGCCGTAGACTGTAAGGCACCAAGGTCTTCTAGGGCTCAGGTTCAAGCTGCAAGGAGAGACATGCCTTATTAAAAGTGAGACATAAATAGCAATTTAACTGTATATATTTGGTGCAAAAAGAAGAAGATGGAGAGATGGAGAGAATTGCATGGAGAGTAGGAGGATAAGGTAGGAATACTTGTGGCTCAGAGGTTGAAATTGTAGAGAAAAAGAAGAAGAAAAATGAGAGAATTATGAGGAGTCGGATTGGAGAGATGAGTGGTCGTCTGAGTATAGAAGAATGATAGCTGGAGAGAGAAAATATAGCAGGTGGGAAGGGAATAAACTTTGTACTTACAGTCAGCTGGGGAGCTTAACCAACTTGAATTGTAATTGAAGGCTTTCTTCCACAGAAAATGTACTTAACATGGGGTATAAGAAAGGCATTAAATGGACAATTATGTGTAACTATAGTTTAATTAGGCTCAGCCTCAGACACCTTGTGCCTTGCACCTGGGGTCCCAATTATGCATGCCTTTGTGAAATCTCCTGACCTGGGTAAAATTTAGGTACATGACTGCACCTGCTGCGCTGGAAAATGATTAAAGCTAATGAGCAATTTTGTGAATGATTTATATCAATGACAATTCACTTGTTCTAACCAGATAAATAACAATCTTATTCGGTTTTGATCCTTTGTAGTACTGCTGAAATTGATGTATCTGGCAGTTGATGCCCAGATAAATGAGCAATCTAAAAAGCTTTAGTTGCTGGTGCAAAAGCAAATGCATGATACATTTTAGTTTTGTACCTTCGCTTTTGCATCTTGTGATTTTGTGCATCTTGGACAGGCACCATTTGTGATGCTGTGTCATTTGATTGATACTAGTTGGTGGATAGATTTATTACTGAACTCTACACCCACTGATATTTGCATTAAAATTACTTAAATCCTATCCTTTCACCCAATATACGGGGAAGAATATCTCTGATGTCTAGTCTAGTTTAGAACGCCAATCTCTAATGAGGCATTCATGGTTTAACAAAATTGCTTAAAGTCAAACCCATATAGCTTTGCTATCCTTTCAGTATGATAATTGATACTTGAGGTTAATAAATAGTAGTCCATAATATTTTAGCATTTCTTTCATTGATTAGCTCTGTACCAAAATTTGGAACCATTCTTCTTCTTCTTCTTCTTCTTCTTCTTCTTCTTCTTTCTTGGTTTTAGTATTTTTGTTGTTTGCCATGTGTGTGTGTGTGTGTGCATGGGCTTTCGGAAAGTCAGGTTCAGTTTGCATACTACATGATCATAGATTAATTAGCAGTTGAAATATGTGCAGATTAAGAACAGATGGATGCTGATATTTTGCATCCTGAATTCTGTATTGTATGAAAAGTTTATCTTGCATCATAAGAGTTTTCCTAGAAAACCTGTCAATACAATCAACATCGAAAAAAGTGTCAATTTTAATTGAAGTGCTTTAATTTATCTTCTTTTGGGTCTTTTGGGTCATGAACAGGGAAAGCATCTATTTATACACTGTAGATCTTGCCTCTCTCCTATCCCCTAAAATTACAATCATATGTTGGTCACTGTTTTGATTTTACTTGAAAACATCCTGCCTTGCAGCAATATTCCAATGTCTTGTGACTATTATTAGAACTACATGAGAATGAAACTCTTGCTCTTTGGTGATTGATTAATTCTGTGGTTGGTGGATTTATTTCAAACTTGATGTATGGTAAAAACAATCTCTGGAATGGAGAAAAGTAATCTGTACCGTTGGGGCAAAAAAAGACAACAATATCAGTCACATTTTTGTTACTAAAAGGAAAAGGAAAGGGAGGATTTATTTTTGCATAAAGTGGGGAACGATGATGAGAAATTTATTTCTGGATCTTAAATGAAATTCTTATCAATTGTGGATTTTTTAAATAAACTTATAAAAGAGCAGCATTACTTGGTTAAGATTTAGTTCTACCATTGTCTTTTTGGTGGGAGTATAACTTTCTTATCAATTGCTGATTTATTAAATAAAATTATAAAAGAGCTGCATTCCTTGGTTAAGAAATTTAGTGCTACCATTGTCTTTTTGGTGGGAGTATAACCATTCTCTTTGGATACATTTTATTGGGCAAATTAGTTCTTGAACGACTCTTGAATTCTAAAAGCCTCACCTACTTGATTGTCAGTACATGTTTTCATAATTTCCTTGAAGTAGTTTGGTTGAGCTCATAAATATGGTGAAACATTTTGACCACTATACTACTCAATACTTGTCATTCAGGAAGTCAAAAGTGTCTTTTACTGAGAAAGGAGAAAAATTGTTGACATGCGAATTCCTGACGATAGAAATAAAAAGTTAATGTGTTTGTTATAGAGTGAGGGTATCACCTGAAGCCTAAACCAGACTCTCCATCTGAACTACTTTAAGGATTGTGGTTTCTGTCATTAAGGTTACAGTTTTTGTTGTCACTATTCAATGCTTAATGCCAATGGTTGCATCAGTCACATAAGTAAGAGTTCGATTAGCTTTACTTAAAAATAAATATTTGATCAGGTCAAATAACTTCATATCTGGAGCTGAAGAGGCTTTGGTCTAGTGGTTAAGATTGAGGTTCCAGGATTTAGAGGTCCTGGGTTCAAATCCCCCTTCGCTTCTTAAATCCCACCATTCCCCTGTTAAAAAAATTTAAAAAGAAAAAAACTTTGTGATCTGGATGGTTATGGTTGACTTTTCTCTGCAGAATTAGGGATTGGGTGTTGTAAATGCATATATCGAAATATCACCTTCAGCTTTTTATAGTGTTATTGGTTGGTGGTTTGTTCACTTGTAAGAGGTTCATCATTTAAGTTGAATTTTTATTGGTCGGGGTATTTTGAATTTGTTTGTCTCACAAAGAATATCCAACACTCACAAAAGTGAATGAAGTCAGAAATAATGAACCCATTCAATGCTTAATGCCAATGGTTGCATCAGTTACATAAGTAAGAGTTCGATTGGCTTTACTTAAAAATAAATATTTGATCAGGTCAAATAACTTCATATCCGAAGCTGAAGAGGCTTTGGTCTAGTGGTTAAGATTGAGGTTCCAGGATTTAGAGGTCTTGGGTTCAAATCCCCCTTCGTTTCTTAAATCCCACCATTCCCCTGTTAAAAAAAATTTAAAAGGAAAAAAACTTCGTGATCTGGATGGTTATGGTTGACTCTTCTCTGCAGAATTAGGAATTGGGTGTTGTAAATGCATATATTGTAATATCACCTTCAGCTTTTTACAGTGTTATTGATTGGTGGTTTGTTCACTTGTAAGAGGTTCATCATTTAAGTTGAATTTTTATTGGTCAGGGTATTTTGAATTTGTTTGTCTCACAAAGAATATCCAACACTCACAAAAGCGAATGAAGTCAGAAATAATGAACCTATTCAATGCTTAATGCCAATGGTTGCATCAGTCACATAAGTAAGAGTTTGATTGGCTTTACTTAAAAATAAATATTTGATCAGGTCAAATAACTTCATATCCGGAGCTGAAGAGGCTTTGGTCTAGTGGTTAAGATTGAGGTTCCAGGATTTAGAGGTCCTGGGTTCAAATCCCCCTTTGCTTCTTAAATCCCACCATTCCCCTGTTAAAAAATTTTAAAAGAAAAAAATTTCGTGATTTGGATGGTTATGGTTTACTCTTCTCTGCAGAATTAGGAATTGGGTGTTGTAAATGCATATATTGAAATATCACCTTCAGCTTTTATAGTGTTATTGATTGGTGGTTTGTTCACTTGTAAGAGGTTCATCATTTAAGTTGAATTTTTATTGGTGTGGGTATTTTGAATTTGTTTGTCTCACAAAGAATATCCAACACTCACAAAAGTGAATGAAGTCAGAAATAATGAACATATTTTATTTGGTCTTGTGGTGTTCTTTTCTGGATCTAGATTGCGTCAGTGTAAAAATGTGCATTATTGCATAATTACGGCTTTGATTTATTTCTTCATGTAATTTGCAGGTAGGCTAGAAGCAATGTTACTAGAAGCTAAAGGATCATGGGCAGAGGCGGAAAAGGCTTACACAAGCCTTTTGGAGGACAATCCTCTTGATCAGGTAGTGGTCATTCTGTCATTCCTAACAATGTGCTAAATCTTGCATAAGTTTCTAATCCATCCGTTCACCACCAGGTTTGGTCTCGTGAATGTGACCTCTTATTCACAGAAGTAGATGACTTGACCGCTATTTTTTTTATAGCTGAGATGGTCATATATTTCTTTATTTTTCACTTAATGGTTTATGCAGATAGTACACAAAAGGAGGGTAGCCATGGCAAAAGCACAGGGGAATATTCCGCTTGCTATTGAATCTCTCAATAAATATCTTGAAATGTAAGAATATACCTAGGCATTTTTATGGTTTTTAAAAGAAACCACGTGTACTAATGATTTGCTCTTCAGATTCATGGCAGATCAGGATGCTTGGAGGGAACTAGCTGAAATCTATGTTTCCCTACAAATGTGAGTTTAGTTCATTTTTCTTTGAGGGTTTGGAAAACCAAACTAAACAAGGTATAGATGTAGCCTTGATTTTACTGTTCATCTATGTAACAGAATTTCATGAATTTAATAGGTACAAGCAAGCAACTTTCTGCTATGAAGAGCTCATTCTGTCGCAACCAACTGTTCCATTGTTTCACCTGAGCTATGCTGATGTAAGTGGCTCCACCACATGATCTGTTCTTCCCCCTTTTCCTTTAGGAAATGATGGATGAGCACACTGTAGGACTATGCTATATATGTATGAGAACTTTGTTCCCTTTTCTTCTCTTTGAAAGGTACAAATCACATAACTGTGCCTGCAGGAAGTTGCCTTTACTAACCTAAAGTTCTTAACATTTTGCAGTTGTTTGATAATGTATAACAAAGTAGTAATACATGTTAAAAATTGATTATCTTATTTGATAGGATCTTAATCTGATCTGATAATTCTTTTTTGCTTTATCTGTTTGGTTAAACTAGGTGCTCTATACTCTTGGTGGACTGGAAAATCTACAGACAGCAAAGAAATATTATGCCTCTACAATAGACTTAACTGGTGGAAAGAATACAAGAGCACTTTTTGGTGTATGCCTGGTGAGGCCTCAGCAGCTCCCCTTGGCCCTGGTGGCCTCTCTCTCTCTCTCTCTCTCCCCCTCACCCCCCTACCCTCCCCCTTCCCCTCTCAGTGTACCATGCATAATACGCCTGCTGGACTGGGCATCATTAGAGATGCCAGTTTGAATTTTATTCTTTTCTTTAATTCCTTGTAGTGTTTGTTATCGTTTCGGGTTGGGGGGTTGGTGCTGTTGGATAAGTAAATACTCATCATTGGATTTTTGACTGGTTTCCAAGTTAAGTCCGAGTGGAAGCTGGCTGAAGTTGTTTATTATAAATGTTTTGCAGTGTACTGCTGCTATTGGACAACTGACAAAAGGACGAAACAAGGAAGACAAGGAGAACTCAGAGCTACAATCTCTTTCTGCAATTGCACTGGAAAAAGAGTACAAACGGAGGAATCAAAGCAAACATTCTCTGCTTACTGCCACCTTAAAAAGCCTGAAACTATCATAGGAAAGTTATTGACATGATTTGTGGCTGTCTTCCCTTGTGAACTGGGGATTGCGAGCACCTTCAGTCACGTGATAAGTTTCTGCATCAGTCAATGTTTGATCGCTTAATTATAGTTCTTTTGCTTTTTAAAGTCCTTTTTACCACCATGAAAGAATAGCATATCTTATGTTTTTAGTGCTCTGTGACAAGTAGGAGCATTTTTTGCCATTTATTTGCTTAAACTTGATTTTGCCAAGGAATCT
Source organism: Gardenia jasminoides (assembly GCA_013103745.1). Taxonomy (NCBI): domain Eukaryota; kingdom Viridiplantae; phylum Streptophyta; class Magnoliopsida; order Gentianales; family Rubiaceae; genus Gardenia; species Gardenia jasminoides. Next base: position 9,654,331 of record CM023096.1, on the reverse strand, counting down.
GGTTGTAATGTTCTTTAAAGTAGGTTGAGGGTATATGAATTTTACTAGTTTGTGTACACCATTTGAAGGACTTGCCCCTCTTCCTCCTCCTGCTCCCTTTATTATTATTATTATTATTATTATTTTGTCTGCTCCATTTTTTTTTTTTTTTTTATTGATAAGGGGAGGTTGTAGCCTTATAGATACTTCCAATTGCCAAAGCCAGCGCCCCTCCGCCTCCCTTCTTCAACAGAAAAAAACACAATTACAAATATCTCTTTAATAATTTTTTACATCTTCACTAAGGGGATTCCTGAATTTACCTTATACAGTCTTGGCTACGTGCGCAAAATTTAGATTTAAGTTCGATTTAAAATTAATTTTCATGCATTAAAACCGGCTGGTATATACACTATTAAAAAAAAAACTTTGTTTTATATCGAGAGAGAGATGCAGAAGCTACAACTTCTTTTATCAAGGACTGCTCTGTTCTCAACAAAGTTTAAATCATGAATGCACTGACATTTCGTGAATGGCTCCGCTGACTTGAAAAATTTCAAATCTAAGCTCCATCAACTATGCCTGAATAATTAACAAGAAGAATACTCCTAAATGCCACCAAACATATCAAAGTAACAAGGGACTTTTACCCAGAGAGGCCATACCCCTGCTCTTAAATCACTGAATACAAAAACTTGCATCATGCAGTTGACATCATATCTAACACTTTTTTTTACATCAATAAAAAGTACCATCACAAAATTCAGCAAAAGTAGGCATATGAACGTACAAATTTGACTATAGAGTATCGACCAAACAATTCAAAGACACATTCATAAGTCCACAACCGGCAACCCATAATAGATTTACTTGCACCAGAACCAGCAATAGCAACAAAAATGCAATCATAAGTTCAGAGAGGAAGATGGAGGCCTGTCTAATCAAAGTAAAACCTGTCTTCACTACTGAGCATATTTTGATTAGTTTTGTACAAGTTAGAATCTCAACCCAAGCTTGTCCATAAAATCAAAATGAGAAACTAGCGATCTCTTCATCTTCATCCTCATCTATGCCGTCCTCATAATCGCTAAACCTCTCAAAATTCACATCATCATCATCTTCCTCTACATCTTCATCATGCATGATGGTGTTAGCATTCACATCTCTGTCTTTCAAGCCAGTGTTCAAGACCACAGTTTCCCCCCTTGACTTCTCCATATCTTTCCTCAGCCTATCCATATTCTCATGACGGCGTTGTTCCTCCAGCTGCTGCTTCTCAGCTCGTCTTTTATCAAGATCAGGCCTAGAGAGCAGAACAGGACATGGGGAGAGGAATGAATTTTAGTCGTAACCATGTTTAACAAAAAGCTACAGAAAAGGGAAAAAGCAAGAACCTATAAAAACACTATCTATTTCATCATAGTGCCTTGAGAAAGGTCAATTGTTATTGGATGACAAAGAAGTTCAAAAACTCACTTGTAATTTTCCATATATTCCTCAGCACTTGCTTCAATAGCTTTGAAAAAGGCATCCATCCCTGCACCAGAAACTGCAGATACTCCAACAGATCGAAGATTCTTGTAGAACTCCTCCAGAGCAAGGGAGAGACTGCGAGTCAGTGTTGATGTGTAAGAGTGATCTGAATCAAGTGCTGCATGGAATACCTCAAAATCTTCCATCCACTGCACTTGAAAAAATAAAAAATAAGAATAAAAAGAAATATCATAAATTTCTACCTTAGTCCACAAACAGTAGACAAAGACAACATACGGAAAAGCAGATCCCTTGTCATCTTATACAAGTAGAGAACAAAGAGTAGGAATTTACTTAAATCAAAAGGGCACAAAGAACAACTTTTAAGGATACTTGTTTTTGGAAAAGCAATTATCATATTACCTCACTGAGAAAATAATTTGAGATGCATAAAATGATCAGCCTTAAAAACAGAGACTAGAAAAAATTATTCAATAGAAGAGACTATTGCTAGAACTGTCCATTAGCAAGTAAGAAGTTGGTTATATACTTTATACACAGCAAGCTGTCAAATATATGGTCAGACTGAGATGCATAAGCATAACCAAGCAGTTGATTATATGCTGATACCTCCAAAGCAAACTGATGTTGTGCTACATCTGTCTTGTTGAATGCCAATACTAGGGGTAATCGTGTCTTGTAAAGAATGCTACAGGCATACAGCATGTTACTCATAAAGGTAGCTGGACTTGTTGACCGTGGTGTGTCAACAACATATGTGATCACAGTAGGGAAGGTTGATGCAAAAGCTTCCGTTATGATTGCCCCAGAGGCAGACCAGGTAAAAATCTCAATCTGACCAGGAGTGTCAACCAAAACATAGTCCAACTGATCTGCTCGTTTCTCAATCATTGAAACAACCTGCATTGTGATATCTGTCAAGCCTCCAGTATTCATAAGAAAGCATATGCTCTCTCCCTCTGATGAATGCGTGCTCATTCAATGGAAAGATTGACAAGATGAAATTTCCAGATAAGCAGTACGAATGATTAAAGCAATATTCTAACAGCACAAATTACTATTTCAAATCTATACTTGTCGCAACCGGTGTATCTGCTAAGGAAAAAATAGTCATCAACTACTATGAAGATCTAGGTATAAATAAGCCACTTCACTGAATTCAGTAAACAAACCTAAGGTTAAAAAAAGAGGAAAGAAAAACCAGGTTGCAACTTTTGACGACAAAAATGCAATTTCCAGGTAATGGGATTTAATTAATTAATTGCTCCCACCATCTTGAAATCTAATCTTCCCAAATATCTAAAAATCTGATTTGCCCACCATCAAATTGGATTTTTGAGAATAAGCTTTCATCTTTTAAACCCTGACTTTAAATGGTGATCATGCAGTGACTTATATGCTTTCCACTTGCTTTTAACCAGCTTCTCCAAATACAGTTGTAGAATGAATGTTTTAAAAGAAGTTTCACCATAATTGCTATTTTTCCTTTGAACACAATAAAATTTCACTTGAATTTCAACAACAGATGCTAGCTGACTTGATGGAAAGAAACTGGCAGCCTATTGCCATATGTATGAAAAAATTACAGAAGAAAGAAAAAGCACCAGGATGAACCTTAAATCAAAATTACCACAATAACATTGAGCAAGCTGGCAGACCCAGCTAAGCACCACCAATGTGTAAAGACATATAACATTTAAAACTAACCAATCTAACACTATCTAATAACTTTTCTATCTTTTTAAAGGCCACCTAAAACTTAGTTGTTCTCTTTACCCATTTTTTCCAAACTCGCATCAGTTTTACAGTAAACATTAACATTAGCTTATAAAAACAAAAGGGCAGGGTTATAATGAGAAGAGCAGAAAAGCTCAATTACTAGCTTTACCTCATCAAACTTGGTCGAGAATAGGTTCAGTGAGGTTAAAATTCCTCCATTCGGTCCAAGATTGAACTCTTTCATCACTTCCTTATACCGAACTGTGTCTCTTATATCAATATTCGCACCATAAGGAAGAGACATCACTGCAGGGTCAAGATTTATCACATAACCGCGAACATTCGATCCCATTGTGTGGCACACAAGCCGATGCATGAACGTCGTCTTTCCACTCCCTAATCATATTTAAAACACCACTCATTCTTCAAAACTCTCCGAACACAAAACCCTTTTAGCTGAACTAAAAGAAACCCTCGAAATACCTCTAAAATAACAACTAAAATATTGAACAAAAGAAATGAGACAATTTTATGTTAATATGATGCACATACCTGCCATCCCAACAACAATAATGATAACTGGCTTTCGCTTAAACGAAGGGGATGGGTCTGCAACATTCAATTTCTCCATTGATTGAGCAATGTCAACTTCTTCATGTTTGCCGTCTGACTAAAAAAATGAAAAACAAATACACTTACGAATTGAATGCCATAAATATATCCATACATGGAATTAACTTCATAAGCTAATAGTGTTTACTTGGGAACCGATTTGCATCGGAGTTACACCATCCTCCAATGCTTCTTTAGCGTCAATCTCCATGCCCCCAGCAAACTGAAAAGCCAAGAAAAAAAACAACAAAAGCAATAATTGATAAACGGGCGTGGGCATAAATGAATGCGGTGAACCCTAACTAGCAGAAAATTTACCACGGGAAAAACATTTTAGCAACAAAATTCTGCAATTTTTAAATTACCAAATTCAGAGAATCAGAGAGGCTGGGTGGTGGTGATGTTGGTGTCGGAGAACAGAAGCCGCCGGTGGGGTTTAGCGAGAGGAGAATTCGTCGAACACTGGAGAGGGAAAATCCGTTTGAGTGTTCTCTGTTGGGTTTTGTTGGAAAATGCTTTTAATATGTTTTTCTCAGTCAATACTTCGACTATAAATAAATAAAGGGCAAATAATCTGATTGGCCCTCAAACTATGTTAGTCCACTTTTAGTCCTTAAACTATTAAATAGATACTTTTATCTCTCGAATTTGTAAAAGTAGCACAAGTTTTGACCAAAAAAAAAAAAAGAATTTCTAAAAGTGTACACTCTTTATCCTTTTAGATATTTAAGAAACCTTACTTGAAATTTATGATAATATCACTTGATATTATTGAAGTTTTAGAAATATCATTTAACTCCTATATCATAAGATGAGACCATTAATCATCGTCACAGAACATGAATTGACAAAATTATCTTCATTACTTCAACAATTATTAAGCCAAACATTATGGACAAAAAATTTTAGGCAAACATGTAAATCTTATATTATAATTAATTTGGTAGAAAATTCAATATAAGAGAATACAAAAGGGTAGAATTTGAGAAAATATATCTCTCATTAAATGATTATTTTATGAATATTTCAATGATACAAGGAAATATTGTTACAAAATGTTTGGTTTTAGAGGAGGTTAGTAATATTTTTAAAACTTTAGAAGTATCGAGTGATATTAACATATATTTTGGACAAGATTCTAAAATTATCTCTAGTCAAAAAAAGTGGGAAATATTCCTTTTTACAAGCTCAAGGGACAAAAATATACACTTAATAGTTGAAGAACTAAAAGTCAACCACCTCAATAGGTTGAAAGTTGTCCAGATTCTTTGCCCATAAATAAATAAAGGAAGGAAGTTTAATGGCATATTTCTGCCTTAAGGTTTGGCATAATTGCAAGAATTTACCTTTAGCTATTGAAAATGATTATTTGTAAACATGAAACTTGAACCGATCTAGGGACCGTTACAGTTATGCTATTAAACCTTCGATTCCGATCTGATCTTCGTTTCGATTTTATTTCGATTATAGTTTCGATTTCTTCCATTTATGATTTCAATTCTTTTAGTTATGTATAAACACTTTTTGATACAAAATTGATTCTAAGAAAATATGACAGTGAATTAAAAAAAAGCTCTAATTGTATTATCATGCGCAAGGAACAAAAAAATAATAATACAAATTTTATGAAAAAATGTTTCATTGCTGATTAGATTGGATTGATTTTGAACTTAGATTAGTTATGGGGTTTAGACTTACTAATGGGGTGAGACAATGGGGTGTTGGGTTAAGATTGGGGCTATTAGTATTATTGAATATTGATATTGAACTCTAAAATTGCCCAAATAGGTTTAGGTAGTGAGTATTTTTTTCAGATGGTTTGAACCAGTTTTAAACCGTCGTTTTATTCCAATTTAAGTTTATGATGAATAAGAATTTGAACCTTTTATATTTTTGGTTTCGGTTTCAGTTTCTAAATCCGATTTCGATTCTAGTTCAACAAATTGTTAGTCTGATTTTGGTTCAGTTCTAGCTCAAATCTAAAGTATGGCCACCCCAATAGAGAGGGTTTGACAAGGCTAAACAATTTATGTATTGAATACTTTCACTTGTACAATTCATGTAATAGTTAGCAATTGCATCAAGAGATTTTTGATCATATAAAATGACTGTTTCACTCTTTTATTGTTTTGTTCCTACAAAGATCTAAATAGACATGTCAATTGGGTTACGTGAACTGGATTTTATTGTTTTGTTCCTACAAAGATCTAAATAGACCTGTCAATTGGGTTACGTGAACTGGATTTTAGTTTGCTCAAACCTAGTTTAGATATAATTTCACTCTTTTGGACCTAAACTCAGACGCTATTTAATAACTCAATTTAGCATTTAAATTTAATGAATTCAGATGTTAAAACGTTCAGACCGTTTGATAACTGAAAATAGAACATCTTAATTAAGTAAGTGGCACTGAATTTTCTAAGCAAAACTTACTTCCAAAATTAAGTGATAAACTGTTCACTTATCACTTAATATGATAACATTCAAATATATTAGATTTAGTACTAAACAACTCAATCACTTAATATATTCGGAATTCAAATTTCAAATTTTAAATTTCAGTTTTCATAGCTCAGTCTTATCAAATTAGTGGCTTGTATTACTTGACTCATACATAAAGTTGGCATTGAGCCTAATTTGACTAAGCCAAAACTCATGTCATTCATTTTTCATGTTAATCGTAATCCAATTAAACAAAGCAACTAGCCAACACATAAACGTGCTATAACATCTAAATGAAATTGCAATATTAATAGAAGTTTGAATTTCATGAATATATATATATATATATATATATATATATATGGATAACTTTTTTATACACTGTCAGTGTATAAGTTTTCATATACTAGCAGGTTTGGATTATGCCACATAATACAACTTTAAATTTAAAATTTAAATCATGTACATGTGACATGCATCCAAAGTTGCTAGTGCAAAAAAAACACTACACTGATAGTGTATAAAAAGTTAATCCATATATATATATATATAGAAAGAACACAATTTACATAAAATTAGCCATCTAAAATACGATCATTTGACTGGATTTAGATAAACAAATCTTCATAATCTTCACAAGTACAAGAAAAGATAAGAGGAAGGGATCTTTGGTATTGCAGTACTGGATAGCAGTTTAGCAGAGAGAGAGAGAGAGAGAGATAACAAAATATGTCAAAAAGTCCTAGTATTTTATTAGTGGGCACTAAAGTATAAAATTTTTTCTTTGAAAAACTGTAATCCAAGGTCTTAAATAATCCATCCTATGTATATGATATAAGCCCTGGTATGTGTGTATACGTGTGTGTGGGTGTGTGTTATTTGGTCCAAATTTTAAGTGGGTTGAACTCGGTGCAATCCAAACTCAAATAACATTCAAAGCGTGCAAAATATTTTAGTCCAACCTTAACACAATGCACATTGCGTAAGGCTCAATCCAAAAAATTTTTGAGAAATTTAGAATCTAGAGGACTGAGCTCAAGCCAACCCAAACCTTATTGACAGTCCTAGATCTGAATACATGCTTGCTTGCTTGTTGTTTGGTGACATGGAACTTATACCAATGAATAGGATAGAAATACTAAATCTTTATCAGTTTCATTATGATTTACCTTATTTGAAAAAATGTTTCAATTCTTCGATTTTTACAAAACCTTTAAGGACCAATTGAAAATGGGGAATGTTCTTTTAGTATTCAGGTCGACATCCTTAGCAACTCAGTTAAAACCATAGACAAAAATCAATTTAAAACCATGGTGACTCCAAAATTGTTTGGTTGTCAATGGAATATAATGTTTACTAGTAAATAAAAAAGAGTTGACTTTTAGCATTTGCTTTGATGTGGATATTTTGGCAAGAATATCCATGAGTGACTCTAAATTAGTCGATTCACTCTTTTCTTTATGATCTTAAGCACCCTTGTACCTATGAAGTGCATCACGTCATAAATGCGCTAGCCAAATCCTTTTTATCACTTTTTTTGGCCCAAAATGGAATGAAGAAAAGTGAAAAAAAAGAGGAAAGAGTAAGCAGCAAGATGATTTTTTTCCCCCTTTGATTTTCCTTTTTGTTGGTTTACAGGCAAACGATGAGTCTTGTAAGGGGAAATGAGGAAAATCAAAATATGTTGTATATACATTAATGGAAGGTTTTAAAGAAATACTAACTCTTATCAATTTCATTGTGACTTACCTTGATTAGGAAAAGTTTCAATATTTGGATTTTAGCAAAATGTTTGTGAGCCAACTAAAGATGGAGAATATTATTTTAATATTCAAGTCACTATTCAATTGAGAACAAAGACAAACATCCATCTGAATAAAAGATGGCTGGCTCTGAATGATTATCAATGAAAAATCAATGTTTATTAGTAAAGAAAGAAAGTTAGGTCAATCCTGCATCTCTAGTAAAATCTAAACATGTGCACTAGTGCACCCATTTGATTTACAAGTGAAAATCACTCCCTCTAGCCCCTCTTATCCAATTGGACCCTCTCTTAGACTAGTAATATTTCACGTACTTTGCATGTGATTTTTTAAAATGAAAATTAACATCTTTTAGATATAACTTTTTGTGAAATTTGATTGTTTATCTGATAATAGAATATTCTATATTTTCAATTTCTTTAAAAAATTGTTGTTTACAAAAACTATCTAAACACAAACTCTTTGATCTATTAATTTTTGAATTTATTTTGAGCTTTCTTTTTTTTTTTTGAGTTGTTTGGTAAATTATGGATTCAATTTTGATAAACAATTCTTAATATAGTAATGTTTCATCAAAGTTGTCGTATACTCACAAAAATTTCATCCATCAAGTGTGAGTCTAGTAAATAGAATTCATAATTATTAGCAATAAAGACATAAATCATAAAATCGATTTCTAAAGAGGTGTTATAGGAAATAAATTAGTCTATTAGATTTTGTCATTCTAATTATTTTCAATATATTCACCTCTTTCTTTACCTCTTATAAGGCTCGTTTAGTAGTCAAATTCTAGATGTATCTTTATTTACTTAAAAGTAATATCCCTAATTAAGTTCCCAATGAAATCAACAAATTTTAATAAATGCAAGAAATTTGTCTCAATATTTTGAATGTTATTTGGTATAACATTTTGAATGTTTTTTTCCTTGCTAAGACAAACGAAATGCAATTATTTAATTAGAAGAAATTAATTAGTTAATAATAAAAAAATATGAATTGTGCTCATTCACATGAACATTTAATTATTCTATTTTATATCTTTTCAATTGAACTTCTCAATTTTTTTTAATGTAATTTGAATTGAATAATGTGAGGTGTATTTTTGAATTTGGATAATTGTCATTTTTTTCTAAATGACATCAGGATTAGTACAAAATATAAATGAGCTATACTACTTAATTATCTTAGATTGACTATTTCATTGTCAATTGATATTCAATTGATTGAAATAGTTGGATTCTTTTATTTTGGCTTTTCTTTTAGTATTTCTTCATACTAACAAAAAGCACATAATTATACATTGGTCTTGTGATATTCATATTAAGATTCTCCAAACGAATATAGACTTTTTTATTCTAAAGCATCTATTTTTTGATACTAATATTTTTTGCAATTCTAAAATTATGGCTAATGCAATCGGTCACACTATTCAAGTAAGAAACTTTGACATATATAAGAATTGGAGATCGAGTGTAAGGGTCACTAAATAGTTTTAGAAGGGAGCTTTTATTTTAATTACCATTATTATTGAGTTTAATCATTTGGAATGTTTCATATTTTGAATTACTACAACAATTAAAATGTAATAACTCTAATTAAAAGATTGAGGGTAATATGGGTATAACAAAAAACTAAGATCAAAAAGTGCTTACAACTTACACACCAAGACCTATCATACTTTTAATATATATATATATATATATATATAATAATAATAGTAGTAGTAGTAGTAGTAATAATAATAATAATAATAGATAGATAATAGATAGATAGATAATAGATGCATTAGAGTAAGAATAGCAGTTGCGGTGTGCAATTAGTGCACCTCTTTTAATTTAGGAGTGGAAACCACTCACTCTAACTCCGATTGACCCAATTTAGACCTTCTTTCAGATAAGTTCGACTAAGAGTATGAGTTTGACCCAAAAATATGAAGGTTAGACATATTAGCATGTACTATTTACATGTAACGTGGATGTGTTGGTCAAAAATATCCATGAGGGAATATAGATTCATTTTTCTTTTTTCCAATTGCTGATAGTAATTCATTTATGTTAAAAACTGAGAGACTATAAAGCAACTGCTCTCAAATCTTCTTTGGCCTGATTGCTTAGATAGAGAGGGAAGGAGTCCTTCCATACAATTTGATCATCCATGTTTATGGCACATTTAGCCAATTTATGACTAATAAAATTGCCATTCTTTTTGATGAAAGCGAAGGAATATTTACAAAACCATTCTCTCATAGGATGGATATCCTCTAAAATTCACCTATACTTGGGTCAGTTGTACTACCCCCATTAAATTTGTCAATATGCCCTTGCAATCTGACTGGCTTTGAATATTCATCCAATTCTGCTCTTTAGCCTTGATAAGTGCCATTCTGATTGCTTGCACCTTTTCTACCTTTGAGTCCCCTTTTTTGGATTCTGGCCCCGCCCATGCTGCTAACTAGTTTAATTTCATGCCTCCTAGCTACTACGCTCCATCCTACTTTGTTGTGCTTCTGTTGATTGGCTGCATTAGTATTCAGAATTCTAGTACTTTGTTTTGGTGGTTCCCACACGTCACATTCTGGTTATAACTACTTTGAGGTTCCATCTCCCAATATCCTACCTCTTTTTGAGCTTGACGTATTCTATCTATTCATTGATTGCTTTGTTGACTGGTATGCGTGGCTCTTTCCTTTCATTTCTGAACTGGACTTTACTTCTGGCATTTTAGATTTGCTAGAGTACGTTTGCAGTAAGGCTAATGTGCTCTGTATAACTAACTGGACTTAGACCAGTTCGCTACCAGAGCTTTTGCTCTGGGTATAGGTTAGGGGATCAAATTCCCTCTCCTACATTCAAAGGTGTTTTAAGTGTACTAATTCTCTTCTTAAATACAGCGGGTGTCGTAGGACATTCGTCTCGTCCGATGGCGGTTTAGTCCCCCGGGTTCCCTGGACCTCTTTAGGTCCGCTCCCCTTCTCCCATACACACTAGGAGTGGGTTAGATTAGAATCTATCATTGCAGCAAAAAATAATGTGCTCTGTATCTCCTCTCTCTTAAGCTGCATCCATTACTCTTTCCCACCAATGCCAGAAGCTGTTTGTGTAATCCTTAAGACCGTCCCAAGTGATAGGTGCTACTTTCTACACTTGTGCTGCATTTAGGCAGTGAAAAAATATATGTTCAATTCAGTTCCATCTCCACAGCACTTGCACATAGCATCCCCTTTTCCAGCTCTCTGTTTGATGACTTCATTTGCAGGAAGGATTGTGTGTAAACACCTCCAAATAAAATGCTTCAACTTTGGTTTTAGATTCAGTTTCCACAATTCTTTCCAAAGTTTTGAGGCATTTAACTCTCTGCTAGAGTTTTCTTATCAATTTGTTGTTCCCCTTTTTTCTGCTAGTATTGCCTTTGCCCAAGTTGTACCTCAACTTCATAGAGTACTCTTCATCAGTAAGCCAGGGCAGAAGAGCCTCTCTATGCCCCATCTTCGTTATTTGATCATGTCATATACCATTGTAATTTGACATCTGGATGATTTCTTTGTTTCCACTAGACCTTTTCCTCTATCGGAAATCCACTTGTTTTTCCATATATAAATTGTTCTCCTGTCACTAACTCTCTGTTAGGAACTAGGGCATCAGGCACAGCGAAAAATTAAAATTTTAACCCCAACTCCTACCAGAAATCACCCTAGTTCTACGTATGACCTCATGAAGGGGGTTCTAGAGGATTACCTTAATCATGAGATGGCACTCGAGACTTGTTTGAGAAGGTGAAGATCCCACGACCAGATATCCCGCCTCTAAAATCCACGAGAGTGCTCGGATTTATTTCTGATCGTCTTTACGATCTATGTGTGTGTGTGAGTGAAGAATAGGTGCTAGCCTTTCTCACTCTAACTCATTGACTCTCTATTTTTTCTATCTATGTAATGTTTCTCTGGAGAACTTTTCTCTCGTACGACTATCGAGTTCAACTAACTCACCTATCGTGTATCATTACTATTAATAGGATAAGAGAGAGAGATAAGAGAGTATGATGAGTTAGAATTGGTGGTTTGATTCAAAATCAAACCACCGTAACATCTGATAATTATCCTCTTATCGTTGTCGAGATAATAGATAGCCATTTTATCTTATCGCCAGATGACCCCAAGATTTATTTATCTTTATAATGAAACCCCAAGTATTTATTTCCAAGTCCCTACTTGGACACACAATTTAATCCAACCCAATCTCTATGGTGTGATCAATAGGTCCCAAATACCTTTGGTAATAATTATGAAATATAATTCTTTAAAGAATTAGATAAAATAAACACTTTTATTTTATCATTAATTGTAATAATTAATTATTCATAATTATAAATTGTGGCGGTGTCTAGTAACACATCACAACCACCCGTGTATTCGAATTGGTCAGGGAATTCCGACCGAACCTTTCCATGGAAAATTACTGTGTAATTATTATCCTTTCACCATTGACATCCTATTAGTCAGGGAATAAGGAACAAGTGCCAATTCCCCTAATGACTAATTAATTTTCTAGTTCCCGGAATTAACCTTAGATTAGGTTAACTTGAAGACACTCTTCAATTAACTTAATGTAGTCGACTACTAAGGTTACATTCCAACTAGTGGCCTTACTGGATATCAACTCCAACTATTGGAGTAGTGAATCCTCTCTTGATCATTCACTATCTTCCCATACTTCACACTAGCCCCAATTTCTATTTTTTAAATCACTCCTGGTGAGTAACAAAGCGAGAATCAAAGGTAGTGATTCACGCTCAAGATACTGGGTGATCTCAAGTCTAGGATCACTTACACAATTTTTCATAAGAGATTCAACCATTGGCACTAGATAGATATCCTAATGGGATCTCTGTGTGATCACTCCAATGAATTAGTACTCTACAATTCATCTACACATTAGCCTAGGTATCTCTATACCATGGTTGATGAGAACAACCACTACTTACATTAGGTAGGGGCTAACTGTGTACTAGTTTATCCGTATTAATGATGTCCTGTTTCATTAATACTATGACTAGGAAAATTTAAGAATATTTATTATAAACGTGATTGATATCTCATAGTCAGCAACTCTTGTGATTACCATCACATTAATAAATATTCTAAGGACTTTATCAGTTATATCAAATATTTAACAGATAAAATTGGAAGTTCATAAAATACAAAACTTAATTTAGGAATGTATTTAAACAAAACAATTGTTTTAGGGCATACATTCCAACAACCTCCCACTTGTACTAAAACAATTCATTCATAACTTTTAGTCCAAATGAAAGTACATGACTATCATGTTTCTTTTGAGATAGTGCCTTAGTAAGAGGATCAGCTATGTTATCCTTAGTGGGGACTTTCTCTATCTTTACATCATTCATGGCAATGATTTTCCTAATAAGGTGAAATCTTCTAAGTACATGTTTGGACCGTTGATGAGACCTAGGTTCCTTTACTTGGGCTATAGCCCCATTGTTATCACAGTACAAAGTTACTGGATTAACAATGCTAGGAACCACACCTAGTTTAGACACGAACTTCTTGATCCAAACAGCTTCCTTAGCTGCCTCTGCGGTTGTAATGTACTCAGCCTCTGTTGTAGAATCCGCTGTGGTGTCCTGTTTGGAACTCTTCCAGCAGACGGCACCTCCGTTGAGAATAAAGATGAAACCGACTGTGACTTACAGTCATCCTTGTCAGATTGAAAGCTTGCATCTGTGTAGCCCTTAACCTCCAATTCATCATTTCCATATACTAAGAACAGATCTTTAGTCCTTCTTAAGTACTTAAGAATGTTCTTAATGGCTGTCCAGTGACCTTCACCTGGATTAACCTGGAATCTGCTCGTGACACTCAGAGCATGGGAGACATCTGGTCTTGTACATAGCATAGCATACATAATTGATCCAATTGCCGAAGCATATGGAATATTATGCATCTTATCAATCTCAGCTTGTGTCTTAGGACACATGCTCTTAGAAAGGTTTATCCCATGAGACATAGGTAAGAAGCTCTTCTTAGACTAATCCATGCTAAACCTCTTTAGCACTTTATTTATGTATGTAGATTGTGAAAGACCAAACAGCCATTTAGATCTATCTCTATAGATCTTAATACCCAATATATAGGCTGCCTCTCCTAAATCTTTCATGGAAAAGTGTTTGGACAACCAACCCTTCACTGATTGTAACATTGGAATATCGTTTCCCATTATTAATATGTCATCCACATGTAATATAAGGAAAACGATTGAACTCCCACTAACCTTCTTGTAAACACAAGGCTCATCCGGATTTTTAAGAAAACCAAACTCTTTGATTGTCTCATCAAAACGGATGTTCCAGGCTCCTGGATGTTTGCTTGAGTCCATAAATGGACCTCTGTAGCTTGCACACCTGACTGGAATTTGGCGATGTAAAGTCTTCAGGTTGTGTCATGTACACATCCTCTTACAGATTCCCATTAAGAAATGCAGTCTTTATATCCATTTGCCAAATTTCATAGTCATGATATGTTGCTATTACAAGTAATATCCGAATGGATTTAAGCATAGCTGCTGGTGAGAAAGTTTCATCGTAATCGATTCTCTCTTTCTGCTTGTAGCCTTTGGCAACCAGTCTAACCTTATAGGTAATCATATTACCATCCATGTCGGTCTTCTTCTTGAAGACCCATTTTACCGGGTTTTACCCTTCGGTGGATCAACCAAGGTCCATACCTTGTTGTCATACATGGAATCCATTTCAGAGTTCATGGCCTCTAACCATTTGGAGGAGTTTGGACTGTTCAGAACCTCTCGGTAGGTAGTAGGTTCGTCATCTTGAATGACTAGTACATCATTCTCCTGACTCACAAGAAATTCATATCTTTTGGGGGCCGACTCTTCGACCTACGACTCTTGAGCGTCCCACGACTTCCGTTTGTGCCTCATCACTAAGTGGCTGAACCCTTTCTTCAACAGGTTGTTCTATGTTTGTTTGAACATTTTGAACTTCTTCAAGTTCCATGTCAGTTTGAGTGTCTTGAACTTTTTCAAGTTCTATTCTATTCCCACTGTCTCTTTCTAGAATAAACTCTTTTTCTAGAAAGATGGCATGCTTTGAGACAAACACTTTGTTCTCAGTTGGGTTGTAGAAATAGTATCCAATAGACTCTCTGGATACCCACAAACAAACACTTGTCGGATCTAGTTTCAAACTTATCGACTGCGCCTTCTTCACATAAAGGGCAACCCCAAACCTTCATGTAAAGGCAGTTTTGGTTTCTTTTCTTTCCATATCTCATATGGTGTGGAAGCAACAGCCTTATTGGGTACTCTATTAAGAGTATGGGAGGCTGTGTCTAGATCATATCCCCATAACAATTTTGGGTCGTTCGAGTGGCTTATCATGGACCGTACCATATCTAATAGGGTGCGGTTTCTCCTTTCAGATACACCATTTAGTTGTGGTGTCCCTGGAGGAGTCCATTGTGAAATTATTCCATTGTCCTTTAGATAAAACCGAAACTTCATCGCATATTCTCCACCACGATCGGATCGTAGTGTTTTAATACTTTTACCGGTTTGTTTCTCTACTTCATTTAAATTCTTTGAACTTTTCAAAAGATTCAGATTTGTATTTCATTAAATACACATAATCATATCTTGAATGGTCATCAATGAAGGTAATAAAGGATGAAAATCCACCTCTAGTTGTGATTGTCATTGGGCCACATACATCAGTATATACCAACCCAAGTAGATCAATTCCCTTTACCGAAGGGCATTTTGGTCATTTTTTCAAGTAAACAAGCCTCGCATACATCATATGATTCATAATCAAATGATTCCAAATACTTGCCTTTGTGTAACTTGAAAATGCGTTTCTCATTTACATGATCAAGTCTACAGTGCCAGAGGTAGGTTTTATTCAGTTTATCTAACTTCATTCTCTTTTCTTGTATATTGAGAATTTGGTTATCAAGATTTAGAATGTATAAACCGTTATTCCAATTTCAGAACCATAAAACACACCATTCTTTGAGAAAGAACAACATTTATTCTCCTGAGTTATCTTAAACCCATTTAAATCCAAGCAGGAAATAGAGATGACGTTTGTTGTAAGTGCCGGAATATAATAACAGTTTGATAATTCTAAAATTAACCCACTAGGTAAACTAATATAGTAAGTCCTTACAGCTAAAGCAGTAACCTTTGTTCCATTGCCAACACGTAGGGTTATTTCTCCTTTACCCAACTTTCTACTGTCCTTTAGACCCTACATAGATGTGCAAATGTGAGAGCCACATCCGGTATCTAATACCCAAGAGTCAGATTTGGAAGTAGAAACATTAATCTCAATTATGTATGTACACATGAAGTTTCCCAAGTTTCTTACGCTTGAGACTCTCCAGATAGGCCTTCCTCTTTCAATGTCGGTTTGTCCATGGGCGGGTTGCCTTGGCATTTTTGGGCTTTTGGGCTTTGTTATTGAGCTTGGGCCCTTTTCCTTACCTCTTCTTTTCTGGATGAAACAACAACAAGCACTCGGTAGAACCTTTCACCTTTTGATCTCTTTCTGGTTTCAACAATTGAGGTAATGTGTCTGCATTGTTCATCGATAGTTCATAGAGAGAAAGAGTTCGGCGAGATTGAAGAACTAAATCAACATTTAGCTCCTGGTCCATCTTGAAGCCCAATTCAGCTAATTTCTCAATTAGCCCAATCATCTTCAAGGCGTGTGGAACGGTGCTCCCTCCGCCATCTTGCACTGAACAATTCTTTGGAGGTGTCATATCCACCGTCCTAGATTGTTGTTCAAACAACTCTCTCGGGTGTTGAACTATTTCATACCCCATGTTCATGTTTGTTGAAGTTGGAGAGTCATGAGGCTATCATGATACATGAAGCCGTTCTATTATCATCCCTATGTTTCTTGTAAGTATTCTTACCAGCAGGTGTATTAGGTTCGTTCATTAGGCATGGGCTCATCAAGAACATACTCGATTTTCTGAAGCGAGAGGTAGGACATTGCGATGCCGAGAAAATTTGTGTCGTTTAATTTACAATCGTATGGGATGGAGGCGTGAGGCTTTGTTACTCATTCTACAACAAAATGAAGATAGAGTTTATTAGAAAAAGTTTTGTTTAATAAAAATCATAAAACTTTCAAAATTATGATTTTATTTCCACTATTTTTCCAAATCAATTACCCTTTAAAATTGATTCGAGATTTTTAAAAAATCTATAGTGGTTAGAATCCTGCCTTAATTATTTTTGACATTGAGTGAATCCCAACAAATCAAAAATAATTTTAACAGATAGGTACTTTACCAATTACAACCCTTTTGTAATTTCTAGATCCGTTAGGTATCAACTCTTGATTTTACATCTTATGTATTAACCTAACCCTTGCCTCTAAAATTCATGGTTTTGATTGAATCCCAACAAACCATAATTTTAGTTAAATCAAACCCATCATTCTTAAGAACATTTCTTATAGTATAAAACATGTAGTAAGTAAGGCAGTTTTGGGTGAATCCCAACAAACTAGCACTTAATAACCACATTTTGTTTAATACTATAATGATGGAAGGCAGTCTTGATTTAATATTTAAATTTGAGGGATTTATTTCCTTTTTCCAAAACATTTTTAATTTAGTTTGAAGTTTTGGAAAAATAATTTGACGGTTTCATCAACAATCATGCATATAAATATTTCAGAAATAAATATAGTATAAAAATAAACCGTTGATGGTTGTGGATATTCCTAAGTTAATTTCCCCAGCCATTAGGGAAATTAACGGTAGATTAGGGTAAAATCAAATTTCCTCCTTCTGGTTACACTGCTCCTTTCTTCATCTCCCAATTTACAATTTCTATGCTAGAAACATAATTTCCTATCATCTATTCCTATCTATTGTACATTACAAATAGATATAAGAAACCCCGAGTTATATTTGGGGGGTGTTAGATGAGGAGAGAAACTACAATCAGAAGAATGAGAAAGGCAGAACACGCAGTCCCTATTTATAAAATTACAACCATTCAACCAATCCACAATCATATTGGGTTTCTATCCACAACCATCCATCATGCATTCATACAAATTTAAACAACTTTAAATTAAATGAAAGCATGGAAAAACAATCATTCATGGATTATTTGGATTTTATATATATCAAGATCCCAAACAAATTTTGAAACCATGCATGTGCAGAGAACTTTGGTAACTTTATTAGGTTATTTTAATTTCCAACAAAATTAGAAAATAATTGGAATATTATTTGAATTAATCAAATTAAATTCAAATTAATTCTTGACCTAATAAAACATGAAATATAAAATTTCACAGCAACTTTTAACAATTAAAATTCGGATCGATCGAGAAAATTTTCAAAAAATGAAAACTCAAATTTTCAAAATTTTAATTTTGCAGAATTTTGTTTCGAAGGATCCGGTGATCCAGCAATCGGTCCTTGGATTCCATGCCGGATCGGTTTCGAAGCGGATCCACTATTCGAGCCGTGCTTCAGCGGATCCCACAGCGGATTAAGCGAGCGGGACCAGCGGACCGCCATGTTTCTGAAACGCGAACAGCATCCACGAGGAGAACCTCACGGATCAGCCACGCGGATCCTAGTCACGAACCAAATCCGTGAAACAGGCCTCGCGGATCCGTGTCGTGACTCACTGTTCCAGTAGTCAACGATTGGCTGTCACAGAATCTGCAATAAAATTATCTGACAACAATTGCACAGACCATCAGACAACAATTGCCAACAACTCAGAACATCATTGAATCAACAAATTTTCAACATACGTAGTCCAAATTGCAAAAACTACTTTAATCTTATTAAAGCTGCAATTTTTCAACCAAAATCTGCACATGTATACATATATCATTCAAACAGAAATTAATCCCTGAACAATCAAATATAAGATCATACATAAACATTAGAGATGGCTTTGATACTACTGTTAGGAACTGGGGCATCAGACACAGCGAAAAATTAAAATTTTAGCCCCAACTCCTACCAGGAATCACCTTAATTTTACATAGGACCTCATAAGGGGGTTCTAGAGGATTACCTTAATCCGCAGATGATGCCTCAGACTTGTTTGAGAAGGTTGAAGATCCCCTGACTAGCAGTCCAGATGTCCTGCCTCTACTGAAATCCACGCAAGAGTGCTTCTGGATTTACTTCTGATCGTCTCTACGATCTATGTGTGTGTGAGTGAAGAATAGGTGCTAGCCTTTTTCACTCTAACTCACTGACTCTCTATTTTTTCTCTCTACGTAATGTTTCTTTGGAGAACTTTTCTCTCTGTAATCTGACTATCAGAAGTTCAACTAACTCACCTATCGTAGTATCTGATACTATTAATAGGATAGAGAGAGAGAGAGAGAGAAGAGAGTAACAGAAGGATGAGGTAGGGTCAGGTGGTTTGATTCAAAATCAAACTACCGTAACATCTGATGGCTTCCTATCCTCTTCTGTTATCTGATAGATAATAGATAGCCATTTTATCTTATCTGTCAGATGATCCCAAAATTTATTTATCTTTATAATTAAACCCCAGAAGTATTTATTTCCAAATCCCTATTTGGACATACAATTTAATCCAGAACCCAATCTCTATGCGTGTGATCCAATAGGTCCCAAATACACTAGTAATAATTATGAATTATAATTCTTAAAAGAATTAGATAAAATAAACACTTTTATTTTATCATTAATTACAATAATTAATTATTCATAATTATAAATTGTGAGCGGTGTCTAGCAACACATCACAACCACCCAGGTATTCGGAATTGGTCAAGGGGAATTCCGACCTAACCTTTCCATGGAAAATTACTGTGTAATTATTATTCTTTCACCGTTGACATCCTATTAGTCAGGGAATAAGGAACAAGTGCCAATTCCCTAATGACTAATTAATTTTCTAGTTCCCGGAATTAACCTTAGATTAGGTTAACTTGAAGACACTCTTCAATTAACCTAATGTAGTCGACTACTAAGGTTACATTCCAACTAGTGGCCTTACTGGATATCAGCTCCCACTATCGGAGTGGTGAATCCTCTCTTGATCATTCACTATCTTCCCATGCTTCACACTAGCCCCAATTTCTATTTTTTAAGTCACTCCTGGTGAGTAACTAGAAACAGAATCAAAAGGTAGTGATTCACACTCAAGATACTATGGTAATCTCAAGTCTAGGATCACTTACACAATTTTCCATAAGGATTCAACCATTGGCACTAGATAGATATCCTAATGGGATCTCTGTGTGGATCACTCCAATGAATTAGTACTCTACAATTCATCTACATATTAGTCTAGGTATCTCTATACCATGGTTGATGAGAACAACCACTACTTACATTAAGTAGGGGCTAACTGTGTACTAGTTTATCCGTATTAATGATGTCCTGTCTCATTAATACTATGACTAGAGAAATTTAAGAATATTTATTATAAACGTGATTGATATCTCATAGTCAGCAACTCTTGTGACTACCATCACATTAATAAATATTCTAAGGACTTTATCAGTTATATCAAATATTTAACAGATAAAATTGGAAGTTCATAAAATACAAAACTTAATTTAGGAATGTATTTAAACAAAACAATTGTTTTAGGGCATACATTCCAACACTCTCTTCCTGGCTCCTCTCTCTAGTAAGTCCCTTGCGTTGCGCAACAGCTGCTTTGCTAAAAGTGCTATATTAAACTTCTTTAAGTCTCTGAATCCAAGTCCTTCTTTCCCTTTTACTTCCGAGCGCATTCCCCACCTGATCCAGTGCATTTTATGTTCCTCTTCATTATGTCCCCACTAGTAGCTAGCCATTTCTTTGCTGATATTCTTGCACAGTCTAGCAAGTAGCCTACAACAAGCCATGGTATATGTAGGCATGGCCTGTATAACAAACTTCAATAGGACTTCCTCGCCTGCTTGACTCAGGAGTTTACTTTTCTATCCATTCAACTTGTTTTTTATTCTATCTCTTATGGACTTAAAAATCCAGTTCTTTCCCTTCCCAATCGCCATGGGTAGTCCTAGATTCTGACTCTGCTTTACATGCTTCATTCCTTTCAATACCTCCAGCACTTGCTTCTTCCTTGCCTCTACCATGTTTTTGCTAAATATATTGAGGATTTCTTTGCATTGATGCACTGTCCATATGCCTTCCCATAGATTGCCAAGATTTGCATGAGTTGTTTTGCTTCTTCCCTATTTGCCTTGCAAAATATCAAAGATTCATTTGCAAAAAATATATGAGACAACACTGGGCTAGAATATGAGATTGATAATCCAGATAAACATTTTCTTGAAAATGCTTTGTTAAGTACACTTGTAAATCCCTCCACACAAATAAGGAATAAATAAGAAGATAGGGGATCCCTTTGCCTAGTACCCTAGTGGCCATGATGTGGCCTTTTTTCTCTCCATTGATATTAAAAGAGTATTAAACAGAAGATATGCATGCCATGATCCAATTTACCCAAGTATCACAACAACTGATTTTCCTCATGGTTTTACAAATGAAATCCCACTCCATCCTATCATACGCTTTAGACACATCAAGCTTAAGAGTCTATAATTTTCTTTCCCATGTCTCTTATGATTCAGAAAATGCAAGTACTCATGAGCTATCAAAACGTCATCTAAGATCTGTCTGTCAAATATTCATGCAGATCGATTGGAACTAATACACCTATGAAACACATGCTTCATCCTATTGGCTAGGCACATGATACAGGCTGATTGGTCTAAAGTGACTGACTAGGACATCAATTTTGTTGATAAGGTGGTAATGGTTTCATTAATAAACTTAAGGAGCATGTCATAATGAAAAAAAAAAAAGAAAGAAACTTCTAACAGCTTCAATAATATCAATTCTAATGAGAGACCAAAATTTCCGAAAGAAGAGAGGACTCGTACCATTAGGACCAAGTGATTTGTTGGGATCCATTGAGAAGATTGCTTCTCAGATTTCTTTTTCTGAAACTAGCTCCATGAGCTTTGCATTCATTTGGCTAGTAATGATCATAGGAATTCCAGCTAGGATTTCATCAAAGTCTCCAGGCCGATACTAGAAAAGATGTTGGCAAACTAATTAGCAATAGTTTTCTCAATCCTTTTATCATTCTGGCACCAAATCCCCTCATCATTTTGGAGAGCAAAAATATAGTTCCTTTTCCTTCTAGCTGCCATGCTAGCATGAAAATAATTTGTATTCTTATCCCCCTCTCTCAACCATTTTACCCTGGCAAATTGGCTCAAAAAAATTTCTTCTTTCCTATAAGCTTGAGCCAAGTCTTTGTGAAGAGCACTCAGTTTAGCCCTTTTCCCTTCTCCCCCTTAATCTTAATAGTACTAAAATTTTTTGAATATCTTGTTTTGCATTGCAGTTGAGAGTTTTATTCCAAGATAAAATCCCCATCCTACATTCTTTAATTCTGTGTCTAACTTTATAAAATTTAGAGCCCTATTGATGTTTTCTCCAAGCTTTTTCCACCACATCTCTAGCATCTTTATATTGCAGCCATTTTATATCAAAATAGAACCTTTTTTTCTTCCACTTTCTATTGCTAGGGTTAGTGTCTAATAAAAGCATAGCTTAGTTAGAAGCATTGTTGTGGATATGAGTGCACTTAGCATTCTCATAAGTCAGGGTGCATTTGAGTCGAGTCAAACTCGAGTAGTGCACTACTTGAGCTCGACTACTCGAGTTCGACTTGAGATAAAATAATTGAGCTCGAGCTCATCTACCTTTTAGAAATTGAGCTTGAACTCGAGCTCGCTCGACTTCAGTTGACCTTACTCGAGCTCAAAGTCGAGCTTGAATTTAATTAAGTCTAATCGAGTCTAATCAAGATCAATTGAGTCTATTCAAATATAATTGAGTTTAATTGAGTCTATTCGAGTCTAATCGAGCTCATCTAATAAAAATTGATATTTTACATATAATTTTAAATAAAGGATATAATTGACATTTCACAATAAATATAAAAAATTAAAAAATATATATTATAAAAAGTTCGATTAGCCTCTTTGAACTTTAGTATAAGAATTTAGAGCTCAAGCTTGACTTATAAGCTCAAATCAATAGTTTGAACTCGAGTTCAAACTCCATCAAAGTGAGCTTGATTTGAGTTGTTGATTGAGTAGCTCGCGAGTTTGAGTTGAGTTACTTGGTTCAACATTACCCCACTACTAGTTCTCTCTCCACATATTGGTAAATAAAACCCTGCCAAGTCTCTCTCTAACTTCCATGTTAGTATCCCAACTACTCCTCCAAGTCCAAGAGATTCCTACGACCTAAGTCTATAAGTTGAGTATCAGCAATGAACTGTTTAAAATCTTTAAAACTATTTTCATTTCTGTGATTCCCACCCAAATTTTCATTGTTAGAAATAATATCACTCATGTCACCCGTTAAGATCCAGTTATCTCCCAATGCTGTCTCTTTTTCGTTAAAATATTTCATCAATTCTTTCTAATTTGGTCATTAGATTTAGCATATGAACCTATGCACCAACCAATTTTCCTTTTTGACCTGCTCCTCGATTAGAGCTTCCATAGTAAAGCCTGTATAACGAATTTTTATAACTTTTATATCATTTTTCCATATTAATGTTAAGCCACAGGCCTTGCCAATATGGTTGACAACAAATATGACATCTAGGCATGTCAATAGGTTAGGTTTTATTTAGATCCAAATGAGATCTAATATAATTGGACAGGATTTGGATTTAATTTTTCAAATCCAAACCCTACCCAGACCTAGACCCAGATCCAGACCTTGTAAAAGAGTCATGGGTCTGGATAGGGTCTAATTTTCTATGATCCAAATCCAAACCAAACTCTACCCAAACCTATATATATAATTAAATAATACATACATATATACATACTACACACTCACACACACTATGTATATGTATATATATGTGTATATATGTATATATGTATGTCTGTGTGTGCGTGCGTGTATATATACAAAATTAAATAATCCCAATTGTCATTGTAATTGGTACAACCTTTTTTAGGAGAAGGAGAACAAGTAAAAGTAAACAAATAAAAGATTGAACGTCACATGGTGCAGTTTAAGTTTTGAAAATAAATGGAAATAATCGATAATAGTTCTTTTTTTGAACTTCTTGAATGTTACTTTTATTATTTGAAAATAGAAAGTAGATGGTATTTATGTTATATTTGAACTCTATATATTTTTAATATATTGTTACTTTAATATGTTTAGAAAAAATATACATGGATACCCATTGGATATCCAGATTTGTGAGGGTATGAGTTTGGACTTATTTTTTCAAACCCATAAGAATCTGGGTTTGGGTTTGAATCTAACTAAATCTAATGGGTTTGAATCTAGAACAAAGGGATCCAACCCAAACTCTACCTTTTGGCATGTCTAATGCCATCACAATGAGGCCATTGTTTTACATTATGTAGGCCCTTAAAATATCTTAATTAAACAATTCTCAATTTGAATTCACAAGGTTTGATGCCAACACAAGTTGGCTCAATTAATAAGGATGGGTCTCTTTCTCACAAAAAATCGTGTGTTCAAATCCCACTCATGTGAATCTTGTTGTTGATGTGAGAACTGTGTTGTATTCAAATCCTGCTCATGTGAATCCCGCTATCGATGTGAGGACTGTGTTGGTTGGTCTTGACACATGGTGTTGATCAAAGTTGAACCCACCCAAACTTTTTCTACCAAAAAAAAAAAAAAAAAAAGAAAGCTTGATGCTTTCGGCTATAACAAACAACAGACAAAAAGGCTCAAATGAGGAAAATACGAATGAAATCCCAAGGCCGGAAACTCAATTCAACTCACTTATAAAGGAGGCAAACAAACTTCTATTTATTGAACTTTTATGATTAACTCAATTTTACATGAACCAAAGAGGTCTTTGTATGGACCATAGCAATGGGCCTACACTTTCTTCACATAATTTTTCTGATTTTTAGTTTTCACATAAGAATATTAAGTTAGGAGAGTAAAATTTTGATACCTCCTTGAGTTGGGAACTGTCAAGAGACTTCATTTGGACATGGGACCTCCACTGAGGTTGGACCCCACCACCTACATTAGTTGGTTGTTTCCTGTATTTTGTTAAGGTGACTTGTGTTAAGCCAATCCTGCTCCTCATTGCTCCCTTCATTCCTGCTTCTTTCATTCAAGCTTAGCGTCCTTTAAGTTTATTTTACTCTTTCATTGATTCCACGATGTTCCTTTCTGCAGCTGGTTTTCTTCTGCCCACTTCTTAGACTAATCTCTTCCAACTTCTGTTCCCTTTCTGCTCCAGTTTTTGATTATCTTTACCTTGGGATTTCTTCCATTTTAGATTAGTTGATACAATCTTGTCTTTGTGATACTGAGCATCAAAACTAGACTCCTATCAAATGTACCACATTGCAGATATACAAATATACTGGCCAAATCTTTTTTCATATTTTTGGCCCAAAAGAAAATTTGAAGAGACTTCTCACCAATGTCACTTGCACTTCCAGTGCAAAGGATTGGGTCAATATTATGAGATTGCCGCTTTTCAGTTTCAAGATTTCTAGTTCTTTACTCCTGTCAATGATAATCCTTAGTTCTTGGCCAAATCTTTTTTCATTTATTCCCCTAAGAAAATTCGAAGAGACTTCTCACCAATGTCACTTGCACTTCTAGTGCAAAGTGTAGAACCAAAAAAATCAACAAAAAAAAATATGGGAGATAGATTTTATCGAATCAATGTATATGGAATAGGGAGGCAATTTACACACATACAAGTATGTGTGGGAGAAGAGGAATAATATCAATAATATATATTAATAATCACACATAATAACAAGACTCTCAATTTCACTCTTCTCAACTAATAACAATAACGAAACTCCCTATTTATAGACTAGATGACTTGGTAAACAAGTCTTACAATCACAAGAAATTTCCTAATCAAATACTAATTCCTAAACAATAAAATTACCATAACTTGACTCCATTAGAATTACCAAAAATCTAACTTGACTAAAACACTGCTAAATAATAATATAGAAATTTCTATTTTTGAGTCTTGATTTAATATGCCAACACAAAGGATTGAGTCAATATTATGAGATTGCCGCTTTTCAGCTTCAAGTTTTCGAGTTCTTTATTCCGGTCAATAATCATTTTCAGATCTCTCCAAATAACTTTTGATTAGCACCACAGTTGAGTGCTTTGTTTTCTAGAGTTATTTTTAATCAATTATTTAACATTTTTTTTAGTATAAGTGGGAGTGTTCAAACTCGGACCTCTCACTTATACACTCTCTCCTCCAAACTATCCAACCCATTCCTCTCCCTGGTTTTTTGGAGTTTAATTAATATTATCAAAATATCTTGAATTTTTGTATGCATCTCCCTTATAGAAAATTAATTGTGACTGCTTTATATTTGTAGAGGTAAAATATTTAGGATTTTAGGCAAATAATAACTCTCATTAATTTCCTTGTGGCTTATCTTGTTTAGCAAATATTTCAGTACTTCAACTCTAGTAAAACCTTTGTGAACCAAGTAGAAGTGGAGAATATTCTTTTAGTATTCTAAGTCAATATTCTCAGCAACTCAATTGAGACCAATAGATAAAGATCAATTAAAAAGGATGGCTGACTCTAGAAATGGTCGGTTATGGATGGAAAACAATGTTTAATATAAAAGAAAAGGGAATCTTCTTAACGGGAGATTCTATGCTCTCTTTTGAATATCATACTCACAAGTGAGATCTATCTTAGATCGTGAAAGAAGTATTATTCACCTTTAGATTAAGGGATAATTTCTGACTATTTCATTAGCCTCCCTTTCAGGTTTTGATAATATCATTAACCTCCATTGAGGTTAATAATCTTGCAACATACTAGCCCATTTTATGATAAAAAAGTGATATCATAAGAGAGAATATTTTATGATTCCACCATTGCCCCTCATGTAGTACCTTTTTTTCCCTTTAAATCGAAGTCTATCATCTATTTTAGTGACAAAGTTTTAATTCAGAATAGTACCACATCTAGAAATTATGCTACAAAAGTATAGAAATTAAGCTATAACCACCTCATGTAGTACATTAGTTAGTTGATTGAATGTGAAAAGTAATTAGATATTTTAACAAAATAAAACTTTAGGAGGTATAAGTGTAAATTTTGTTGAATTGTAAGAGAGAAACAAAAGTGAATAGATAATAGCGCTTTGCAACATCTCCGTACTCTGATTAACAAAAAAATAAAGTAAAATTTTCTCTGAAATTACATGTTTCTTCCATTATACATAGTCACAATATAAGAGCAATTGTGGAACACTGTTATCTATTCAATAACTTTTGATTCTCCCTTGTAATTCAACGAAATTTGCACTTACATCCCATTTATTTTGTTAAAATATCTAATTACTTTTTATACTCAATCAACTAACTAATATACTACATGAGGGCCATTGGTGGAATCATCAAATGTTCTCTCTCATGATATCATTTTTTATTATAAAATGGACTAACATGTTACAAGATTATTAACCTCATAGGAGGTTAGTGATATTACTAAAACATCCGGGAGGCCAGTGAAATAGTCAAAAACCTCAAGGGAGGTTTCTGAAATTATCCCTTAGATTAAATATTATTAAATGTTTAAAATTTAAACTATTTATCTTTAGTGAAAGGTACAAGTTGAGGGAATAATATCTAAAAGGGACTATAGAATTTTCCCATCTCCATGTCAATGATAATTGACTTTATTGTAAAACTCCCCGTTTTTAAAAGCTAGCTTCAAACTTTCAAATATGAAGTCAATTACAAGTCGCCACTCCGATTGGTATTGATGTTTCTGTAATAGGCTAGCAGTCCTTTGATATATCTATTCTTAGTAATTTGTATTCCAGCCACCTACACATTAAGTTCTTTGATATTACGATGGCTAATTAATAATGGATAAAATTTTTATGCATTGTCAGTGAAAGGGATTTCTTATGCAAACAAGTATATATGTACTAGTATTCTGACCCATGCTATGCGTGGGTTTACATTTAAAATAATAATAATAATAATTAAGAAATTATTTATAATAGTTATATAAAATAATGTTAAAAATTAAAAGTACTATTTTAGTGTCTAATTTATATTGTATTTATGTATCTTATGTAAAACCTTATAGTATACTAAAAAAATATTAAAAAAGATCACAAATACCATTAAAAAATACCAAAAGCAACCAAATATAATGTTATACTCATATTTTCTTGATGATACTTCTTCCAGTCCGTAATTTATCTCTACTCGATATAGCCCTCGTCAATACGCTCTTCGTCATCTCTTTAACTCAACCTTCTCACATTCTTGTAACTCTTCACCCCACTCTTAAACCCTACATTCTCTTCGCTCTACCTTGTTTTCACCCAATTGTCCTATCTTTGACCTAAGTTTATGGCCCACTTATCTCATATTCTACTATACTTTCCATCAATTTATAGCCGTAAATGGTAGTCAATTTATTTTTACTTGCCCATCAACAAATAAGGATTTGATATGTAATGTAGTTGGGTTCAAATGAGCAACTCAATTAAATTCATGAATTAGTGGGTACTAAATGGTAGATTTAGATCACCTATTTAAAAACTAATTAAATTAGAAGTAGATTCAAACTCAATCATTAGTGGGTAAATTGAAATAATGCCAATCTACTGATGATAGTCTAATTTTTTTCAAAACATATTTAGCATTCTTTTTCTCTTCTATAATTTTCATTCTTTTATTTTTTATTTTATCTTACTTCCTCCATTTCTTCCATGAAAGTTTAATAAACTTCTTTGGTGTTAATTGATTGCTTGTATTAACAACTAAATTATTTTTAGATTCTTGTTAGAGTGCAAAAAAAAAACCTAAAACTCACTATGATTACCATTTTGGATTCTTCTATTTAATATTTAATATTTTCCCTTCTTATTCGGGTAAAAATTTATTTACTAACTTGATATGTTTTCTATTTTTGATTATAATGATATACTATTTTGTGGCTAAACCAAATTAATATAAGAGAAAACTAGATAAAATTTTTAGTTGCTAAACCAAATTAATATAAGAGAAACTAAATAAAATTTTTAGTAGTAAATCATAAATGCTTAATTGGATAACCCAAATCCATCTGGAATCATATCCATTGTGTAGGTTTCATTTTGTGATCAATTGTCCTAAATAGATTAATTTTGTAGATGATTTGCATAGTACTCACTTGCTTAAATGATTTGTTTTATCAGTTATCGGATTGTGATTGTTGAAGTTAGTGGGGTCACTTAAATTTGCAGACGTGATTTGGACATTGTTCAGTTGGTTAAATGATTTGTGTTATCAGTTATTTGGATTTCGATTATTGAAATTAGTGCGGAGACGTAAATTTGAAACACTAAGGGATAATGGTTAATTAATATATCTGAATTAAACTAAATACTGACAAATGTTATTTAATACTAGCATTTTGACCCGTGCAATGCACAGGTTGCACGTTTAAGAAAAAACTAATAACATTTTGTAAAAAAATGAAATGAAAAAATTAAAAGTTCAAAAAAAAAATAATTTTGCTGTACATTTCTATCAAAATATTTCATTATAAATAAACGCAACGTAGAACGAAAAAAAGATTTGAATGTGTTAATCTATTTTTCAATATTAGGTTAATTTTCCTATCATAGTCTTTATGATTACAATTGAAAAAGAAGCATGATACTATAAATAAGTTAACATGCTTAAATGAAATTTCTATCCACTAATATAAGTATGTAGTTTGTTTCAACTTCCTAATTTAGACATTAAAATGTTTTATTTGAAAACATTACATAATCAGATGTTAACAATTTATTCTTATATGCTCATGAGAAACTTTTAGTGCTTGCACCTCATATATTATCAAAATAAAGTAAAAAATAAAACAAATTTTAAAGCAAAAATTTACAATAACCTTTCAAAAAAAAATTAAAAGATGATGAAAAAATATCAAAACATTTTGTTTGAAAACAATACATAATTAGATGTTAACAATTTACTCTTATATGCTCATGAGAAACTTTTGGTGTAAACATAAAGTAAAAAAATAAAACATTTTTTTCTAAGTAAAATCTACAATAACCTCTCAAAAAATGTTTCAAAGACACATCAAAGATAAAATAAAAATACTCAAAACAACATATTACTAGTCTATCACATCATCACCCCTTTAAACTCCACCACTATTACCCTGCCACACTTTCATCCTCTCTCATTCCACTATCATTCCACTACATCTTCCCTTGGTAGCCAATTGCTGATCCTTTTCTTTCCTCCTTTTCACTTCCATCACCGCTATTACCCCCACCATCATCATTTGTCCCTCATTCCCCCTATCCTGCCAATCTCTCTTCTCCACACTTTCCATTTTCCCTCTTGCCACCCCTGCCACGCCAAGTCCCATCCTCCTCATCTATATTCCTCCTTTCGTTGCTCCTCTCCTTCAACCAAATCTAGAGAGAGAGTAGTGAGGATAGGAGAGATATAGTAAGAAAGAATGAGGAAGATGAATAGAGTCGGAAAGGTAATGGAGGCAGTGCGTTGCCAGTACGTCAAGGAAAGAGAGAGTGGTAGTTTCTGAAAGCAAACTAAAAAACTTAAAGACATCGCATCTATAAAATTTTCAAAATGCAGAATCTATAGTAAAGATTTAAAAATATTCCAAAATACACCCAATCCAAAAAGCCCTTATATTTAATGGTTATCTAACATCAATGAAGTAAAATTACTTGTGCCCTCATTAATCCAAACTTTTTATTGAAATATATTACAACTTTAAACATTTAACTTTTACTCTTATATACCAATAAGATTCTTTAAATTAATATGGTTATGATATTTATAAAGTAATTGTGACCGTATATTACTGGCCCTGATCCAAGAGTCCTAAT
Source organism: Gardenia jasminoides (assembly GCA_013103745.1). Taxonomy (NCBI): domain Eukaryota; kingdom Viridiplantae; phylum Streptophyta; class Magnoliopsida; order Gentianales; family Rubiaceae; genus Gardenia; species Gardenia jasminoides. Next base: position 9,623,336 of record CM023096.1, on the reverse strand, counting down.
TTCTCCAATATTTGATTAAATTGTAAGTAAACATGTTGTCATTCTTATATTGTTATAAAGAAATTTAATTGATAAAATGATAATGAAAAACATAAAAACTTATATTAAATTTAAATTTATTGGTGATAAATTATTGGAGGAAGAAGAAGTTTACTCCATCCCTAACCTTGAAAATAAAGAGGTAAATTTTGAATTAGAAAAGGACCAATGATTTTGAATTTGTTTTTGCATTTTCAAGACATGCTTAACTTTAATTGTCATAATATGAAACCAAAACAAAACAAAATAAATAAAATTATTTTTTCAATTGCAAGTCAATATTGTGTCCAAAAATGCAAAAGAAAAACTACTATCTCTAATTCTTACATTCAAAAAGTTGCATCATTGTATTGCATATTTGTGTTTAAAGGAGGAAAAAAAAGAAAATGAGAAGGAAAAATAATTATTAGTACATATTGCTACTCAAAATCCATTTTTTTGGCTACTTGGAATCCATTTTTTTCCTTTCAGCCTCTTCTTATAGTTTGCCCACTTCTTCTTTTATCTTTGTGTATAATGTAGGTGTTGTACCGAAACCTATCACTTACACTTCCATCCCTTTGGTATGCCTGCTATTATAAAGAAAATATTGAACAAAAGTTCTGGAATTTAGTCGTTAAAATGGTTTGATGCTTGATAAGACTCATAAATTATGCCTAATCTCGTGTAATCATTCCTTTCATCTGTTCTACCTTTTTTTTTTTTTTTCTCATAGTATAGAGTGCATGATAATATAAAGGTAAATTTCAAGTGTATGTTTGCTATTTTCTTATTTTCCATTGAAAGACATATACATAAAAAAAGAAAATGAGATTCAAAAATCAAGAGAAGAGATACCTATATATATTTATAGTAGATATCTCAAGAAAAATAAAGAAACTTGTATGGTATGCCCTAATACATAGGTAAGAATAAAAGTTTCATCATATTTTATTGAGATTATGATTCTTTATTTGAATCATTGGATAACTACATCTTATATTATATTTTGGGTTCAGTACACATACATTAGTTCATGTGCCTAAATAAAAAAATTAATATATTGTTATTTCTATTCAAAATTTATTTCTTAATTCGTTATTAAATTCTTTCAATTTTAATGATTTAGACTATTGTAGGTTACTTTTTTTAATTAAAGTTTATAAATGTTGTAATTTATCACATTGTACTTTACGTTGGATAGTGTTTACATATATATATATATATATATATATATATATTATATAAATTGACATTTATATATATTGGGTTCACCAAAGGACGGATTGGAATATCAATGGTGTTTCCTTCTTGAAATTGATACTTCTTATAATTTTGGTATATCTATTCTTCTAATTGTGTTCTTGCCAAAATTGAAGGATTTAAAATGTTATTGTTTCCTATTTCAATATAGTAACTTATATCTTTTTCAATTATAATCATTGATAAATTTGGTAGGTTTCTAAAATTGTGCTGGCATGTTAGATGTGGCAAGTATGTAATGGAAACATTAATATAGTTTTATCTAATTAAAATAAATCAAAATTTTAAGAAAAAAGGATAGGAGGTTGCGAGCTCTTTAAGAGATGGAATCTAAAAACTCCTTCTCAAATATATATATATATATATATATATAGATATATCTGTATATATCTATAGATATATACAAATATATATCTATATATATCTATATATAGATATATAAATTTGAGATGGTTATATATATAGATATATCACCATCTCAAATTTAAAATTTGAAACTTTCACACTTAGAAAAGTTTGGAAGCTATATATACATACATACATACATATGTATACAGATATATCTATATATATATATATACATACACACACACACACACACACATATATATATATATATATATAGCTTCCAATCTTTCCTAAGTGTAAAAGTTTCAAATTTTTAAATTTGAGATCGTGATAGAGTTCCATTAATAATTAATTAAGGTTTTCAAATTTGAAAGTTTCAATTTGAGATGATGAAAGAGTTTCATTAAAAATTAATATGAGTTTACATATTAAAATAAATGGAAAATCAATAAAAAGGAAATGGGAAGTTTGGAAACTAATGACGGGGTTTCTACTAAAACGTCACTCTCCAATACACATACATATATTAAAATAAATGTGAAATTGTAGGAAAAAGATATTGGAATTTTAGAGGTCTGTGGGGGCTTCTAATAAAAGGCCCACCCTCTAATGCATATAGACTAGTCTTGTGACCTGTGCTATGCATGAGTTTATATCAATAAAATATTTTTTTTATAATTATGTCAAAAAACAAGGGATCAAAAGTTTTTATAATGTCATTTCATAATGGAAAAAGGTAGTAAGGCAAATACAATTTAAAAAAATAAAAAAAAGAAAATAAAGAACACGTCAACTACAAAAGTAAGCAGTTGGGATATTTCATTAAATGATTATACCATTCTTAGTTTTATACTTATAGCCCAGTGCTATCTTTTTAAGAATGTCAAAGAATGCGAGTTTAAAAATTTTTGCTTTGTGTTTAGACTTTTTCTTTATTAACTGAAATCACATAATGACACTGCTTGTATCAAGACTCTCAGAGATAAGAATGTCTAAAAGTTTTAGTATATTAAATTTGTAAAGTCTTTGTTATTCCTTTGTTATTCTTGGGGAATGGAAAAAAGGTAGAAATTGCAAAAACAATAAAGTCCTTGTTAAAAACCTCAGAAACACCCCCCCCAATTTCTTTTAAGTTTTTATGAATCTTAAGAAAATGAATATGACTATTTAATTACTAACACACCTTAACAGAAATGAACATGAGCCATAACAATTAAAGAGTTATTTTTCATTCAGTTATTCATTTGCAAAAATTCCATGGGTTCGGTATAGGGTTTAATGAAATAGATTCAAAGTATAGGAAAAGATTGGAGAATACCTAGAATGAGCATATTTCTTGTGTTAAAATTCACATAATTTGTTTTATGGCGTTTCAGTTGATATAATTGAGAATTTACTCGTAGTATTTGTTCTCAAGCTCTGATGGCATGATTATTAATTTCTTTAACTTTTTACGTTTGCATGGGGTTGAGGTTGTTTCTATGTTGTCTTGCTTTTCCCTATGCAATCTTGTAATTTTGCTATTCAGCCTTTGCTAGAATGCTTGTAACTACTTGTGATCTATGTTGGCATAATGACCAAGTTATTTGATCATGAAAGAAATGTTTGAATGGGTGAAGAAAATGTATGATGGTTTAAAGTATTATTTTGGAATGTAAAAATGAACAAAGTACTATTTTGGAAGCAAAAAAATAACAACCACATTTTGGTTTAGGTGAATCTTATAACCTGTAAGAAAGAAGAATATATATTTGGTTTGTCATATTAATTATCAAATTATAATTATGATAATTATCATCTTTATTAATATTACTAAGATAAGCTAATATATAATAATAAGATAAATTTAAACACACAACAAAATGATTTCGTTATATAATAGAGATATTTTATCTAGAAGAGAAGTGACAAACATATGATATGCTAATTGATTTAAAAATTGATCTAATCAAATTATCTGTTATAAAATAGACGGGATATTCTATGTAGAAAAAAAGTGATTAACATATAATATGTTGATTGATCTAAAAATAGGTCTAATCAAATTATCCCTTGCAATTTGGTTTGACATATAAATCTCCTGTAAATATAAAAATGAACCATAAATTGAGTTAGGTAAGTACAATTATTGTTATGGAGAAGTGAATCAATTTGGGACTAATCAATTGATGCTATGAACTAAGTGCATGAAACTCACTCCATTCATTGCTGCAGCCAACAGTTTTGTATAATTCCTTACTTGCTACCTTTACAATCCTCCACACGTCAACTTTATGTTCCTTGGCTTTTCTTGAAAATAGATTGTGGTAATAGTGTGTGAGGAACCAGAATTTCTTGAATGATACACCCGAAATTTCTTGAATTATTTGCTTATATTTCTTGCGAGAAACCCTAAATTTTTCATGAATTATTTTTCATTGTGTTCATTTAAGTGCAAATCATTTTCTTTAAACATTGGTAGCATACAATTTTCATTAAGTGCATTATTTTCCTTTAAGTACTCTATTTTGTATGTATTGTATGAAATTAAATTGGAATTGTATTTTTCATATTTCATGTAGCCAAATACATAAACTTATATGGTATTAAGTGGATCACATTTTACATTAAGGGATTTGATGGTAATTTGCAAAGATATTATCCTATTTTTGGCCAAGAAGTTGACACTTGTCAACTAACCAACACAACCCTTGACTTAATCTTTTCTATTTAAACTCTTGTCTTCAAAAAATTTAAACAAATTCCCTCTCTTTTTCTCTCTCTTTGGCCGAACCTCAAGGAGCAAGAAACCATAAAACCCTAAGCTTGATTTAGCCATTTTAGTGGTGGAAAAATTACTCCAAGTGAAACCCTAGTTTGATTACTACTTGGTTATCAAGATTGGTTGGAAGAGTTGAAGTTTGTGGGTGGATTTTCTCTCTCATCTCCCAAGGTAACTCACCAATTATCCATGCTTTATTGATCTTTAAAATTCAAAGGGGATGCTAGTTAGATGATATTAAGGTGTTTATGGTTGCTTAGAAGGATTGATGATGGAAGGAAAGATTGTGTTTGATAAATAGAGTTTGGGTTTTATTTGTTGGCCACCAAGTGTTTGATGAATTGTTTGTTAATATGTGATGCTTTGATGATGGAGTTAATTGCTGTTTTAGCATGTTAAACACCTTGGCAAATGATGGAAATGACTTTAAAGGATTAATTGAAGTATTGTGTCAAAGCTGGAAATTTTTGCAGGAAATCAGAAATGGAAATCAGTCCACTTCCCGAGGTTACTGTTCACTGTAGAAAATGAATTAGCATCCGAGCCTTATACCATTAGAAAGCCCTATGAACCTAGTTTTAAATGCCGCTGACGGAGCTTGATTTCGATTTTTTTACGTCGAGTTATGACTGTTTTCCCGAGACTGTTCGACCAGCCTGAAATTATTCCGACAGATTTCTTGCCTCTCTGAGATTTGCCATTTTGACCCTGAATAAGCATGAATTGATATCTGACCTCTCCATGAAAGTTGTAGGGCTGTGTTTTAGCTTCGAAACCCCATAAAGTACACCCCAATCCGTTAACCCCAGCCACAATTATGATTAAAACACTGAAGGGTGGCAAACCTGTCGATTGTTGTTGTTCTTGCCACAATTGTTTCTTTCATTCCTCTTGACTCGTATGCACCATTGTCGTGACCCGACTTACTTAATTTGTGATTCTAGGACTTGGCTTGAAATGGAGATATCTGTTGTGGACAAGTGAAATGAGCTGTGTTTGGTGAGTATTCATAAAACTGTTTCAAATTGAAAGTTTCTACTGTTAATTGCATCACTTCATGATGACATGTGTGTGCTTGTGTGTACATGATTTGCACATGATTCGGCTCGGTGAGTATGTGGTGGTCTTGTACTTGACACCAACGGCTCCATTTGATTTCCAGTGCAATGACTCGCTTGAGCCAACGGCTCTACTGTTAATGATTAGTGTTCTACTGTTCAGTGATTTGTCTGAGCGTTGGGTGTTTGAGTGCAATGACTTCACTGGCTCACCAGAGCAAATAAAATCTGTTCATTTGATACCTAATCAGTGTTCGATAAACTGGAATTATTGAGTTACTTATTTGCCAACTTATTTTCACTGGATACTCACTGAGCTTCTAACTCACCCCAAAATATTTTATTTTCCCCCCCACAGGGCTCGAGATGAAGGAAAGCAGGAAGATATCTTTCTTAGTGTGACTTGTTGGATTATCTCTTGTACTATTGTAATATTGGACAGTTGGACTTTTGGTGTATTTAGATTAGTTGGAAATGTAATTACTATTTAGAGATCTTGCGGTGTAATTATTTGAGATTTGTGATACGATTGAGGAACTGTAATGAATCCCGGCAAGAGTTGGGCAGGCGGCCCGCAGATACCCTAGGGTTCGCCCTAGGGAGAAGTGGGGCTGTCACATAGTGTATGTTTATCACCTCATTTGGAGATTAATTAGACAAAAATATCCAAAAAATATCAGTGTGTATAAACATACATAAAGATTTCCTAAAAATAACAACTTTTTTTTAGAGGAAGCTCATCAAAAGGATGTTTTGTGTGTGTTAGTACTAATCATCAATTTATTTAGAATACTTCAAAAGAGTCCACAAGGGATTTTCCCCATCTAAGTGCTAAAATTGCCACCAAAAGTCTAAGAATTCCTTTGTATATAATTCTGAGTTTGAGACCCTCATGCGGTTGAATTCTTACATAAATCTTGTATTTCCTTGGAAATAGCAGTATAACCTAGATAGAGCAACAAAAACCTTTATTCAACAAACAACCATAATTGGATCAAGAATAAAGATGAACAAGAATCCTCTCATGCAAAAAATTAATTGAGACATGCATATGTACTCGAAAAATTAATAGGGGAATCACATGAAGGACGAAGGGTTGGAATGGCATACTTATGTTAACATTTGTCATCCATCATCAACCAACTACTGATATAACCAATTCAATTTTGTCCCTTTGTATTTTTTGCTAATCTATAACAATACATACATACATACATACATACATACATACATACATACATACATATATATATATATATATATATATATTGTAGAGGGGTTATTAGTGGAGCCCTCTCAATAGCTTCCAAACTTTCCTAAATGTGAAGGTTTCAAATTTTAAATTTGAGATGATGATAGAGTTTCAATAAGAATTAATTAAGGTTTCAAATTTGAAAGTTTCAATTTGAGATGATGATAGAGTTTCATTAGCAGGTTGTAACGGCCTCGAAAAAAAATAACAATTTAATATTAAATTTCAAAAATTCAAAGTTTTATTTATTTATTTATATAATTATTTCTTTAATTATCTCGTGAAATCCGATTTTTCCTCATTTACGACTTCTCATTTAATTTTAACCCTATTCCTCTCATAATACCGCCTCAGTAGCATTTATTAGCGGTAAAATGTTAAAAGCACGCTTTGAGGTAAATTGACTGGAGTAAACTAGTGAAGATAAGTATGATGATCACTGGTAGGTTGGAAGTGTAATTAAATGACTGGAATTGGGTCATTGAAGGTGATCAATTAGGGTTTTGAAATTTTAGTTAAGATTTGGATTAACCTCCTTAAGTTTAGAATTTTATCTAACCGTTAATTCTTTCAACTAAATTCCTACCAATCACTTAAAAATTACCTTTTCATCCCCTCTCCTAATCGAGATTTATCCATTAATCTCAAGCCAAATAATTAATACCACTATGCAAGCTTTGACTTTGGAGGAATAAGATAAGACCCATGTCTTGTCTTCCTTTTTCCCATTAACTCCTCAAGAAAATTGACCAAAAATTGCTTCACTCTTCTCCCTCTCTCACCCGAACTCCCTCTCCTCTTCTCCCCTAAATTTTCAGCAATTTTCTTCACTCAAATTCCTCCAAAACCCCACACAACCTCCATTAATCCTTGCTTGGACTTGCACTTGGTGGAGAAGCTTGGAGTAGGTGCACTTGGGAGCTCTAGTCTAGCATTTCTTGGTGAACTCTTGCTTGTTTCTTGGAAGAGGTATGAAACTAGAGCTTGAACTTTTGTCTCTTAAATTCCATTTTGAAGCATGATGATAGGTTTGGGAGGTTGAGTGGTGGTTAGAACCTTGTCATTGTTGATGAAATGGATTCATGTGGTGGTTTTTAATTTTGGAAGATTAATCTCAATAAATTGTCTTTCTTGATATTTGGTTGTATAAGTGGGCTCTTGAACTCCCACACTTGTGTTGATTAGAATTCTAGCATGATTATTGATGCATTGTATGAATTTGAGTTAAAAATTGTTGTTGGATTTTTTGGACAAAACCCTAAGAGGAACCGGTTCATGAAGGAAGAAAAATAAGGAAGAAATTTCTGTTTTTTTCCTCTGATTTGGTGGCTGCAAATTTTGGCAAGTTAAAAGTTGATTGTGAGGCTTGAATGTGAGGGTTAAGCTGTTAAAATTGCCCCATACAAAGTCCTTCAAGAATTGAGTGAAGTTGGTGGTTAGATGGAATAAGGAAAACTGGAAAAATGAAGCATTATGCTGCCTGAATTTTAGGGGATTATTTCGTGACAATTTTGCTAAAATATGGGACCATTTTTTATCATCATTAGGTTAAGGGAGACTAATACCAGCTTAGGGTCGAAATTGAAGTTAAATGGCAGTAGTATAGGTTGGTTATAAGAGATTAGAAGTGGAGGAGTTGAACTTCATCAGTTTGAAGAGTTTCGATGAACGAACTTTGGGCATGTAGAAAACTGTGTTCCCATTTGAATTTTTGGTTGAATTTTGGTATGAATTTATCCTATATATGGAAGTATTAGTGTTCCAAATTTGGTAATTTTTAGACATGAAATCGTCACTCAAACAGGGCTTTAAACTCTGTCCTATAAGTTCGAAACCCAGAAATTTCAGAAATTTGAACCCCCTCTGTTTGAACTGTTATAATTTCATGCTCGGGTGTCGGAATTGAGTTCCGTCAGTGGCTGTTGAAACTCCCTATGTAATACTATATTTTGTATGAATTTCAGAGGCTAACTAATTTTCTGTAATTTATGACGAATTTTCAAATTAGCCTGGATGGCCAGCCTGATATGCCCTGTCTCTGTACTGTAGCTGTCTGTTGAACGAAAATTTGGGCAGTTTTCGCCCAGAATTTTAATTGGATGTCTTCTATAAAGTTTTAGAGCTTTCAAAGGGGTTTGCAACGGTACCAAATGTGCAAAATTCTGACTTATATAACTTGAGTTATGATTTTTCAAAGTTTTCAGTTCGAATTAGGAAATTGTCGAACTTTCTACTTTTTGAAATAAATTTGGTCGGTGAACTAGGAAAACTTATTTTCGCTCTCTTTTAATTATTTTAGGGCAAAGTGCTGATTTTGCAACTGATCAAAACTTGGACTCCGACCCCTACTTTGTCGGTGAGTTTTCCAATGCATGTTTATTGCTTTAATTTATGAACTTAGTGCGGAATGTGCTATGTGACTTGTTACGCGTTATGTTGAAACTTGAAATCTGTTGAACCACTCACCTAAAGGAGAGTATACTTTATTGCTCCCTTTTGTAGAGTTGGAAATTTATTTGTTTGCATGTATTGAATTTGGGAAACGAATGTGTTATACAATCACTCTTGGTGAGTGCCTTGAGTGATTTACCTGCTTACTGCTCAATCGCTTAAATATTTACGCATGGGCCGGTAGGGGGAGTTTGGTGGCTGGTGTGTGAAGAGTCGCTACTTGATTGAAAGTCCACGGAGTGTCGACTACTATAAATGCTCGGGAAATGTGGAATTTGGCTCCTGAGAGCCCCCGTATCCTCAATGTGTGTGAACTTGATTTATCTATGTGTTTCATTTATTTACTTTTACTTTTACCGCTTTAAGTGCATGTGCATGAATCTTGGAAACTCACGAGCTTTTTAGCTCACCGTTCCGTTTGTTTTCCTTAATGGGTGACGAGAATCCAGAGCTAGGGCTAGTGTCTTGATCTTTTGACTTTTGTCTTGAGTATGAAGTAATATTTTGTATATTTGTTGGTGTTGAGTACTTTAAGCTTATGGAAGTGTTTTAACTTTGGCTCGAGGGTTTTGAATATTCTAAATGGATGAATGTAATTTTAAGTTTAATCGTCTTTTTCCAGTTTTAATATTAATGTTGTGGTGGTTGGTGAAATTGCACGTTTAAATTAGTATTGATTTGAATGCTTGAGTCCTGGCGAGAGTTGGTACTGCTAACCTCGGTTAGCCTTAGGGGGAGGTGGGGCTGTTACACAGGTAGTATGTGTTTACCTAATAAAATAAATGAAAAATCTAGAAAAAAAGAATGGGAAATTTGGAAACCATTGAGGGGGTCTCCACTAAAAAATCACTCTATAATACATATGCACTAGCATTTTGACCTGTATATATGTTTTAAGCAAAAAACTAATAACATTTTGTAAATAAAATGAAAGGAAATAAATTAAAAGTTTTAAATTATATATAATTTTGGTGTACATTTCTATCAAAATATTTTATTATAGCTAAAAGCAAAGTAAAATAAAAACAAAAAAGATTTGAATATGTTAATCTATTTTTCAATATTAGGTTAATTTTCCTACCATAACTTATGATTACAGTTGGAAAAGAACCATGATACTAAGTTAACATGCTCAAATAAAATTTCAATCCACCAATATAAGTAAATAGTTTGCTTCAAACTCCTAATTTAGATATGAAAACATTTTATTTGAAAACATTACATAGTCAAATGTTAACAATTTACTCTTATATGCTCAGTAAGAAACTTTTGATGCTCGCACTTCATATATAAAAATAAAGTAAAAAACAAAAACATGTTTTTTCTAAGTAAAAATCGACAATAACCTCTCAGAAAATATTAAAAGGTGATGAAAAGATTAAAAAGAGATGAAAAAATATTAAAACATTTTATTTGAAAACATTATATATCAGACGTTAACAATTTACTCTTATATGCTCATGAGAAGATTTTGGTGCTTGCATATCATATATTGTAAAAATAAAGTAAAAAAATAATAAAACATGTTTTGTCTACATAAAAATCTATAATAACCTTCTAAAAAATATCCCAAAAGCACATCAAGGATAAAAAAAAAATACTCAAAACAACACATTATTATTCTACCACATCATCAACCCTTCAACCTCCACCACTATTACCCCCTGCCACACTTTCATCCTCTCTCGTTCCACTATCATCCCATTAGATCTCCCTTGGCAACCCATTGCTGATCCTTCCCTCTCCTTCCTTTTTTCTTCCACCACCGCTCTTACTCCCACCATCATCCTTTGTCCCTCATTCACCTTATCCTGCCAATCTCCCTTCTTCATACTTCCCATTTTCTCTCTTGCCGTGTTTATCTTGCCAATCCCCATCTTCCTCAACTATATTACTTCTTTCCTTACTCCTCTCCCTTAACCAAATTTGGAAAGAGAGAGAAGTGAGGATAGGAGAGATATAGCAAGAAAGAATGAGGAAGATGGATAGAGTTTAAAATGTGATGGAGGCAGTGCTTCACAAGTATGTCAAGGAAAGGGAAAGAGTGCTAGTTTTTGAAAACAACCTAAAAATTTTAAAAACATCGCACCCATAAAATTTTCAAAGCACATAATCTACAATAAATATTTGAAAATATTCCAAAATACACTCAATCCAAAAAGCCTTTATATTTAATGGTTATCTAACATCATGAAGTAATAGTTACTCATACCCTCATTAATCCAAACTCTTTATTGAAATATATTACAAATTTAAACATTTAACTTTTGCTCTTATATACCAATAAGATTCTTTAAATTAATATGGTTATGATATTGATAAAGTAATTGTGACCGGTATATTACTAGTCCTGATCCAAGAGTCCTACCTTCTTTAATATTTGATGAAATTGTAAATAAACATGTTGTCATTCTCATATTGTTGTAAAGAAATTTTTTTGATAAAATGGTAATGCAAAAAATAAAAAATAAAATAAAATTTAAATTTAATGGTGATAAATTATTGACGGAAGAAGTTTACTCCATTCCCAACCTCAAAATTAAATAGGTAAATTTTGAATTAGAAAAAGACCATGACTTTGAATTTGTTTTTGCATTTTCGATGCATGCTTAACGGCAAATTCCTCAAATTATTGATGTTTGGAAAAAAAATCCGGAATGTATTGCTGATTTTTTTTTCTTCATCTATAGGTGCCATACGTCAGGCGATGCGACGGTAAGCAATTTTTTTTTACCAATTTGCAGAGGAGGGCGAGGGGCTTTTGTGCAAAAAAAAAAAACTCAAAAAAAATATATATATATAAAAAAGCTGGACCTGGCTGCTTGACTATGGGCGACACGAGTGCGCTGCCGCGCTTAGGGCGGTCGCGGTAGCGAGCAAACTACTGCACTCTCCAAGTCGCGGTAGCGAACTGAACCGACGTGCAGATCTGCTACCGCATATGGAGATGCGGCGGCGAACTGTGTTTGGTAGCCTAGCCGGAGCAGTCGGATTAATTTTAGATAAATCCAACGGTTGGGGTGCTCCTTGTCCGCCTATAAATAGGGCCATTGCGTCCTTTCGAATCACCTTTCATCTCGAACTTCATTCGTCCCTTTCATAAATAATTCCCGAACTTCATTCGTCCCTTTCATAAAAAATTCTCGAACTTCATTCGTCCCTTTTTTAAAAAAAGAGCAAGCTTTGTCCCTTTCAGAAACTGAGATTGCTCTTCGTTCCGTAGAAACCATCGAGCAGTTTGGGGAGCAGTTTAGGATTAACGAAGTTGATTACGGGTGCCACCATATGATCGTTTGCTAGTCATTATAGGTAATGATTGTAGAATTTAGAAATTAATTTATTTAATTGATATATATACTTTGACACCAGATTTTAATATTACTGCTTTGACCTTACAACTCTAGCGAAATGTGGTAATTAATTTTCTTTCCTTGTTAGTTGATTTAGTCTAACTACTTTGACTTTAATAGTTTAATTATTTGCTGTAATGTTAAATATGACTTGGATAGTATTAATTTAGTTTAAATGGTTTGACGTTGATAAAATAATTACAGGTGGAAAGGAATATTGTGATGTCGACATTATTAATTTGGTTCAAGTCGTTCGAATTTTATAATTTAGTTATAGGTAGTGATTTGTATTTTGGATTTGACATCATTAATTTAGTTAAAGTTGAAGGATGTTATATTTGACTCTGAATTTGAATTTGACGTGTATTAGTATAACCTAAGTGATATGACTTAATCAATTTACTTTAGGCTTATATCTAAGTTTAACTGAATTGGCTTAATATTTGAAATGGACTTTATTAAATATGTGTAGTTGGCTTTCATTTTTCTAATGCGGTTGAATGTGTAAATTTACATTTTCCGTCCTAATTGATTGTATTAAATTAGTTTACGTCACTTTGACGATTAATCAAGTTTACGTTGCTTTGATTGTATTAATGTAGTTTACGCGTGAATACATACAAACTAGTGGAACTAAATTTATTATGCGATTAAATTTGGAGCCACGGAAATAGTATTTAAATAAATAGTGTTGGTGTTTTAGATGCGGAGGCATAACATGTAAATCACTAATATATATGCATGTCTATATTAATATTTATATTTAATTACGTTAGATTCTTGCATCCATTGTGAAGAAAGTAATGCATAATTAATCAATGTGCTTGAAAATACTGTAATATAATTTTATGTGGAGTATGCATATAATTGGTTAATGAAATGTGTGTACAGGAGTGAAAGCCATCAGAAGTTCGTGCCGAATTTGAGAGGATTTTTTCGCGGGCGGTGTGGGTTAAGTGGTTGAGCACGTTTTGTTTTCCCGACATTAAAGGTAAGTTCTTATTTTACAGTTTACTTTTGATTTAATGTTTCGGAGGAATATACAAAAGTAAATGTTTTGGAGCATTTAAATATTAAATAGCGTATTTGTATTTCGAGAGATTTTCATGCCATACTCATTGGAAACGACTTTGAATGATTAGTTGAAGTGCTTGTAATTTGTTCACGGTTGCTTAATAATATGTGTACTAATTTTGGTATATGCACGTGCATTGAATTTGTTAACTTGCATACTCATGTTATTAGACATTCAGATCTTAGATGTTATAATTTATATGTTTCATTGATGAATAACATGTGTATAGACATTCAGACCTTAGATGTTATAATTTATATGTTTCATTGATGAACAACATGTGTATTTAAATGTGCGATTCATACTTTGAAATATAGATGAAATGTTTCAGACATAATTGTTTGAAAGTAACAACCGTGTAATGTTGTAAATTGAATACGTAATAGATTGGAAACGTAGTCTTTAGTGAAAGAATTAGACTGTAATGTATTAGTCCCCATTTATGGACGTATAAGCATTAATTGAATATATGATTTGGCTAATGAACGTGAAACAGTTAGGAAGTTGTTTCAAATGTCGGCCACCCACTGCCTATTAATTCAGTTATACTGGGGTGGAACCATTGTACATTCTGGAGGATCAATGTCATACGACCCTCCGATGTGCAAAAAGGCGATGCTTATAAAACATCCTATCCGATTCGATCAGTTGGTTGATAGAATCTACAAGCTCATACGTATAGATCGAGCTGTCACGAGACTTAGCGTGGCTAAGAGTCTGTTGAAGCGGGTGTTTTACCGGCTTTTCAATTGTTGGCTGAACGAGGGGCGTGGAGGAGTCAGTACTACATGAAAGCGGTGATCCACATGTTCCATGTGAGGTGTATGTAGAAGTAGAGAACATTTCACACTGGCACGCGGTGAGCGCAGTTATAGGCATAGCGACCCCGATCTTGTCACGAAAATGCTTATGGAGCGGCGTCATACGCCGCGTTGGAGCCCTTGTGGTGCGAGCACATATGTTGGTGACAACTGGCGATTGATCTCTGCAGTTTATGGCGAGATGGCTCGACTCTCCATGAGTCCTTCGCGCATAAATGAGGTGCAACGCAACATGAAAGCTGGCTGCGATGTTGTTGATGTTCCCTGATGCCGGGAGCATCCAGCGGCACATTACCCACACTTTAGTGGCGTGACTTGGTTCATTTCAGCCATCCCACGGCACGAGTAGAAGGGGTGGAGGTGTGGGCTCTCCACGGTATGTGTAGCAATACAACTACTAGTGGAAGACACAAACCCACAAATGGTGACCAAACACACCGAGAATTATTGTTTCGGATGAGCAATATGTGCATGGGTGTGGCGGCGATGATGATTCTTACGGTCGGGGAGACTGAAACCCGAATAGCGGAGGACTCATGCAATGGCGGCAGCGAGTTGATGCTCATGACACGAGATCCGACAGAATTGATACTCGGGCCTAGTTCTCAAAATTTTGACGGTTCCATAGGTATGTGGGCAATTACGGGATGTTGATGGTGTTGGAGCGCCATTATGGATTCGATCAACCTCTTGCGTGCATATGAAAAGTTTCAAGTATGGAGACGGCGAATGAATGGGTGGAAATGGGACAAGTATTTGGAAACAAAGCGCGTGCAAAATACTGTCCGGTTGTGGTCAATTAAACACAATCGAGAGTATAAGGTCAAAGAGAGTAGCCCGAACACATGGTATGTCATCTGCAAAGTTAAAAATAATCCTCCGGGATGTGACTGGCAGCTGCGAGCTTCATTCCGAAAGTCGCGCCAAATTTGGACGATTGTAACTCTCATAAAGGAGCATACCTGTGTTCGCGTGTCAAATTCCAATGATCATCGGAGTTGAGTTACGCCATGATGCCGTTCATTACGCCCACCATATTGAAGCGGTCCCGCATTCCGGATAAAGAATCCAGAGCAAATTTTGCGGTGAAGGCGCATTTTCACATCGACATCTCATACAAGAAGGTTTCGTATTCAAGGCGCCGTTCTATTGAATTAGTATCTGGTGATTGCCAACCTCGATAGCGAAGCTGCCCGGCTTTCATGCAATTGGTTTTGACAAATCGAGGCTGCATGTTGTTTGGGAGTTTCATCCACAAGCATATCCTAATGCCAAATATTTGACTATGTGTTTTGGGCTTTTGCTCATTATTCGCAGCATTTCCATACCTCAAGCTTTGTGATTTGTGTAGGCGGAACATTCATGAAGGGTCCATACAGATCTAAACTTCTAGTCGCGGTTGGCTACGATGCTGCTAACAGAATGTTGCCCCTAGCCTTTGCTCTAGTTGGCGAGAGACAACTAGAAGTTGGAGTGGTTTATGAGGCAACTACAGCCGAAAGCGTATACAAAGGTGTTGAAAATATTTGCATCATCTCGATAGGCACTAGAAATTAATTGCCATCGGGGCGTTACTGAGTGGGCGAACCGTTGCGTTCACCGATTTTACCTGCGTCCGATTGGTTCCAACTAGAAGAATTTAGAAACCATCGGTAAAGCAAATGCTTCTGTTTGTCAAATCCCAATTGATTTGATTGATCCACGTTTGAGCGTTTCTTTCCATTTTTTCTTCTTAGCTCGGAAAAGATCTTGTGTGGCTGGCGGCGCCTACAATAAAGAATACGAGGAATGGATGAATCAAATTGCACTTGCAGGAGGCATATCGATGGTTATTTGGTGGTCTTGTGCATCCACAATGAGCAATGTGTAAAGAGCGGGGGAGGCTATCGATGGGGATACAAACTGAGCGATGGAGTGTTTTAACAAATTGCTGCGGGCGGCTAGGCATTTACCGATTAAGGCCTGCGTCCAGTTTACTATAACGCAGAGTGTTGAATTATTTGAGAGGAAAAGAAAAGTTGCTACAAATCCTAGATTCCGCATTCCTAAGGAAATTTGGAAAATCTCTACAACAAGCGGTAGAAATCTACATAGCCATTATGTCGGGTGTTTGATAGCGAGGAGGTGGTATGTATTGTGTCACCAGCGGCGGTAACAACACTCATCAAGGGAGGAAATAGGCAAATAGTTGATTTTCGATGCGCGCACACGCGTGGAAAGTGGGCTGAACCCGGTACCTGATTGCATGTAAATGGCGGCGTGTAACGGTCGGCTTCAAATCGCGTTGAGTTAAGTCGGCATTGAATATTCAAATCGTCATTGGGCAGAACCTATCGAGGAAATTCTATCAGTTAGGCACCCTCGATTATTGGGCTCCTGTGAGATGGATCTCATATTATCTTGAATTGAAGGATAAGAGCACGGACGTTGCGGAACCGGCGGATCGAAATGTAAATGAATGCGTCGTTGTCGATGCTCCAGCGCCGGTTCGACCCTTGTTCCCAGGCAGCCACAATGCCTCGTGCCCCTACTCTAGTCACTTTGTTTGATTAGGAAATCTCATGTGTTTGCTATTATAATGTCTTTGGGCCTCCCCTTCATGGATTCAAACTTTCAATACAATAATGGCAATTGATTGAATTATCTTGTGTGGTCGGCTCTCAACAATGTCTTCTGTTGCATTAACACATTAAATACAGTTGTTTAGTATTGTTTTCACCGACCACAACCGCTTCATCTTTGATTTAATTGTGTTGAGAAATTTAATTTTATCACGCATACTTACGGGACATGGAGCAATTTTGTTTGTTTCCAGTACAGCGCATCCAGCGGCGGGACCGGAGGATCCATCACTTCTTACCTGCGGAGCACCATAGATCGGCCCGGCGGTATCGCCACCACGTCTTGATTGAAGATCAAGAGGTGTGATGGCAACTTCGGGCGTGGTTGAGGGCCTCTGAGGGGCCGATCGCATTTGAGCTATCCGGATATAGCTGGTTTTGGAGGTGTTGTCCGTGCTAGGCAGGTTAAATACGACCAGGCTCTTATCACGACGTGATTGGCGGTGGCACCAGAAACCCACATTTCACCTTCCACAGGGAGAGCTACGGTGACCCTCCGGGATGTCAGGTCTGTGGGGTTTGAGATTGAGGATTGCAGTCACCCTCGTGAAAAGGGGCGCCGCGATGCGGAAGCGGTGCAGCTTGTGTCATGGCTGCTAGGGTTGGCGCGAAGCGGTTTCTTCAATAGCGGTTTAAACTTGAAGCTCTTGTCCGTCCGCGTCTATGTCCAGGTTACTGCTGAGCGCATCGGATGGCGCATTCGATGCCACGCACACGGATGTACATCCTTCTCTCCCTAGCGGCGGTTATTTGCGGCGTGTGGTAATCTAGTCGGTCGGCAACGGCTAGATTTCGTCTGGGACATAGAGGGATAGCCGATACAGTTGGGGCGGCTGTTTAGCGCATCTATATAGAGCGATGTGTGGGTGCAGCTAAGGCGTCATCTTCGATCCGCGGTTGGGCCATACTGCTCCCTACGGTGATGTTAGTTGGTGTGGCATTCTTTTCATCATTTTCGTTCTTAAAGTTTGCTCTTAATTAGTGATTACTTTGCAAATAACAGTGGTGGGCATGGGAGCGTATGCCGACTATCCGGCCCGTCCATTGTTGTTGACATTGCCCGGGGACTACCCACGTCGGGGAGATAGGCAACTTCGCCTAGAATTTTGCTCCCCAAATTATTTAGCCACAGTATAGAGACCAGCTGACAAAACTTGGCCAGTACGAGGTGCTAATTTTTTTATGCCCTACAGCTTTCTTAGACGTTAAGCGTTAATTTTTCATTCTACTTAGGTCACTTATCACATTATAACCATCTCAAGGTTTAGTTCATTTGGCCATACACCACACCCGATGTCATAGCATCACTTCCGGCTCTTTTGCACGTTGATGCACACTTATGGCAAGCTAGAGTACCCCTCATTTATTGGCACATTGTGGAGATGCATCTTCCTAACGGGTCTTTGTAATGAAGCAGTTCGGTATCGTCGGAGATTCCGAGCCTCACGAGACATATGAATAAGCTTCATAGTAACATCCGTCATTTCGAGGTTATCGAGGATCGCGATGGGCATACATGCACAGGGATTACATTGGTGTGGCCGCAGGAGGCGGGTGTCCAGCTGGTTTTATTGAGCCAGCCGGACCCTATGTACTACTCTATCGGTATTTGAGATGGTTGTTCAGTTCATCTTGTCCGGTACATTACACCACCTAATCCACGGCGACCTTGTGGGGCGGTCTGAGGGATCTTGGGCCTTAATGAAAGTACATGGTAACGTCAACCAAAACTTTAAATTAGGTTTTACTATGGCAAATTCCATTACCTATCATCTATCTCGTCTTCTAATGATTTTTTCAAATGTCGACACCTGCTAGCGAGAACGGAGATGGATCGATCACGCGTATAGCGGTGGGACTCGTCATGATGACCCTCACCACTTTGCAAGATCGCGACAGGAGAGGAATTTAATCGCGTCTCTAAAGGGCATCGACAAAGAGGCCTTGGGAGCATGAACTATGTGGATAGGGGTATGCGTGCTTGTCTTTGGAGTGTCACGGTGACGGGAGGCTGGTGCATCATTGCACCATAATGTGGCATATCGACAGCCAAAAGTAAGTAGTTCCGAGCATTCAGTGAGGAACACGGTCAATCGCAGGGGTAGGCGTCGACCACGAGTCCAACTGACTATTGGCTAGGGTGCGGACACTACACATGACACAGGGTCTGGGGTAGATAGATCTTCTGGATTCGATACACATGTCCCTACGGTCTTGCAGTGCATATGCCACAATGGCGGCTTTACGTTCCTCCCATTACGGGAGGAGATTGATTATACTCAATTCGCCATACATTCCGGTGTATGAGCAGAAGCGATTTGATGCATATCGAGGCGCCAGCTCGGTCGATACGGCATTTGGTGTCGATCACGCCATCGCGATGGCGTTATTATGAATTTCGTTTCCGGTCGAGGTGGGCGGTTTTCATCGAGGTTTCGACCGCGGGGACCACGAGGAGCCGACATGGCCTTTGCTTCCGGCCCGCCATCATGTCCCGCTCGGTACATTGAAGCAGGAGATGAGGCTGCGGATGACGAACAGCGACGAATCTCGGCCTAGGCCAGGCTCCTCGAAGGTCTTTTTCCGACAACAGTACGAGACCTATGGCGAATAGGCGGTCGGCCTGGAAATGCAGGCGCTCAACTACACCTAGGGACAGAGGGCAGCGAAGTACATTGGTGAAGCCTAGGCTGCTTTTTATATTGTGACCGGCTTACTATCTTCTATTACTTATCGATATCTTTTACATTTCATTTTGGATGCCGTACCTATTGCGATTTGTAATGCGTGCTAACTCCTACACCCTAAAGCCTAATCCGTTAAGCGATATAATAACATACCCTAATCTTTTACCATTGTCAGTAGCGCGTATGTATGCCAACACCTAAATGCGATTCTCCGTAAAACAAGATCCCTAAAAATAACCTAAACCCTAAACCCTAAAACCCTAAAAAATCTTGAAAACACTAAAACCTAAACCCCAAAAACCCTAAACCATAAACCCCTAAACCCTAAAAATCTTGAAAACCTTAATAACCCTAAACCCTAAACCCTAAACCCTAAAAATCTTGAAAACCCTACATGCTAAACACCCAAACCCTAAACTCTAAACCCTAAAACTGGACCCCCCCCCGACGCAGGCCTCAAAACCCCAAACCCCAAAACCCTCAAACCATAAACCATAAACCCTAAACCCCCAAAATCTTGAGAGCCTTAAACCCTAGCCCCAAGGCCCTAAAACCCTAAAACCTAAGCCCTAAGAACCCTAAAATCTTAAGATCTAAAATCTTGAAACCCTGCTAACCTAAACCCTGGGCCCCTAGACCCTGGACCCTAAACCCTAAACCCATGGGCCTTGGACCCACCCATAAAATCTTGAAAACCCTAAACCTGGACATAAACCGTGAGCCCAGGCCCTAAACCCAACCGCCTGCTGGTAAACCCTAAAACCCTAAACTTAAATTGTACAAGAAAATAAAGTCAAAGGCCACAACCCTAAACCATAAACCAAACACAAAACCCTAAAGCTGCAGTCCTAAACACATAAACCATAAAACCCAAGCCAAAATCTAAACCAGCTAGAAAGCCGCACTTTTTTTAAACGTCCTAACTATAACTCCCACCATGCACCAAATATTTAATTTTCTCTAATTGATTTATATATATTCCACTTCTATTTTTGTCCCCATATGATAAACGTTTCCCCTGATATAACTATTATTTTTTAATACCACATTTCAACGCTTCACTCTCAAGATTTATCACATGATTAATATTTTGGAGGTGTAATTTGATTTACTCCTTAACCCGTAACGTTAAACCTTAAACCCTATTACCCCAAACCCTAATATATTCAAACCCGTGCGACACTTTTTTTTAATCATTATTTACAACTCCCAACGTAAATCCAAAATTCACAATCACTCCTTATTTAAATTCTCTCATTTGTGTGTCTATTTTACAACTTTAAGATTTTCTTAATATCACTATTTTTACCTTAATATAAATGTTTTTTGTTTGAACCCTAAAATACGTTGGATTCTCAATTTTTAACAATTCAATCAACTTTTTCTCTGCTTACACTTCATTTATTACTCGCAAATTTTTTTAGGCTGCGATTGGGCCGAAATAGGCCTTTTAGATACTTGTGTGTAACTCTAAACCCTAACCTCTAAATTACCAACTTGTCCAACTTTTCCAATTTCATACTTTACAAAACTTTATTCATTATCTAATTATAAAATAAAAGCCTTGTCTTTACTCTTTTTAACCATCAACCATATCACCCAGTGTAACCTCAACATTCACTATTTAATATTTCTCGAACTTTGTGTACATATATTACATCTTTTATATCTTCCCAATACTCAATATAAAAACCCTAATATACAAGATTCAAACATACTGATTTTTTAAATTGTACCATTCTATCCACAATTTTTGTTATTTCAATCCAGATAATTACTACATTTGTGTCATTTAAGTTTCAGTTTGTGCTGTTCAATTTTCTCTTAACAAAAGTTTTTAAATTTCTACTCTTTCAAAATTTAGACACACAAGACCCAATATCATTTTCACACACAAAAAAAAACCCAATTCGATATTTTGCAAACTAAATTAACAAAAAAAATTTTTTTAAGCTGCCGCACACGTGGTAAATTAACAAAAAATTTTTTTTTGAGGTCTGCGCGCGTTGACATGGGTTAGAAATTTCCATGTTTGAGGTGCGCGTATATTATCGACACCTCAAACATGGAATCTGTTCTTAGCCGCGCACGCCTGGTGTGTGGCACCTGTAATAGGCAAAATTAAAATTGCACAAAAGCTCTTGCACAAAAGCCCCTCGCCCCCCTCTGCAAATTGGTAAAAAAAAAAAAAAAAATCAACCTTGGTGACGTGCGGCACCTATAGACGCAGAAGACAAAAAAAATCAGCAACAATTTGCGGATTTTTTTTACAAACGACAATATTCTGAGGAATTTGCCCATGCTTAACTTTAACAATCATAATATGAAACCAAAATAAAATAAAATAAATAAAATTGATTTTCAATTGCAAGTCAATAGTGTGTACAAAAGAGCAAAAGAGAAACTACTATCTCTGATTCTTACATTCAAAAAGTTGCATTATTGTATTGCATATTTATTTATAAAAGAGGAAAATAAGAAAATAAGAAGGAAAAAATAATTATTAGTACATATTGCTATTCAAAATCCATTTTTTGCTACTTAGGATCCATTTTTTTTCCCTTTTAGACTCTTCTTATAGAATGCTTGCTCTTTTTTTTTTTTTATAATGTAAATATTGAACCCCAAATCTCTCAGTTACACTCCCATCCCTTCTGGTATGCCTGTTATTATAAAGAAAATATTGAACAAAAATTCTGAAATTTAGTCAATGAAAAGGTATGATGCTTGAGAAGACTCATAAATTATGTCTAACCTTGTGTAATCATTCCTTTGATCTTATTCTATCTTTTTTTTTTTTCTCATACTATAGGCTGCATGATAATATAAAGATAAAAGTCATGTGTATGTTTGTCATTTTCTCATTTTCCATTGAAAGACATATACATAAAAAATGAGATTTAAAAATTAAGAGAAGAGATATGTGCATATATTTATAGTACATATCTCGAGAAAAAGAATGAAACTTTCTTGGTATGTCCTAATACATAGGTAAGAACAAAAGTTTCATCATATTTTGTTTACATTATGATTCTTTATTCAAATCATTGTGTAATAGCCCCACCCCTCCCAAGGGTATCAGCGGACTGTCTGCCCAGCTCTCGCCAGGACTCACTACAAACCCTCAATCATATTATAGATTTCAAATAATCACACTTCAAGATCTCTAAAATAATAATACATGCATTCGCTCTTAAAGCCTTAATTGAGGTCCAACAATAAATGATAGTTAACTTACAAAAGTAAATCCTCAATAATATCTATTAAAACTCTTATAATACCAATTTCAGGTACAATAAATCTTTAACTTCGCAATTTAATATTAAGCCTATACAAAATTATGAAAATCCTACCAAAGTAACTAAATCCTCGATCTACGTTTTCCACCTCGAAACCTGTTAAGGAAAACAAACTTAGGTGAGTTAACGCTCAGTGAGGCCAAGGAGAAACATGCAAGCACGTAATCAAGTAAATAAGAAAGCCAGTAAATTCAGATATAAAAGCGGGTAAATCAAACATTCACTTGTACTATTGCAATTTTCACCAGGAGATCGTATTCTCAAGGAATCACTACTCGAGGGCTCACATTAGACAAAAGTCTTGGAGCTGGGTTCGGAGAACCCTATTCGAGCCTCTCTATCTACAGTGAATTTGCTAAGCCAAACGGTGAAGCGATTCATGCTGGAAAAATACCGATAACGGTAAGGATACAAGGCTCTCAGGTGTTTTTGAAGCCGGACCGGACCGGCCGGTTCGACCGGTTGAATCGCGAACCGGTCATGCCATCGGTCCGGTTCTATATGAAACCCGGTCAGTGGTCAAAAACCGTCAAGAACCGTGTGAACCGGTACGCGGTGAAGCGATTCATACAGGAAAAATACACGCAATGCTGGTAAGGGATACAAGGCTCTCGGTAGTGTTTTCGAACCGGACGGACCAGGCCGGTTCGACCGGTTGAACCGCGAACGGTCATGCCACGGTCCGTTACGTATGAAACCGGTCGATGGTCAAAACCGTCAAGAACAATGTGAACCGTGTGAACCGGTTGAACCGGTCGAACCGGAAACCGGCGGTTTTTTGTTTTTTTTTTTGAAAAAATTAAATGTGATGGTAGTGAGATTTGATCTTGGGACCTCATATATAAGACACAAGTGTCTTAACCACCACACTAACAAGTATTTTTAAAGTTAGATGAGTACAAAAATTTATAAAACTAATGAAAAGTAAAATAAAAAATGAAACTTCTATTTATCCATCTATGCCTCTCTATATTTCCACATTCAGAGGCTTCAATATTGCATCATTTCCAATTTCACCTCCATCATTCATTTTTTAATCACTAATTTTTAATGTTACTAAATTCCACATTCAAAGGATAAATCTTGCATTCTTTCCAATTTTACCTCAATCATTCCTCTTTTAATTACTAATTTTTAGAGTTACTAAATTCCACCATCAGAGGATTCAATCTTGCATCATTCCAATTTCACCTCAATCATTCCTCTTTTAATCACTAATTTTTAGGGTTACTACAATAAATTTCCTGTACAAACTCTACTCTTCCCTCTTCTCATCTCCACCCTCCTCTCTCTCTTACCATTTATTAAATTTTCATGTATTTAGTTTAATCTCTTGAAGTTTCTTCAACAATTTTAACATAAGCTGTACAAGTTTTCTTCCCTTTATTTATGTTTTGTATGTGGAGTTTTTGTATTTAATTTGAAACTTCAAATTCTTTCATTTACTGATGTTGGTTTTCTTTCTTTTTGTTTTCCCAACTTTTGATTAAAGACATATCTAATATTTTAAATTTTTTCAGGCTTGTTTTTTTTTTTTGTATAGTTGAAAAAAATTACATTTATAAATTTTCAAAAAATTTATGTTCAATTTTCACGTTATTAAGAAAATTTTATAAGACACTCCAAGACAAAGTACTTTTGGATTGATGTATTCAAAATTATTGGATTTAAACTTTTTTCCCTCAAAAAATTTGAAAAATATCATTAATGGTGAACAAAAGATGGGATTTAGGATTATTTTATACCCAAGTGTGTCAATGAAATGTAGTAAAGTACTGATTTCCAAACTTGAGAAGGAGAAGGAGCAAAAAAAAAAAAAAAAACAGAAAACCGGTGAACCGGCCGGTTGGACCGGTCGGACCTGTCGAACCGCGAACCGCCCCCTCTGCCGGTTCACTGGCCGGTCCGAGTTTTAAAACATTGCTCTCAGGAGCCAATTTCCACGGTTAAGTAGTTGAGTCCATTCCATCCCAAACGTTGACTCTCCGTCAACTAAGTACAGGTAAAGTCCGTAGAATCTCCATTTAGTACAACCTCCGTCCAACAGTTCACCCTCTCGGGCCCGAAACCAAACAGGTAAGTATAAAAGGTAAAGCTACAACGAGCAATACCGAGCGAGACCTCTCCAATAGGTCAAGCTCAAAGAACAGTACCTAAGGCTCACCAAGCTTCCCGACCAAACCCTTGCCGGCTCTGGTCCCAAGGATCCCCAATAGGTTTGGGCGTCCCCATTTATCACTTTTAAGTTGATGGATTATTCCAATCAACATTCAGTTACAGTCAAACCAAATATAGTTCCAGTCAAGTCAAATAGCAATCATGTACATGCAGGACAAGTAAAAGAGGACGAGCGCGATAAAGTACACTCTCGCATCAACAGTTTTCATTCAAATAAACACATCAGGTAATTCAACAAATCATGCACTTGACACTCACCGAAGTCAAGAGTCTAAGGCAAAAACACGCAAGATCAATCGAGTTCTCCGGGATCTTCTCGATCACCTGAGACAAATACGAGTATTTTAATTCAAATCACTAAAGAAATATTTGATAGATGTCTTTAAAAATGTCTCAATGAGACTCAAGTCAAGTTCAATGAAATTCCCTTTTGAGCTGAAATTTTTGAAAAATCATAACTTGAGTTATACAAGTCCAAATTTTGCAAGCTTGGTACCGTTGGAAACCTCTTTTAGAGTTCTAAAACTTTGTAGAAGACACCCAGTTAAAATTCAGGACAGAATTAGCCCAGATTTTAATTTAACGAACTGCTACAGTAACAAAACAGGACATAGCAGGCTGTCCGACCAGACCACTTTGAAAATTTACCAAAAATTACAGAAAATGAATTGGCCTCTCAAATTTTCACGGTTTATATACCTATGTAAGAAGTTTCAAACGCCACCAATGGAACTCAATTCTGATACTTGAGAAAGAAATTACAGTAGTTCAAACAGGGCAGGTTCACAAATCTGAAATTTCTGTTTTCCAGTTTTGCAGGGCATACTTCTAGGCTCTGTTTGAGTGACGAATTCTTGGTAAAAAACCACCAAATTTGGTACACTAATAATTCCATATATCAACTATATTCATACCAAAATTCAACTTAAAATTAAATTGGGAAGGCAGTTTTCTACGCGTCCAAACTGGACTGGTTTGCATTTGCTCAAACCTGCAAATTTTACTCCTTTTCTTATCCTCATTTTTACCACATCTAAACACTTCCGTTTGGCCTCAAATTCGAACCTAGGCTGGTATTGATCTTTCTTAACCTAATGATGATAAAAAATGATCACAACTTTCATCAAAAATTAACACAAAACATTTCCATGAAATCGGGCAGCATGCTGTCCCCATTTTCCAGTTTTGCCCTAATTCCAATGATCATCAATTTTGTTCCATCTTTAAGGAAATTGGTGTAAGACAATATAACACCTTAGCCTTCAATATTTAAGCCTAGGCCTTTAAACTTTCCAAATATCAGCCATAAAAATTAAGAAGAAAAACAGAAAATTTCACCCCCAACTTTCTTCCTCCTCTAGCCGGTTTTTCCTTGAGGTTTTCTTCCAACTTTTAGCAACCAAAATCAAACATAATGCACATATATAACACCATTTAACCAACTCATGAACAAATATACATATATAGTGGGAATTCCAAGAGCCCACAAATTCTCCATAATCATCAAATTACACAATAATAAAGCTTAAACACTTCAACCATCATAATCATCATCCATCAAGGTTCTATGAACCTATCAACCACCCAAACCTAACTTTTCATGCTTAACAATGGAATTAATAGACAAAGGTGCAAGTTTTAGTTCCTTACCTCCTCCAAGAAATGAACAAAATTCACCCAAGAAATGCTAGAGTAAGTCCTCCCAAGAGCTTTCTCCTAAGCCTTCTTCACCCAAGCTCCAAGCTTGCGAAGATTGATGGAAGTTTGAAGGTGGTTTGAGAGATGAATTTGGTGGAAGAAATTTTGATGAAATTTCAAGGGAAGAAGAAGAAGGGGAGGTCGGCCAAAGGGAGGAGAAGAAGAGAGGGATTTTATGTTGATTTTTGAATGAATTAAATAAAGAAAGCAAGACAAGACATAAAGCTTGTCTTGTGCCCTAAAGTCAAACATGGAATAGTAATCCCTTTGCTAACAATTTTGGTGGGAAAATAATTATCCCACTTAGCTAAGGATTAAAGGATTAATCTTGGTTAGGAGAGAGAAATGAAAAGGAATAAATTGAGAAGGAATTAGGGTGAGTTAGGTGGAAGAAACAATGGCTAAACAAAATTCTAACTCGAGAGGGTTAAAACAACTTAAACTAAAAATCACAAATCCCTAATTATAATCACTCTTTTTAATTCACCTCTAATCACTGAATAATATTTCTAACCTACGGGTGATCATCCTTACATTCCAGTACAACTTAACTCGTTGCCCGAATTTCTACCTCGAAAAATGTGTTTTTCTCATTTTCTGTATAATTGATACAAAAAGAGCAAATTTTAAAATAAGATGAATGGAATGTTGAAAATCTACCTGAAAAATTAATATAGAGCTAAATTAAGTTTTTCTCAAAATGAAATAAATTAAACAAATAAATAAATAAATAAATTGAATTTTCATTTAAATTTTCTAAAATTCGTTTAAATGTAATTTTAAAATAATTGAACGAATTAATAACAATAATATCATTATTTAAAATAATAGATATTAACAATATTTAAAATAAATTTTTGGGGCCCTTACACATTGGATAACTACATTTTATGTTATACTTTAGTTCATTGTCTAAATCGAAAGTCTAATGTATTGTTATTTCTATTCAAAATTTTTTTTTTAATTTGTTATCAATTCTTTCAATTTTAATGATTTGGACTATTGTTGCTTACTTTTTCTAATTAAAGTTTATAAATGTTGTAGTTTTTCATATTGTACTTTATGTTGGATAATGTTTACATATTTATATATGTTGGGTTCACCAAAAGGATTGGAATATTAATGGTGTTTCCTTCTCGAAATAGATGCTCCTTATAATTTTGGTAATCTACTGTTCTAATTGTGCTCTTGCCAAAATTGAAGGATTTACAATGTTGTTGTTTCCTATTTCAATATAGTAACTTATATCCTTTTCAATTGTAATCATGTATAAATTTTGCAGGTTTCTAAAATTGTGCTAGCATGTTAGAACTTTTTAAATATTTTGATTTTAAAAAATAGTGCTAATTTACGTGGTAAGTATGTATTGGAAGCATTGAATATAGTTTTATCTAATTAAAATAAATCAAGGTTCTAAAAAAAAAGGGATACAAGGTTGGGAGCTCTTTAAGAAGTAGAATCTAAAAACCCCTTCTCAAATATACAAACATACACACACACACGCACACACATCCATACACATAGACATATATACACACACACAAACAAACACACTGTGACAGCCCCACTTCCCCCTAAGGCTAACCAAAGGGTTGGCGGGCTGCCTGCCTAACTCTCGTTAGGACTCAAGCATTCGAAAATACTAACACTAAAGGATGAATCTAAAATTCATATTAGGAGTGAGATTGGAAATTGTAAAATAACATTTAAGCTTAGAGTACAAACGATAACTCAAAAGCACCTAAAGCTTCAATCCAAAGCCTAATACATTCCCACGAGTCGAAATTTACAAAACCATAAGAAAATACAATTTATGCTTCCAAACTCGGGACAAAACCCAAAAGCAGATACTAGACCTATTTAGGTCTCTGGATTCTCGTCACCTGTTAAGGAAAAATAAAATGGGAACGGGGGTGAGTTAGAAGCTCGTGAATTTCCAAAAGAACATGCACATGCATAAAGCAGGATAAATGACATTTTAAAACAAGTAAAGAAAACATATAACACACAAGTAGGATACGGGAGCTCTCAGGATCTCAGGTCCACAATGCACGGTCATTTCAAGTAGTCGATACTCCGTCGACTTTCCAATCCAAGTAGATGACTTTTTACAACCATTTCCTTCCACCAAACTTCCCCTTACCGGGCCCGTAATCCGAAACACTTAACACTTAACTACTCAAGGGACGCGGCCAAGAGTAGTTTTATAAACACTTTCTCCACAAGTATTAACACATGCAAGAACAATTATGTCACCAACTCTACTTAAAAGAGAGCAATAAAGTATACCCTCCCTAAGTGAATGGTTCAACAATCTCAATTCCAAGTAAACAGGTACATAACACATTCACACAAAGCATTTAATTAAAGCAAATAACATGCATTGGAAACTCACCGACAAAGTAGGGTTCGGAGTCCAAGTTTTGCTCAAATTTCAAATCAACACCACTTCCTAAAATAATTAAAAGAACAACGGAAATAAGTTTTCTAGTTCATTGGTCAAATCTAGTTCAAGAAAGAGAAGGTTCATTAAACTTTCAATTTGAGCAGAATTCTTGTAAAAATCGCAACTTGAGTTGTATAGGTCCAAATTTTGCAAGGTTGGAACCGTTGGAAACGTTATTAAAAGAGCTAAAACTTTATAGAAGACACCTTAGCAAGATTCTAAACAGAAACAGTCCAATTTTTCGTTTAAAATTCTGCTACAGTGAAAAACAGGGCAGCACAGGCTGGATTTTCAGCATACTTTGGAAATTCGCCAAAAATCATAGGAAATGAATTAGGCCCTAAAATTTTCACAGTTCAAAACCCTATGAATCTAGTTTCAAATTCCATCAATGTAACTCGATTTTGACTCTCGAGTAAGAAAATATAGTTGTTCAAACCGGGCAGGTTCAACACTCTGATTTTTCTGAATTTCCAGTTTTGTAGGGCAGGTTTTAGGCCTCATTTGAGTGACGAATTCTTACTCAAAAATCACCAAATTTGGTACACTAACTCTACTATATATATATTAAGTTCGTATCAAAATTCATCCAAAAAATCTCACGGGAAGATAGTGTTCTTAACGCCCAAATTGTACTCAGCAATTCGATCCAAACCTGTGAGGTTTTGGTTTTTTTCATCTAAACTCCTCTAACACACCTAAATCACCACTAATTGCCCTAATTTTTGGAACCAAGATAGTATTAACCTCCCTAGGCCTAATGATGGTCAAAAATGGTGGAAGTTTTTATCAATTTCTAGCACTAAAATAGTCCAAAAATTCGGACAGCATGCCCCTTTCAAAATTCCAGATTTTTGCCCCAACTAAGCCACCATTTTTACAACAACTTTTGAAGGGATTTTTGTGGGAAAATTTAACATCTTAAACCTCAACATTTCAGCATCACGATCAGTCTTTAAGCTTGCAAAAATGCAACCACAAAAATAGAGAAAACAACAAGGTTATTCGGCCAACATCAAGGCTTCAAAATAGAATTTTCTTTTGCCATTCTTTCTACTTTAACACACAAGTTCATCATCATCCAAGTTAAGAGATATATTGCACTCATCAACAAGCTAAACATCTATGTTAAAGCATAATCTATCACATATATACACAAAGCTCATAAATCCCTCAAGGCCTCTACCTAATATCATGTCAAGAAAACAAGGAAGCAATAGAAAAATCCTCAAGTCTACTACCTAATGTCAAGGTTCTAGCAACCCTTCAACAACCCAAACCTAATTTCATACTTGAAAATTTAAAAGATGGAACAAAGATGAAAACTTTAAGGGATTACCTTCACCAAGTAGCTAGCAAAACACCAAGGGTCCTATCTTTAACCACCAAGATCTTCCCTCCACAAGGTTCTTCACTAAAGCTTTGAGCTTGAGCCAAGATGATAGCAAAGTTGTGGAGGATTTTGGAAAGAAATGGCTTCTAGGGTAGGAGGGGGGGGGGAGTCTCGGCCAAAAGAAGAGGGAGAGAAAGTGTGGGGTTGTGATGTTGTGAGAGTAATTTAGTGAATTAAATGAAAGAAAACAAGACAAGACTTAAAGCCCTAATTTAAGGAACAAAAGTCCAACTTGGAATAGTGAATTTGCTAGCAATTTGGAGGGAAATAAAATTATCTCTCTTGGCTGAAAATTGAAGGGTAATCTCGGCTAAGAGGGAGAAAAGAAGAGAAAAATTGAAGTGAATTGGAGGAAATTAAATGGATAGAGCAATAGCAAGATTAAAATCCTAGTTTTTCGAAAATTTGTCCAACTAGATTTAGGGTTTCAAAACCCTACTTAATCTCACCTTTAATGATTCACTTCTAGTCCCTTGATTGAATTCTAAACCTACGACTAATCAACCTTACTCTCCATCACTACGTCACTCACGGCCCGAATTTTTATCTCGAAAAATGTGTTTTCTCATTTTCTCTCTAATTGATGCTAAAAGAGCGAATTTTAAAAAGGTAAACGAGATGTTGAAAATCAACGAGGAAATAGGTATGAAATAAAATTGGGTTACCTAAAAATAAAACGAATTTTCATTTAAATTTTCTGAAAAATATGTTTGAGTATGACATTAAAAATAATCAAATGGATTAATTATAATAATAACAATATTTAAAATAATAAATTTGAGACCCTCACACACACACACATACACATTTATATATATGGTTTCCAAACTTTCCTAAGTGTGAAAGTTTAAAATTTTGAATTTGAGATGGTGATAGAGTTCCCTTAAGAATTAATTAAGGTTTCAAAATTGAAAGTTTCAACACTTTGCATTCGCGTGGGCACGGAGCTGAGGTCATCTCTACTTCGTCTAGTAATTAGTTGTTTTCTTCTGCGCAATCTAGCAGATTTGCTAACGAGGCTTTGTTGGACAAATTTGCTATCGAGGCTTTGCTGACAAATTTGCTATTGAGGCTTTGCTAAAAGGCTTGCAACTCTTTGTGATGACCAAGTTGTTTGATGGTAAAACAAATGGTTGAAATAGTGAAGGAAAATACATGATGATTTAAAGTAATATTTTGGAATACAAAATAGGAACAATTACATTCTACATTGGACGAATCTTACAATATGTAATCCTTGTTGTTAAGAAAGACGAATGTATATGTGGTTTGTTGTAGTAATTGTCAAATTACTAATATGATAACTATCATCCACTACAAAATAAGATAAGAAAAGCTTAAACATACAACAAAATGATTTAATTATATAATAGGGTGAATAAGTATAGGAATGCAGTAATCTAACAAAAAAGATGGGCTATTCTAAGGAAAGTGATAAAGATATAATATGCTAATTTTTTTTTTTGAAAATGGGTCTTATCAAATTATCCCTTACAATTGGGCTTGACAAATGAATCTTCTATAAATATAAAAATGAACTCTCAATTGAGTTAGGTATAGAACGTTATTCTTATGGATGAATGGAGTTTTTACTGGGCTTGAGAAATGAATCTTCTATGAATATAAAAATGTACTCTCAATTGCTTTAGGTATAAATGGTTATTCTTATAGACTAATGAAATTTTTTACCCAAAATGAAAGTATTATAGATATGATAGGATGATTGATTTAAAAATTATACCAATCAAATTTACGACCAGAATAGAAGGAAAGTGCTAAATATATAATAAAATCAATAAAAGTGTGACTGATCAATTGATCCATCAGAATTTGGAAAGTGCTACAACCTTGAATTTGCGAGTAAATGAAAGGGGGACTAGTTAATTAATCCATCAAAATATGGTCTTCCCTAAAGAATCTTCAATTAAGGAGTAAAAAGGGCTACAACCTTGAATTGAAAATATTAGTGGTGAAAGACAAATGAATATTTAATGAAGGAATAAAAGGTTTCAAATTTTGAATTTAAGATGGTGATAGAGTTTCATTAACAGTTAGCATGGATTTATGTGTTAACATAAATGAAAAATCTAAAAAAAAAGAATAGGAAATTTGAAAGTCATTGAAGGGTCTCCACTAAAAATTAATGAATTATTTAAGATAATAATAAAAATTAATGACTTATTTATAATTATATAAAAAAATTAAAAAAATAAAAGATTGCTATTTTAGTATGTAAATTATATTATATTTATGTATATCTTATATAAAACCTTAATGTATACTAAAAAAATAAGAAAATGATCACAAAAACAGTCAAAGAATACTAAAAGCAACCAGATATAATATTATGTCCAACTCTTCTAGTTTACAACTTCCCATTCTTTGATACTTTCAACCTATTTATAACGGTAAATGACAGCCTATTTATTTTGACTTACCCATCAACAAATATGGGTTTGGATATTTAATTTAATTGGATTCAAATTAATAATCCAATTAAATATATGAATTAGTGGTACTAAATTGTAGATTTAGATCACTTATTTAAAATCTAATTGAATTAGAAGTAGATTGAAACTCAATCATTAGTGGCTAAGTTTAAATAATACCAATCCAATAATTATATTCTAATTTTTTGTAAAAACATATTTAGCACTCTTTTCCTCTTCTTTAATTTTCCATTCCTTTAATTTTTGGAATTTTATCATACTTTCGACCTTCCATGAAAGTTTAATAAATTTCTTTGCTGTTAATTGATTTCTTGCACTAACATTAAACTATTTTTAGATTCTTCATAGAGTGAAAATAATTTGAAACTCATTATTGTTACATTTTTGTGAATGATTTTGTTATTATTGGTTAGTTATTATAGAATTGTGTGAATTGTATTTCAATTGGGTTTCTAAAATTTTGCACATGTGATTTGCACAATGGTCAGTTGCTTAAATGATTTATGTGATCGATTACGTATTATAGAGTTAGAAATGTGATTTGACAAATCTATTATTGGTTAATGGGGTTAGTTATTATAGTGTTAGAGATATGGTTTGGGAGATGTATTATCGGTTAGTGGAATTAGTTATTATAGTGTTGGAGATGTGATTTGCACAATGGTCAGTTGCTTAAATGATTTATGTGATCGATTACGTATTATAGAGTTAGAAATGTGATTTGACAAATCTATTATTGCTTAATGGGGTTAGTTATTATAGTGTTAGAGATATGGTTTGGGAGATGTATTATCGGTTAGTAGAATCACGTAAATTTAAATGTGAAAAGGGATAAGGATTATTGGATTTAAGATAATAATAAAAATTAATAAATTATTTATAGTAGTTATATAAAAAAGTTTTAAAAACTAAAAAGAGTACTATTTTATAGCCTACATTCTCTTTCCTCAACCCTGCTCTTACCCTATTTGGCCCATCTCTGACCTAAGACAAATATGGCTTTGGGTATGTAATTTAATCGGGTTTAAATGAGTGAGCCAATTAAATTCATAAATTACTAGGTACTAAATGGTAGATTTAGATCACTTATTTAAAACTTGATTGAATCAGAAGTAGATTCAGACTCGATCATTAGTGGGTAATTTTAAATAATAACAATCCAATAATTATATTCTAATTTTTTAAAAACATATTTAGCATTCTTTTCCTCTTCTTTAATTTTCATCCCTTTATTCTTTTCTAAATTTTATCCTACTTCCTACCATCCCTTACATGAAATTTTAATAAAATTCTTTAGTGTTAATTGATTTCTCGCATTAATACCAAAATTATTTTTGGATTCTTGGTAGAGTGAAAAAGAAAATCTAAAAGTCATTATGATTACCATTTGGATTCATTTGTATAATATTTTATATTTTTTCCTTTTTATTTAGCTAATGTGTGATCTGTTAGTCATCATACAAATGTAGGTTTGGGCATATAATTTAGTCGGATTTAAATGGGTGACCCAGTTAAATTTATGAATTGGTGGATACTAAACGGTAGATTTAAATAACTTATTTAAAACTTAATTAAATTAGAAGTAGATTCAAACTCAATTATTAGCGGGTAAATTTAAATAATAACAATCCAATAATTATATTCTAATTTTTTTGTAAAAACATATTTAGCATTCTTTTCCTCTTTTTCAGTTTTCATCCTTTTATTCTTTTCTAAATTTTATCCTACTTCTTCCATCCCTTTCATAAAAATTTAATAAACTTTTTTAGTGTTGATTGATTTCTTGCATTAACACCTAAAGTATTTTTAGATCCTTGGTAGAGTAAAAAATATCTAAAAGTCATTATGATACCATTTGGATTCATCTGTGTAATATTTTATATTTTTTCTTTTTATTTCAGTAATATGTGATTGGTCAATCATCAAAGAGTTGGAGATGTGTTTTGGCAGATATATTATCGATTAGTGTGATTAGTTACTATAGTGTTGGAAATCTGATCTGGCATATGTAAGATATGATTTGGGATTTGTAGATGTGATTTTGTAGATTATCTATCATATATGTATTGCAGGGCAGATTTTTAGATTAGTTAAATCATAACCCTTCAAACTTCCTATTCTTTTTTTTATAGAATTTTAAAAATTTTTAATTATCAAGTATCCATTCATGCCTTTTGAATTTCAAATGTAAGAAGTGGCAGCATAAATGTAGGAATTTGGATAAATTTTATTCATAAGAGGGTAAATTAAAATAAAACATCACAAGTCTTATTAAAAGTTAAAAGAGTAAATAACAATATTTTACTGTTTGACCTCATTAATGCTAATAAAAGGATAAACTACATAAAAAATAATATTCAATAGCCATGGATTTAAAAAAACAAATAGTAGTACTAATCCTGAAATCTATGAAATCACTAAATTAACAACAAAGTTCTACTGGCCCTTTAAATGGGCATTATTATTTAAAATATTTATCTTTGATAAATAATATTAATAAAAAAAACAACAACATTAGTAATAACATAGTTTGAAAGAAATGTATAATACATTTGTCCATAAACTATATTTATTTAATTGGTATATATCTGATCTAAATTTCACTCTAATTAGGTTTAAATAAAAGTGTAAAATCCAGCCACTAAGAATAATCTTGAGTATTATTGATTATTTTATATATTTTTGTTATTTTCTGTAATGTAAATATGTAATACTACTATGTCATTTTTAGAAAAATGACTAAATCTTTTTATTTTTGGCAATTGTTGGAAGTATTATAATATATTATCAGTTTTTTATTTGCATTTCGAGATGCCAATAACTACATGTATTGTGATTAATTCTTGGTTTTATATAGTTTCATATTATGGGAGGTAAAATTAAATATACTCTAAAAATTATAGGTTATGGGTTCTTTTTTCTCTTCTATTTGAAATTATATATTTCAGTTTGGAGAATGAATATGAAATCAACTAAAAACATTTTCAAAAGAAAAGTGTAAACATTCAATGCAAATTTATACCATAAATAACTATACATGGTCCTTTTATTTTGAAAATATAAAAATAAGTATATTTTAAAAGTTTAAAACTATATTGAAGGTTATGAAAGTTTTTTCTTTTCCTTTAAATATTAACTTTCTAATTTGAAGGTTGGAATATAAACACTTTTGAATCTAATTAAATTACATACCCAAACTCATATTTGTTGACAAGTCAATCAAAGTAAATAGGTTATCATTTACAATTATAAATAATTGAAAAAAAAGTATAATAGAATAGCAGATACATTTGTTATAAAATTATGTACGAGTGAGGATAATTGGTGAGAATATGGTAAGATAAAGAAAGTGTAGGATTTAAGGGTGGGGTAAAAGATTGTAGGAATGTGGAAAGGTTATGTCGAGAGGTGAGGAAGATGGGAAGGTGAGAAGAGGAGAGTTGTGAGGTGGGAGAAGTGGTTTGAAGAGGTAATGAGGGTATAATATTACATTTGGTATGGTTTTGATATTTCTTTAAATATTTTTATAATTCTTTCCTATATGTTTTAGTATATTTTAAGGTTTTAGATAAGACACATAAATAGAATATAAATTAGATTCTAAAATAATAATCTTTTGATTTTTAACTTATTTTTCATATAACTATTACAAATAATTTATTAATTATTATTGTTATTATTTTAAATATAAATGCTCGAGTCAAAATTCTAGTTTAGTTATTATTTATTGTGGATGAGATGTGATTTGGAGTCACGTAACTTGGAAGGTGGGAAAGGATAAGACTTACCTAATTATCTAAATTAAAATAAATCTAAAATTGTAGGAAAAATGGATTTGGATTTTGAGGCCTGTGAAGGCTCTTCATAAAAAACCTAAGTAAATTTAAATAATAACAATCCAATAATTATATTCTAATTTTTGTTAAAAAAAAAACTTAGCATTCTTTTCCTCTTCTTTAATTTTCATCCCTTTATTCTTTTCTAAATTTTATCTTACTTCCTACCATCCCTTGCATGAAATTTTAGTAAAATTCTTTAGTGTTAATTGATTTCTCACATTAATACCAAAATTATTTTTGGATTCTTGGTAGAGTGAAAAAAAAAATCTAAAAGTCATTATGATTACCATTTGGATTCATGTGTGTAAATTTTATAATTTTCTTTTTATTCAAGCAATGAATTAGAGATGTGATTTAACAGATGTGTCATCCATTAGTCGGGTTAGTTACTATAGTATTGGAAATCTGATTTGGTAGATGTGAGATGTGAAACATGATTTGGGATTTGTAGATGTGATTTTGTAGGTTATTTATTTATTATTTATTGTGGATGAGATGTGATTTGGAGTCATGTAAATTGGAAAGTGGGAAAGGATAAGGATTAACTAATTATCTGAATTAAAATAAATCTAAAATTGTAGAAAAAATGGATTTTGCTTTTGGAAGCCTATGGAGGCTCCTCATAAAAAACCTACCCTGTAATACATATACACTAAATTCTAACCCGTGCTATGCACGGGGTTTATATTTAAAATAATAATAATAATAACAATGAATTATTTGTAATAGTTATACAAAAAATAAGTTAAAAATTAAAAGATTATTATTTTGATCAATTTCCATTTGGGAGTGCATACCGTAAATATCAAGTATTGAGTCAGCTCTCAAGGATATGGCGACATATAACAACTGGTCTGCTTACTCAATAAATCAGTCTTTGAGCGTAAATGTCTGCCTTTCATAGGAACAAACCCAACGGGAGAAAATGTGCATTTTTACCATGTCTAGTCAACCCCTGCTGCTAAGAAGACCAATTACGGATTTTAGTCAACCCCTCTTAGCCACCTTCTCTGCCCCTCCCTCCAATTGGTATACATGAATACTCCTTATCAGCTCTGGGAGAAAAATTCATAGAGATTAAAGAGGCCAAAAATTTTAGGAGAAAAATTCATGGAGAAAAAAAATGAAAAAAAGCAAATATCGGAGAAGGCTTCGAATGAAAAAATCTGGAGACTTATAGCACTCTAACTTTCAAATAAAAAGAAAATTGAGAAAGAGAAAATTACCCAA
This sequence comes from Gardenia jasminoides, assembly GCA_013103745.1. Lineage (NCBI taxonomy): Eukaryota > Viridiplantae > Streptophyta > Magnoliopsida > Gentianales > Rubiaceae > Gardenia > Gardenia jasminoides. The sequence continues at coordinate 9,585,098 of CM023096.1, read as the reverse complement.
GTACAGCAATGGTCTCTTATCTGAGAGAGAGTATAGCTTGAAAATTGGAGAGGTGGAGATGGAAAATTTCTCATATAAAAAGAAAATTGACAAAGAGAAAATTAAAGATTGAGAAAGAGAAAATTACTAGAGTAAAATGGTGGTCTCCTAAGTAAAATTACTTGTAAGCAATTGTTTCCTCCTTTGCAATCTTGCAAGTTTGAAAACAATGCGTAGTTGTAATTGGTGTAACGAAGTGTTCCATGCTAGTAAGTAAGCCTATTTTCTTGCTTTGCATCTTGATGACCGAATCAATACACACGTATCTGCCCAGCAATTAGCATTGGATCTTGCTTTACTTTATGATGGTTGGCATTGTCACCAAACAACCTTGATTGTTTATCAGATGATGTTTGGCCTATTGGAGATGTTACTGATCTTAAAATGAAGAGTGATGAAGAGTTGCCGGAGCCCAGTAAAGACTTTGGTTCGTCAAACAAAACAAAAAACAAATGCATCTTTTGACGATGACAACGGAAAAAAAAAATCTGAATGAGGCAAAGGAAATGGAATCGGGAAGATGATGCTGGTCAAAGGCCGGTGGACGAAGGAAAGGACTTGAAATCAGATGATTTGGACGCCGCTTTGAACATCAATGACGGAGTGGTGGAAGGTAATGGCAGCAACTGAATGGGAAACGTGTGTTGGAATGAGATATGGATTAGTTAGGATAGAGATGGGTAGATATGGATAGAAGTTAGTAACCGTTATTAGAATTATCACATATTTACTGAATTAAATTAAATAGAAATTTCTAGAAAAAAGGATTGGGAATTTCCTGAGTCCTAGAGTCCCCTCCCAGAAAACCCTACCTGCAATACGTATATGATAGATATAGATACCACTTATACAAAAAATAAATTTTAAAATCTAAAATTAGATTACATGGTATACATCAATTTGCGTTAGCTCTTATATACATGCGTAAAGTATAAAAAGATTATTCATTAATAATATCATCTGTTTGAGTTTTTCCCCAAAAAAAAAAAAAAAAGTTACAAGAGTTGGCTTATTGAGTGTTTTCAAAAACAAGTTAAAAGAGTTGGCTTACTCTTAATAAGGAAACCTTAGAAAATCTGCAAAAAGAGTTAATCAGAGAGACTTGAACTTCCTCAGTTCGTCTTAATGATCGGCCTCTAGTAAGTAATATTGGCCAGGCTAATTTTGATAGCAGGCTGCATATCTGCTTCTGTTTCGTCTGAAAAGGGAACTTATTCAACCACTCTCATTCACTGTGGAAATTGGATGGATCATGTCAAGCGCTCTGATTTGCATGTTATGCTTCCAAAGTAGTATTCATTAGATATTGGAGTTGGATTTCCTGGGGGAGTTTTACCCATAGTCCGTGGAAGCTCCCATTATCACACGTTCCATGAACTGTTTATTGGTTCATCTATGCAGCTTTTGATATCGATTTTTTTCTTCTCAATTTAGCTTTTGATTGCAGTGTTCGGCCAAGTCTTCAAATGTCATGCATAAAAAAGAAGTACGAGGTTTTCATTTATGAGAAAGTAACAATGAAGACTTAACATTCTCATAGATGCTGCAGTGGATGGATCTTCTGTACTTTTATGCTTAATAACTGCAATAATGTTAATCAGAAAACCTTTTGGTTGCAACTAGTCATGCGAATGGATGTTAATCAGAAAACTTTTTGCATTGATAACTTGCAAACTGATGATTAAGTCACATTTCTTCCTTTAATATTAGAGCCTTTTCTAACCCGTCACATTTCTTCCTTTACTATTAGAGCCTTTTCTAACCCAAGAACTTATTTTCTACACTAAAAAAGTGGATTACACCACCTAATACCATCTGCAGTAAGATGCTCACCACTAGATTAGGTTACATCAGGCTGTGAAGGAGAATGGAATGGGTAAGATAGCAGCCAAAACCATACTCCCATCCCATGAGGATCATCTGTCATCCAATTTGTGAAAAGCGGGCATGCAAAAACCAGGATTTGGTGTTTGTTTTCTGTACAAGATAACAATCCCTGCGTGGGTGTTGATGGTCCCATCTTCACGAAAGTATATTTTTTATAAGTTCAATCTGTTAGATCAGAAGACAATAATAATTTCAGTTGCCTGTTGTCTACTGAACTTGAAACTAAACTGAATAAGATTCAGGAGAAAAAGATGTGAATATGGATCAAATGCAAATAGGATTTACTAGAGACAACAACATAATAAGCATGAAAAACAGTTTTAGCTGAAATCACATTTCCAGCATAAAGTTCATTAGTTGAAACGAAGTTTTTGTTGAGACTGCAAATATCAGAGGTAGTAGAGGGACATGAACTGCAACAAATTTAGCTCTATCGCTTTGCCATACCTTCAGAATGATTCCATTGAATGAGTAAGCACTCCCTCTTCATCCCACAGTACATCTTTGGCATTAGGATCCTTCCCAATTAACTTGAGAGGTGCCTCTAAAGGTGGCGGGCTCTGCAAGAAAGCAGGCATACATATTTCAAGATGCTAAAATACATGTCTGCATAATGGATGTTTCTTTATTCCAATGATCCAATTCCAGGCAGTGTGCTAAAGAAGGAAGTACAGTACCATGTGCCGAATGAGGGGCCAATTTATTCCGCGGAAGAAAGGATGTTCTTTTATCTGATTTGCACCACCATTTGAACCTAAACGGCTGGCAGGATCTCTATGTAACAAGGCATTGACCAACTGCCGCCCTGCAAGACTCACCTGCAATCCATCAAATCCAGCTCATTTACAATAGTTATACATTTTATTATGTTGGAATTGAAGAGAGAGACACTAAACTTTCATCTGGTTGATAGAACTTATTGCTGATTAGAAGTCCTAAATATGACAGACTACTTTTTTGATATTTTATAAACCAAAACAGATGGTCAGTCATAGACTCTCCTCTTTCTCCTCAAATTTAGAAACATGATTATCGGGAGACTTTTATCATATTCAAGATATGATTGTACCGGAATACTACTGGGGAATGTGAGGTCTTTGTGCAGGATGTTGGAAAATGTCTTCTGCCTATTCTTTCCCCTGAATGGCGTACGGCCATAAAGCATCTCATAGAGCAATATACCTGAATGCCAGGTTAAGAACAATCAAAAGTTCTGTGCATAACAAAACATGCTAAATCCTTGAAGATGTTTACCATAAAGCAGATTAATCGGCCTAAAGTCACTCAACCATGCTAAAGAAAATATCCTATCCACTAGTTGTTAGTACTTCCTGATTTACTTTGTTATGATACAAACAGGACATTGCAAAGCACATGGCAACCAAACTCCCATCAGTGTTGTTACTTAACTTAGTTCATTGAGAATCAACAAGAAAAATAGGGAAAAGTAAAAGAAGTCTGAGATATTGCAAAGCAGCAATTTTGCAGATTATGGACATTTGGAGAAACATTTCTTGAGCATAGACAAAACCATTAAATGCTTCCCCATGCTTCTGTTCTTAGATTGTAAATGAGCTTCAATGTTGCGGAAGTATGTTTGTATGCAAAAAGTGTTATTTTTTTTAGCAATATTTGCAATAGTTGCATCAAAATTGAAGACCTCCCAGATAAATTTTCTAAAACCTCGACTATCAGACTGAAGTTTATGGACTAGAGCCACTACTAAAATAGAGATGGGAATGAGATTTCTCAAACCAAGCAGATCGTGAAAAATATAGGTACTGATTCGACTTTCTAGTTCTTCTAGTACTGGAACAAAAGGTTATTTTAATTGTTGAGTAAACAACTAAAATCAAACCATGTTTTCTTCTGCATATGTGTTACTTTGGGAGGCCATTGTAGAATCACATCATAACTTCATTCCCCACCTCCCACACCTAAGAAAGATTAGATATGATGCAAGAACTGGTACAGAAAGAACTTGTGAAGTAAAGAAGAATTTGCATGATTTCAGACATTTGTACTGTACTTACCAAGAGCCCACCAATCAATAGCACTACTGTGGCCTTCGCCAGTAATGATTTCCTGAAAACAATACATCTCTAAGTATATACTTAACTGGTCAACAAGAAGGAACTATTGGTGCATTGCCTGTATGAAGTTATAACCTGACTGTGGTTATTTTTATTTTATAGAAAAACGGAGGCAATTTGACAAAGCAAACAAAAATCACATAATTATATTTTACTTTAAGAAGTTCCTTGGAACTTCATTTCATGAGCATTGTGCCTTTAGTAACAGTTTGTGGAACGAATAATATCTTCCCGATAACATATTAAACAATTTGTCAAACTGACCAAAGTATTCTTTTAGTTATAATTTCCAGCAGGATAAACAGTTATCTTGAAAATTCATGTAAAAATCAATTGATCACCTTGTCCTGTGTCCTAATCATTCCATTTATTGCAAAAAAAAAAAAAAAAAAATCACATGGCAATGCTTTTACTTTTTGTGAGACTGAAGAAACCACCAAAAGCTTCAATTACAATTTATTACAAAGACTTCCTACTTCCTACAAGTATTGATAGAATCCCAACATGATACTCTGTTTTCTTGGCTACTGATAACTTTGTAAGATAATTGCTTAAAGAATTGAATAACTACTGATAACTATTTGGAGTAATGATTGATAATCAACAAGCATACTCAGCATTTCAAATGTTTCTATCCTTTAAAAATATGCACCTGGAAGACTAGGAAACAATGTATAACATGGTATGGTGATGCCTATTTTTTCCTACAAGAAGACAAAAAGCATCGAAATTATTCTTTCATGAACAACAAGCTCCACTATAGGAGAAAAAGCTATTTGTAAGACTTCTACGGTAAATATATGAAACACAACCCCTAGCATACTATGGTAATACACTCAGTATAATGCAACATACCGGTGCAATGTACTCTTCCGTGCCAACGAAAGAGTTTGATTGTGAAACTGGTTCTGCAACAAATAATGGTGGTTGTTCACTCCTAGATCTTCTTCTTTTAGGTGGTGTATACTTTAGAACCTGAAATAAGTTTATTTGTAGCAGCAATGGTCAGTTATGATCAGCTTCAGGACATTTTAACGTCATGATAAAGATCCATAGCACCCCAAGGGTATAAAGTGCCAAGGTTTTCTATGCAATGATTACACGTTAGTACATAAAAAAGAACTCTGCAAATGCATGAATCGTCATTCCATGTGTATTGAGCTCAAAATGAAAGGGAGATAGAGAGAGAGAGAGAGCATATTCATGAGGTTATTTGGTTCAACAATATTGCTTCGTGTATTCTGCTAAATCCATGATAAGTGGCAAAGTGGCATTAACTGTTCTGTTTGAGAATGAAATCATTATCCGCTCCTAGAAATACACATAACATTAGGAAGAAAGGCATACTTGGGGTTTACAGGTTGTCTTAAAGGATAGGTCAAAGTCTGTCAATACAACATGCCCATCCTTTTCGAGTAGTAAATTTTCTGGTTTTAAATCTCGATAAATGATCCCTGTAATAAGAAAAGAAGAAAAGAAGCAATCATTTCTTTAGAACAAAAAATATGCTACTAGCTACAGGTTCTTACTAATTTCTTTTATGTAACACAGAATATTGTTAGAACCATAGAGACATTGTGGATAGTTCTAAAAACTTTTAAATGGCATACCCCTCAAACTGTAAGTGTTCACGACTCTACTTCCATGTTCAATGTACTTGAGAAGAGGCAATAAATTTGATTCGCGGTAGGTAAAAGCACATCATTTAAATGTTGAAGGTAAAAGCACGTCATGATGTATCAGACCTCAAACTCTACTTGACAATACATTTGAACATTCCAGGTATTCTTCATCACAAGGGTGAAACTAAATAGCTAGAAGATTTTTAGATGAAAAGTAGGAAACTCACTTAATTGTTCAAGAAAGTTAGACAACATCTAATAGACTTTGATCAATTACCTAAACAGTGGAGATATTCCAAACCTATTACAACCTCTGCTGCATAGAACCTGCAAATTAGTAACATTGACAAGGAAAAAGCCATTAATTTACAGAAATAAATTCCTGAATGGACTGAAAATAAATACTCAAGCGGTGAAGAAAACATGTCCAAATTCATAACTCATAGCCCTGTAAGTGGCATCAAATATATTCACAGTTCTTTTTCCTGGCTGAATGAAACTTGTAAAACATGTCCAAATTCATAACATGTTATACGAACATAGCTGATTTTTCAGCTCAAATTTCTTGTGACAAAGCAGGACCAAGATACCTTCTTTAACTACTTCAAGTAGAGATGCAACAAGGGAAAGACACCTCATCCCATTCACCTATTTAAAGCTAATTTAATCTTGTATAATTTCCTGATATTCCTTTGTACATTTGTCAGATTTGCTGCCCATTTGGGTAGCTGGGGATTATTTGGAAACAAGGAACTTAATGTCTTATTGTTCTTAACTTTCACTTGTATGATTTTGACTAGTTGGTGGAAGTTTAAAAACAAGTTAGTCTGGCACCACGCACCTAGCATTTCTCGCAAAGCGCTTAGATACAACATAGACATGGAAGAACTTCAATCCAAGAGCTCCTGTTGATAACCTTCTGGTGTTCCATATTGCTACATTATGTGTGTTGTTAATCAATGCAGCTGAACCCCTTAGAGGTCATTAATATCCAATGTAGCCTAATAAATTAAATAATCTTTATTTGAAGCTTAGCAGCACATTTCCCTAACAGGTTTAGAAACTAGTAAGGCCATTCCTTTTAGTACACAGTCTCTGAAACTAGCCTATTTTTTGTGCTCAAAAGTCTGAATTGGGATATCACCAGAACCTTGTAATTATATCTATTGTTTTGTGTTTACTCACTGTACACAATTTGATGGATTTGAAGCAGGAAGATTTCAATGCTTCTCAATCTTCTGATCCTTATTCTCCAGACCATAACAGGGTGTATGGGAGTGAATACTTTCTTCGAACCCAAAATCAGCAGAGATGAAACTCAACCAGTACCAACAGCAGTAATAGTTGGTGTGATTTTGCCATCATAAGTGGAGGTATAGAAAGAAAATACCTTGCTGAGTCCTCTCTGAATATCTTCATAGGTTGCTTGTCAAGCAGCGCAAATAACTCTCCTCCAGGACAAAAGTCTGTTATCAGACAGACATGTGTAGGTGTCTGAGGGAACAAAGAAATGTTAGTCCTTTTCACCTCGTACTAAGTTATGTTCAAACAGTAAAGCATACCAATCTCTTAAAAGAACAAAATGCTCAGTTAAGTCAAGAGGCTGAAACAGCACATATGGTAATGAGGTTAGAAGCCTACATCAAACCCAAAGACCAAACATACAAGTTTAGCTCAGACTTAAACTGAAGGACAGATACAGACAACAATTTTTGGAATAGCTTGGAGCACGAATACAATTCTATCATTTCATCAAATTGCCAAAAGGAAATGAATCTTAATTGAGGAAGGATCATTATTTCTTACTGAAAATTTAGAAATCACTTTACCAGTTTCGATGTGTTGGAAAGTAATTTTGTTGGACTCGACAGGATTTATATCAAACTAGCTTTATGCATAAATTTAGCAGTTACAATTAGCAGAAATGAACTGATATTCAATAAGCCACAGAAATAACATAGAATTCGCTAAAGAGAAGAAAGTGGAGAATGTATGTAATGTGCACTTTGTATTTGTAGCTGTATACAAATGTTCATGTAGGATGGAATTCTGATGTAACTAGGAATAAACCAGGCAGGCAATTTGTGATGCAAATGTTTTATAGGTTGTTATGCCATCATGAATTTCAGCTGGGGAGACACATGTTGAATGAGCTTAAAAAAACTAAACACTCTTTCTTAGGATAGCTGTTCTTGTCTATTAAGTTATTCAGCAAGTATTCAGAATAAAATCTTAAAATGTGGAAGAAAGTTTCTGATTGACGCTAGGAAAATGAAGTAGTTGAAGAGCAAAGAAGTGCATGCAGAAGTATTTCAGACCTAATGCTAAAGACTGAAAAGTATGGATATGGAATTCATCCACCCTTAAAAATTGGAGGCTAAATAAAACATGAACAATTATTGCCAGAAAAATTAGACAATTACGACTAAAAGACAAGACTTATGACAATTCAAATGCCAAACAGGATTATGTGACGGCAAAGTAGATTGAATTATGTTTAGAATTCATGAATGAAGTAGATTGAATTATGTTTAGAATTCATGAATGAACTGATTCGTTTATGTAATTCCTGCTCTTTGCTATACAATGCAGAAAAGATGACACTCGATAATCTACAAACTTCAGCAATGAAGAGTAGTAAAATCAAACCTGAAAAGATGCGTATAGTGTTGGAAGGAATGGATGATCTAGCAGTGAAATAATTTCCCTTTCAATGCATGCTCTGTGAACCTGCACATATTCATCAGTCTGCTTAGGACTCAAAAGTTGGGAAATATAATGATACCTGATCCCCTGTTACAGTACTGATTCCATAGCACGGAACAAACCGTTTTCATGGATTTCTAAGTTCAAAATTTTGACAGTAGGCAATCATGTGCTCTGAACTGAAGACAAACAATACAATTTGTAGGAATCTTGAATGAGTAATTGTAGGAATCTTGAAGGAGTAATCTTAGGAGATATTTTAGGTAATTTAGTAGAGGAAATCAGGGTAAATAAACTGTCTCTAAAATTAAGGGAATTAGGTGTAGACTTTCCTTGTTTAGTGTACTAGAAAATTGTATATATAGACTAGAATGTGTTGTAGAAAATATACAGAATAATAAAATCCCTTGGATTCTTTTCCAACATGGTATCAGAGCTCGTCTAGGGTTCTGGGAAAAATACCACCTTTGCTTCTTGTCAATTCCAGCCTTAATTGCTGGTTCCTTTCTTATTCTCTCCAGCCTTCATTGCTGTTTCTTTTACTATACATCTTTTCCTTCCCACCAATTACTTGATCCTATTCAATCATGGCGGATACTACATCCTCAACACGACAATTGTCTTCAACTGTGGAAGAAGAACAAATTACACGGAGCACAACAGAGCTTCAAAATATCCAGGCAGCATATAGACTAAATGGAAAAAATTATTTGAAGTGGTCTCAATTGGTTCGAATATTCCTGAAAGAAAAAGGAAAGTTGGGCCATCTATTGGAAATAGCACCGGATAGTGGAACGGCGGGGTTTGCAGCATGGGAAGAAGAGGATTCAATGATCATGTCTTGGTTATGGAATTCCATGATTCCTGAAATCAGCGATACGTGTATGTTTCTTCCTACAGCAAAGGCAATTTGGGATGCCCTTCATCAGACATATTCCAAGGTTAATGATGCAGCTCTCATCTATGATATCAAGACAAAAACAACTGGAGCAAAACAAGGGACAAAAACAGTGACGGAGTATGCTAATTTTCTGCAAAATCAGTGGCAGGAACTAGATTATTACAGGGCACTTGATTTGAACTGCAGCAATTGTGCAGTGTTTGTCAAAAAGTTCATAGAAAGGGATCGAGTTTATGATTTTTTGGCTGGCTTAAACTCTGAATTCGATCTTGTACGAATTCAAATTCTAGGCAAGCCAGAATTTCCCTCTCTAACTGAAGCAATATCCCTGGTACGTGCAGAAGAAAGTCGCAGGGGTATTATGTTAGAGTTACCTTCAACAGAAAATTCAACCTTTTTAAGTTCCAAACCTCAGCGGTTGGTACTAAACAAGGTGGCTGCGGACAAGACCAATCAAACAAGTGGGCAAAAGAACCGTGAGGAGTTGTGGTGTACATACTGCAAGAAACCACGACACACCATAGAGCAATGCTGGAAACTACATGGGAAACCACCCACTCGTGAATGGGGACAAAAAGGTGACCAGCAAAGGCAGGCTCATGTGTCAGTTCAAGAGTCCACTCAAGTATTTGGAGGATTTAGTATGGAGGAAATTGAGAAGCTTAAAAGTATGCTAACGACAGTTGGAAATCCAGCAACTAACAATTCTCAACCAACGAATCCGGGTATGTGTTCATTGACACTTTCAGGTAAGGCTCTAATCTCTTTATGCTTAGTGTTTTAGGCAATGAGTTTAGGAATGTCTGATTCTTGATTCGGTGCTGCACCATATGACTCATAGTTCAAATAAATTCAAAACCTATAACCCCTATCCTAGCAATAGAAAGATTGTCGTTGCTGATGGCACTACAACCACAGAGGCCGGGAATCGGAGATGTCCAAGTTACTCCAAAATTGATTCTTAAAAATGTTCTTCATGTTCCCAAATTATCTACAAATTTGGTTTCTGTAAAAAAACTTGCCAAAGATCTAACTGGCTCTGTTATATTTGATGAATCTTGTTGTGCCTTTCAGGATCGGGACTCGGGGAAGAGGATTGGACTAGCTAAGGAGCATGATGGACTCTATTACTTGGATACATCAAGTCAACCGAATTTAGTAAATCTGCCTCGTCCACATTGTCTTCACCTCCAATAAAGATGTCATTTGGTTACATCATAGGCGTCTAGGTCATGTGTCTTTTCCTGCACTAAAAGTAATGTTTCCCTCCTTGTTCAAGGGATTTGATGTTCAGTCTTTTCATTGTGATATTTGTGAGTATGCTAAACACACTCGTGTTCCATTTCCTATCAGTAATAAACGATCGTCTTCTCCTTTCTTTTTAATCCATAGTGATATTTGGGGGCCATCAACTATTCCAAACATATCAGGGTCTAAGTGGTTTGTCACATTTATCGATGATTGCACAAGAGTCTCTTGGATCTATTTACTGAAAAATAAGTCTGATGTGAGTCATATTTTTCCTGTTTTTCATGCAATGATTCAAAATCAATTTGGCACCAAGATAAAGCACTTTCGTTCAGACAATGCTCGTGATTATTTCAATCAAACCTTGAGTCAGTTTTTTCAAAAAGAAGGAATCATACATGAATCATCCTGTACTATCACTCCACAACAAAATGGAGTGGCAGAACGGAAAAATCGACATCTTCTTGAGTGCACTAGAGCCTTACTGTTTGAACAAAATGTGCCAAAAATATATTGGGGAGAAGCTGTACTCACATCAACTTATGTCATAAATAGAATTCCTTCCAGGGTCCTAGGGTTTCAAAGTCCACTAGAGAGTCTATCCAAATTCTACCCCGATATTCGATCTTCCTTTAATCTCACTCCTCGGGTTTTTGGATATACTTCATTTGTTCATATTCATAGTCATAACCGTGGAAAGTTAGATCCTCGTGCTCTTAAGTGTGTCTTCGTGGGATACTCATCTACTCAAAAGGGTTACAAATGTTATCATCCACCTACTAGAAAACTCTATGTCTCACCGATGTTACATTTGTTGAAAATAAGCCCTATTTCATCACCCTTATCTTGGGAGTTAGATACACTTGAAGATAAGGAATTAAAATTTCCCTCTTTAGAGTTGTCCAAATTTGAGTCATCCAAATCTAAATTTCAAGAGTCAATTTCTCAATCTGATATGGTAGAAGAAAAAAAGGAAGAAGATCGTAAAATCTTTGACTGGTTCCGGTTTGACAAAGTGTATACAAGGAAAGGAGATCCCATCGTGGTTGCAAGGCAAGAACAATCCTCTCAACCAAGCTTCGGAAATGAGGTAACAATGAGTGAATCAAATTTGAATTCTACACCACCGCACCATCCTTCCAACTCTGAATTACCTTGTTCTGAACCTCTTAACCTTGACCAGGACCTAAATTTACCTATTGCTGTAAGGAAAAAAACCCGAGAATGCACCAAAAGACCCCTATACCCATTGTCTCACTTTGTGTCTTTTGAGAAGTTTTCCCTAAGCCATCAAAGCTTCCTTTCCACCTTAAACACAGTCTCTATTCCTAACTCATTGTCTGAAGCATTATCAAAGAAAGAATGGAGACTTGCTATGGAAGCAGAAATGGATGCATTAGAGAAGAATGGGACTTGGGAATTAGTTGAGTTACCAAAGAACAAGAAAGTAGTGGGCTGTAAGTGGGTGTATGCAGTAAAGTTTAATGCAGATGGGTCCCTAGAACGCTACAAGGCGAGGTTAGTCGCGAAAGGCTACACACAGACATATGGAATAGATTATCGGGAAACGTTTGCCCCAGTAGCAAAGATGAATACGGTAAGAATTCTGTTGTCATTGGCTGTTAATTTTGATTGGGAATTGCAGCAGTACGATGTGAAGAACGCTTTTCTTCATGGAGAATTAGAAGAGGAGATTTATATGAGCATTCCACCGGGATTCAGTGGGGGTGAGAAGAACAAGGTTTGTCGGTTAAAAAAGGCATTATATGGGTTGAAACAATCCCCACGTGCTTGGTTTGGGCGTTTTGCCAAGGTAATGATAGCTAATGGTTACAAGCAAAGTCAAGGAGATCATACCCTGTTCATCAAGCATTCAGCCTTAGGGGGAGTTACTGTTTTGATTGTATACGTGGATGACATTATAGTGACAGGAAACGATGACGTAGAGAAGGAAGCTTTGAAGAGGTGTCTAGCCAAGGAATTTGAAATAAAGGATTTAGGAAAATTGAAGTATTTTCTGGGAATTGAAGTGGCTCGATCAAGGCAGAGAATTTTCATTTCTCAACAAAAGTATGTTACGGACCTGCTCAAGGAAACAGGCATGACAGCCAGCAAACCAATTGGAACTCCCATTGAACAGAATCACAAATTAAGTGAGGCTCATGGAGCTAAAGCAGTGGACAGAGAGATGTACCAAAGACTTGTTGGTAAACTCATTTATCTTGCACATACTAGGCCAGATATAGCTTACTCAGTCAGTGTTATTAGTCAGTTTATGCATGATCCTAGAGAAGTTCATCTACAAGCAGTTTATCGAGTGCTTCATTACTTAAAGGCACATCCAGGGAAGGGAATTTTATTCAAAAAGGGTCCTGCAATTGATCTGGCAGTTTACACAGATGCGGACTTTGCAGGGTCTCCAGTCGACAGGAGATCAACTTCAGGCTATTGTACATTTCTTGGAGGAAACTTAATATCCTGGAGAAGCAAGAAACAAAGTGTGGTAGCAAGGTCAAGCGCTGAAGCAGAGTTTAGAGCTATGGCAGCAGGGGTATGTGAATTATTGTGGGTTAAAATTATCCTAGAAGACTTGAGGATTCGGTGGAGCAAACCAATGAAGCTATACTGTGATAACAAATCTGCTATAAGTATAGCTCACAACCCGGTGCAACATGATCGGACGAAGCACATAGAGATAGACAGGCACTTTATTAAAGAGAAGCTAGAGAGTGGACTGATTTGTACTCCGTATGTTCCGACAGGATCTCAACTTGCAGATGTGATGACAAAGGGACTGTGTAACAACATGTTTCATGAGAATGTTGTCAAGCTGGGAATGGAAGATCTATATTCACCAGCTTGAGGGGGAGTGTAGGAATCTTGAATGAGTAATTGTAGGAATCTTGAAGGAGTAATCTTAGGAGATATTTTAGGTAATTTAGTAGAGGAAATCAGGGTAAATAAACTGTCTCTAAAATTAAGGGAATTAGGTGTAGACTTTCCTTGTTTAGTGTACTAGAAAATTGTATATATAGACTAGAATGTGTTGTAGAAAATATACAGAATAATAAAATCCCTTGGATTCTTATCCAACACAATTTTATGGACAACTTAGTGACTACATTTGTTTATTGCTGCAAAATGGTGGTTCTGCATGTGTGCATCTGAAATGGAAGAATCAGCAATTACAAACTGTGATGTTTAGTCATGTCTATGCTAAGAAATGATGAGGACGGACACTCTTTCCATGATTTTTGTGAAAATAACTTTCTCTTAAACTTGCTGGAGTCTGAGTGACAGATTCCCTGATGTACAGAATAAGATAGTAAACGAGTATCTATTCTCTATTATGTTTCTAATCACTGAGACCAGCTCAAATATTAAGTTATACATTACGGAAAAATCCAAGTTATGAGTTGAAAGAAATCAGCAACATTTGTGTATGAGTTTGGGACTTGCCATTCTAACCTTGTTGCGATTCATCATTATAGATTTATCCATTGCCTTCATAGCATATAATTGACCTGATCCTTTCAGTTCCACCAAATGAACACTGCAATTCATCATTAACATCAGTTCAGATTATATAATTAGGAAGCTGTGTGATATCATTTCAAGCGCTTCATATTTGGAATATGGAATGAGCAATTGTATGATGCTTGCTTGTTAAATAGAAAAGATTGTAAAGCTCGTTTGACAAGAGAGCACAGATAACAAAGCAAATGCAACCAAAAGTCCAAAAAATTAGAATGAGTTCAGTCATGATTGTGGTCAATGACAATCTGATGAGTTTAAATAGCTTTCAGAGTCACATCATTGAGCCAGTGTGACAACCTGGAAGTTGAAAAGGCATTCAAATTCAATGATTGTCAATGGATTGTTCTATGTGAAGATGTGGATTATTCTATTGCTGAGACTAGTCAACTTGCACTTAAAGTTCACTCACTGATTTCCATCTCTTGTATTTCAACGAAATATAATCATGTGCTGATCACCAAAGAAACCAAAAATAAAATAAAATAAAATAGTTCCTTGATGCTTACTGATTTTGAGCAAGATACTAGATCGTCCACAACAGGACAAGTTAGAAAAAGTATAGCAGTTATGAACTGCAGTAATAGTAGTTATTTTGATCAAATGAATGATCTTTTGTTGAATTGAAAATTCTTGGAAAAGGCATATGGTACTAATATTAACATCAAAAGCCATAATAATAGTAGATATAACCAACGTCTCAACGATAAATTTGACTTCAGTGAACCATTGATAACAGGAATTCATTTTTGATACATACCTGCCAGTGTCACCACATCCCAAAGGTCGTATTGGTTTAAAATGATGAAGTCCAATTCCTTCACCAGTTGCTGTGATCTACAAGACAAAAGGTACAAAAAACAGTTATTCCCAAAAAGCAAATAGCTCTAGAATCTCTAATACATGACCTCGAATGAAAATCTATGCTCCTAATTGTGTAAGACAACAAATAGGTATTGTTCGAATGGCCCTTCGGACTCTACTCTTCGTAAGAAGGAATGCACTCCCCACATCTTATAGAGGAAAGGAAATTTATAAGATGCTTGAGGATGCTGGAAAATAAGAAGAATCACAGGAACTCTAGACAACAAAGAGTAATTTGAGGGCAAAAAAGAGTTGGAAGAACCACTTCATCAAAACTTATGAAAGAGCAGTAATATTTTCACATGTAATAGAATTTTATTTCAGTACGAAGGACGGGTAAACAGAAGAACCTCCTGAAGAAATTGTAGTTCCAAAATTTGAATGTAACAAGTCTTGGGTTCCTTGCTTTCCAAACAGTAAATTGCCATAGATGTATAAAACTGCAAATAGATTAACCTGACATGTAGTGTATTTATGATGACAATGACTCCATAGTTCTCGTTGATACAACATTTAGCAAGAAAAAAATACTGTTGCAGTCAGCACTAGATTAAGTCTCATATTATGCTTGCTTCCAGATGCAGAAAGCATTATTAAATGCCTAGAAACTGAGAATCTAAATGCTGTTGCACTCAGCACTAGAAACTTAAGAAATTGTTCCTGGAACTTCTCTCGCTTAGCCATTTTCAATTCATTGAAGCATTAGTTCTTTCTTGGAATAAGTTCTCAAATTCTTACCTTCTGTATTGCCTGCCAAAAAGCACTATACTTTTTGTGAGGCCTTGGATAGACAGGTTGAGAGTGCACCGCCCACAAGTCTTCGGGTCTCTAAAAGGTGGCAGCATGAGGATTGTAAGTGATGACATAATTAATAGCCTAGATAGTATGGATACTTCTGGGAACTGTTTGCAGAAGAAAATTCTTAAATTTCCAAAACATTTTGAACTGAAATATAATTAATGAACTCTACTTTTAAGGCTTTTCTTTGTTTTGCTGCATTTATATCATCAATTCTTAACATCCTTCATAACCAATCGATACATTTCATCAGAATAATAATTGGTCTAAACATAGAAGAAGTGTGTAAGTAAGGGTATGCCTTCATTCCTTTACTCAATTATGCAGTTTTTCAACCGAAATCCAATCTAACGAGAAAGGAATACCTTACCAAGTTGGCATCAGGAAGTTCTCTTACAGCTTCATCAACATTTTCTGCTGTAGCTTTGACCTGGAACAAGCAAGGATCTTCAAATTCATATTGAACTCTGATCACTTAAGAAGTTGCTAAAAAATGGTAATCCTATTAAAAAGGATTAGATCAGTTACCAGCCTTAACCACACATAACAATTCTAGGCCATACCATTAATACAAGACTATTTTCCTTTTTACCAGTATTACCACTTCTCTTAGGATCATTTTCATCTCCATTTTCCACATAAATTGTGATTTTGCAAATCTGTTCCATTCTCTTTCTTTCAACGTTGTCTGACATGCCATGACTTAATTACCACTAAAGTAAAAAGAATTTGAAAAACCAGGTGTAAAAGTAGGCAAACTAGGAAGTATTGAAAACATCAAATATTTCAAGTCAAGAAGAAGCTTGCCATTTCAATCAACATACACACGTTAACTAAATAAAAAAATCCCGGTATTCATGATTGTTTAAGAACCGTAGAATTATCTTGTTATATAGAAAATGCCCGTTCGTGTTTTCTATTCACGTTTTCTCATTTTGTATATTCTTTGTTCTATTTAAACGAAAATCTAAACTGCAGCTACTACATAGTACGGTTCTTTAGAAGCCTTTTACAATAATAAATACATCTCAGGATTGATCTCTACCATTGATTTGTTTCCTAAAATCATCGAGCAGATGTGTTTTTAAGGATGTATAGCAACATGAAGAGAGATTCCAGGCACAAGTGATAGTGAGAACTTGGAATAGCACTCCTAAAGAATCTGAATCATGAAAAGAACATTCAGGAGAACTTCATAAGACAGAAAATTTACCAATTTAGCACTTTTCTGTTCAGTTGTTTCTGAGAGTCGGTTTCTTAGTGGCTCCAAATGATCACTTCCATCTAGTTGGACACCAATGAAGTATTGAAGTTCTCCCTAAAATTGTTGAAAATTCCTTAAGATAGGAAACCAGAGATGCAAATACTGTATGTAACAAACCACTTGGTACTGGCTCCATTGCTCACCTTTTGATCACGCATAGGTTGGAGATGAAATAAATTCCAGAATTTCTTTCCTGCAGGGTATTTGTATGAATAAACAATTAGCTGAGATCGTAGAATATAGTCAAGAAGTAGATCCAATTCTGTGCACTAGCACATGAAGAATGAAATATTATGTTTACCACTCTTAGTATAGTTAATCAACTGCACAGTAATTTCCTTTTGTTCTCTGATGGCATCTCTTATCTTTGAAACAGTTGCTTGGTCTGTCTCTGGCCCCTGAAGAAATCTGCAGAAGCATAAAAACGTATCAGATAATGCTGCTACTGCTAGGAAAATGCTTTAATGAAAAAGACATATTGAAATAGTCAGGACAGGTGGAAAACAGCATAAATTTCTGAGGTGATGTTGTATGACACCAATATCAGAATGATGAAAACCATTTGCTTTTGGACCATTTAAAAGACCAATATAATGAAGAGAATAATGTTTCCATAAATCAACAAATAAAGTTGGTTCAATAGCCATAATTTGACGGAATCACTCATGCTGTATTAATAACTGCAAACAAAGTAGTTTGATCATTTTTAAGAGAACATGATACATAAGTTAAAAGTAAATAAAGACAAATGTTAATCTCCGAATGTAACAGGATAGGGTAGGAGGGCATGAGTTGAAAGCAGCAATGCAACCATCAATAGCTTATTTTTACTTTTGACATATCTTCTTCAACCTTAATTTATAGTTACTATAATGTCCAAAAGACTGAGAAATCTTCATCGGCAAAACCAATATTATAGAGTCTTTTTAATTGCAATAAAAAGACTATTCAAGGTAAAAATTCATACCTGCAATTTCGACCTAAAATTTCTTCACGCGTGTACTCAGTCAATTCTAGAAAGCTATCAGATGCAAAAATCTGCAAAGGAGACCAGAGTTTTAGTTGAATTCACATGAATACCTGTTTAAACTGCAATCTAAAACAGGTTCTTTGCTTCCCTGACAGAAAGAAAGGGGACAACAAGGCAGTAATGCAGCTGAAGATAGAAACTGAGACCTTGTAATGTCACAAACACTTACAACCTCAGGTACTAAAACAATTGAACTGCACTCAGCTACAGTGATCCTACAGTATTTATCTCAAAAAATAGGACTGATCTTACAATTGGATTATCAGGAAGCCTGGGATCTGTAATGACAAAATTCTTCTCAATTCTTTCCAAAGTAGTTGCTAGGTCAATTCCTTGACGAATATCCCTTTCTCTTTCAGCTCGTTCCCAACTGTCTGTTCTTTCCATGTCTTTTGTCATCAAGATTTCAGGCTCAACGATTAGTTCCTCCCTTCCTGCATAGCTAGCTGACCTCAACTTAAACCTACTGAAAATCAAGCACATTTTTTTTAGACTGTATCCTTAATAATGAAGTTTACTAAAATTAAGGAGCTTTTCTTGAACAGGATACAAACTGCCTAAATTTATTTATCACCAAAAAAAAAAAAGGCAAACAAGACATAATGCCACTCATATGCAGATTCTTTTATTTTGCGCAGGACCTAACTCTATTAAGGCATACCAATTTAGTACATTTCTTCTGGTCTTATGATATCAGAAATTAAACATTGTATCTTTGAGTTTAGTAGCTCAGCTGACCTCATATACAACATGGCTTCAGATACAATGTTACATCACCGATGACATAGATAAATATTACTACCATTTTGATGATATTCTAAAATATTTTTCAAAGGTACATGGAAAATTATATGGGGGCCTTACATTAGAAGATCTGAAACCTATTCGTTTGAAACATAAATAGGAAAAATTAACTGTTCAATATCAAAGATAAAAAAGGATTTCTATAACAAAAGCAAAATGCAATGTCTTTTTGGTACCTTGTTTAAAATGCTTGATTTCAACAAAGAATAACAGGTCGCCTTTAATTATCTCAAGCCTGGGGAAGCAAAAAAGAGTAGCTGCTACTGTTCTAGTGCCAAAAAGAAAAATAATAAGGGACTTCTCCAACCTAAAAGGTCTCCAGAATTATCTTGACTATCCATTTTATGGATTTTAATCATTGAAAACTAGGTAGAGGTTGAAAGATAACAAATAGAACAGGTTAAATGGCATACCCCATTAACGAAATGCGTGCTGACTTTCTTGATTTTGGTTGAAGTCTTGGTGTGGAGTTTGTCTACCAGGTGTTGCTACATTCTCTGTTACAGCAGGTCCAGGAAGCATATAATCAAGATTAAACTTCTCACTTTCGGTCTTGCCAGTAATATCATGACTCATAGACCGGATGAGAGAACGTGGATGTTTTATGGTTTGCACAACCTCCGTGATGGATCCTATGGCCTTTTCCTTCTGACGAGCTGTTGCATGCAGACAGAGAGGATTTTAAGATACAGAAATGTTGTTGAATAAACAAAAATAGCAGTCTTACTGACCATCATATCGGATTAATGACTGGGGAAGCCCATTTGGTCGTACTGCATTGTCAACCACACCTTCAGTGTATTTGCTGACCTCAACCTGCATTCTGGCAAAAGGTACTGAACGCGTGAGATCAGAAGCATTGCAGGAATATCCTAACTTACTGAGCATTGCTCAAACTTCACCACAATTGAAAGTTTTAACAAATTCAGATTTCACCAAATTCCAAAGGACTCTGCAGTGAAAGTCAACAACCTCCGAGCTGAAAGGAGATGCAATGAAGTATAGTGATGTGAACGAATTTGACTAAATGCTGCTCTAGCTCAGAACGTTCTATAGAGGATAAGTTTTCTGCTAGTTTGCTTGATTTAGGAATCTGATTCTCGAAGATCATATGAGCAAAAACTTGCGTGCTCATCCCATTAGGAAATCTAAGGGGAAATATTTATCAAATGGAGAAAGAGACTGCGGACCATATGACCTGAAGTTAATTAAAATGTATCCTACTTACTTTTTCCAAATTGTTAGTCCTCTAGAAATACAATGTCAGTTTTTAAATATAAACTTCCAACCAGCCGTTTGGAATACTAAGATTATCAATCATTGTTTAAGGGAAAAAAGAAGAGATTTAAAACATGCAGATAATGAAATGATTGCATCTGTTAAAGTTGAACCCCTAATATAAAGCCGAAAGCTCATATTTGTTCAAAAGATGATCCAATACGAAAGCTAATTTTTGATTGTCCAGGTTTTAGTAACCTAAGCTTGTGATATTCATCCATATGCTTTATTTGAGGAGAGGAAACTCAGTAGGAAAGATATTTGTCACTTGTGGTTCTCGGAATGGCTTTTCATCTAATGAACTTCATTGCTCCAAAATCCATGATGTTCATGCTGCAATATAAAAAATTCATGCACCAAATCTGGAGAGCTTCTTTGAATGGAAAGAATAACAATGAACAAATTGCCAATGTCTGAATGCCCAAGAAATGCTATAAGGAGCTAATTACAATGGTTGAAGTCAGTCAGAAGGAGGACAAATGCGAGTAGAATTACTGTCAACTGTGCTATGATGAAAATTTCTTGCTCAAAGAATCAGAAACTTAGCCACATCTCACAAAACAGAACTTGAATTAACAAGGAAACCAACTATACATATCTAGGGAGCTAGAGGTCCAAAATCAATCTTCAATGAAGGAAACTTTCAATTGCAAATATGAAACAGACTGGATACTCTATATTGAAAAGAGAAAAGAACATGTTTACCCAATAAATTTTATAGCCCTCCCACTGTCATCTTTGATTGGGTTGATTGTTAGCAGATTCCAAAAGGGGGTTCCATCCTTCTTGTAGTTCAAGAGCCTGCCACAGTAACTTGTTCCTGTTCTTACAGCATTACGTATCTTTTCTACCTCTTTTGGGTCTGTATCTGGTCCCTGTAGAAAGCGGCTGCACCAAAACAAAGGACAACATCCAACAATCACCTTGAATATCCTCTCAAGCTTCCATGTGACACCAAAAACATTGAAGTATACACTAGGTTTCAAGTGAAACATGGGTTTTACGCCTATAAAAGACCACAATGTAGAGCACATTCGAGATTACTGACTTCAACTCGTCAGTAACCATGCAGCTGCCTGTGTATTCTAGAATTATAAGTGTTGAAGGGTCTTAAAGTGCTATATTTTAATATATCAGAGAATAGTGGTAACTAGCCTGCTGCACATTATTCTCTGGTGCATTGTTTGTTACTTAAATAAACTTGAGCCAAGAAACGAAGAACACGCAATGTATTTTTGAAAGAGTGTTCTAAATGCTGTAGGTCTGAACATGTCTGAGTTTGTGTCTCATTATGTACTAAGATATTCGAGAAATTTGGAGAGCTCACATGACTGCAGAGTTCTACCAAATGTTTCTTGACCTATTGAACAATTAGTCACCGACATTTCAATTCTGATGGAATGAATAAACTTCTTTTGCCTGAAAACACTTTGGTACGAGTCTTCAGTAAAAATAAGATGAGAATAACAGGTTTTTTGTAGAAATTTTAGTCCTGCAACACTGTTCATTGATACATGCAAGCTGCTAAGCAGAAAACATTAACAAATAAGGGGAGCATATGTTTTAGCTGCCAGATTTCCGCATTTGCATCATGATCGATCTATTGATCAACATAATCCATGAAATCTCATTATCCCACTATTTTTGAGGCTTTCAACGGCTAAGAACTTTATGTTACATACATCTGAAATCAAAAGTAACCTTACCAGTTCCTCCCAATAATTTCCTTTGATGAATAACCAGTCATGCTGAAAAAGCCACTGCTAGCATACACTATAGGGCAGTCCGGCTTAGTTGCATCAGACACAACAAAAGTCTGCTGCAATGTCGCTAAAGCATCCTTTAACTCCTGGGATACTCTTGGAACAGGAGCTTCAGATTCCTTTGACGTCTTCCTTGAGTCCACCAAGAATTTCTCCGATGAGCTCTTGCTTCTTTCTGCATATCCTTCATTCATCCCTATTGTATGAAAGCTACCTTCTCCCACATCAGTCCTGACCACCAGTCCCCATTCTGCAGTCCTTTCAGCTATGCTAGCTCCTGAGAGCACCCGATTGCTTCTACCGTCCTGTCCTTCATTCTCCTTCTCCTTTACCTCATCAGCATTTCCAACAGTGATCTCTGATTTACTTGCTTCTTCCTTAAAAGCCATCCACTTATGCCTAACGCTGGTCGTACTTCCAGAATTCCCCGATTCCTCCTCTTGCATTCTCAGTACTTTTACACTCAAGCCCTCATTCTTCCTATCAAACGATTTTCCGTCATCATGACTCACTGATGGCTTAAAAACATCAACTGATCCTCGTCCACCTGATGACTCCATCCACTTTCAATCAAACTGTCACCCTCTATAAGAAGTAACCAGGAGCATCAAATCAGCCCCACTTTCCTTTCATCATCAAGTATATCAAATCAACATTATCTTGCAATAACACAACTAAAATCAACCACCCCACAAAAAATGAAAAAAGAAAAAAATCCAATCAAACAGAGCTATGTCAGTCCAACTATAGGTTAAATACAGTCAAGAAAAAGAGTCAATCTAATTGACACGTTAGTAAAATTTTATTTTTCTCTTTTGGATATATAGGATACAAAAGATTGCAAAAGCAATCTGAAATTTATTACATGGTAGATTGATTTGTTGGTTCAATGCTTCCAGGTAGGCTTAACTGGACACGGGAAATTTGAACCAGATATATCAGATATAGGAAAGATAACGTTCACAAAATTAAATGGTGCCATGTAACCAAATCTTGGCCGTCTATTTTGGGGACACAGGTTGGTACGGTAGCTGGTCACAACCGTTTATTTTTTTTCTGACCATTTCTCGCGCGCTTCGCTATCGGTTAAAGTCTTGATGAAAGGACAAAACAAGCCTTGTGTTTTTGTGTTCCGTAAACCCCCACGCTACGGAGGTGAGAGGTCGTGCAATTATTGAAGCCTTTCATGGTATTTACCAAGTCTAGCAAATTCACCCCAAAAAAAAAAAAAATTCTAGCAAATTCATAGGAAAAAAAGGTAGGTCACCACTTACACATGAATAGGTTTGAAATTATGTCCTATAATTTGTACTAGTGTTAAAGGCACACACAACGTGTACAATTCAGAAATGCTTTTCTTTTTACAAATTAATTTTGCATAAAATCTTCATTACTAACAAACTGTGATATTTTAATATTTTTCCTCTGTCAAATGATGGTTATTTTGGCAATCACAATGCTTACAGTAATTATTTTATTAAGATGTATTTGGATAGTTATGGCTAAAAACAGTTACTGATTGTTTTTTTAAGAATTCATGTGTAGCTAGTAAATTAATAATTAATTTTTATAAGTACAAAATTAGAAGTATACAAAGTGACAAAAAATTGTTTACTCCAAAACCCCCATCTTGATATACAATATAGATATTAAATATTTTAATTTCAATAAACAGATGGTACCTTCATAAAATATGTTTTTATGTGTGTGTGTAGGCTGACAATACTTCCAAAGCAATAATATGTTCCTGTCAGAACAAAATTTTCTCAAATACCATGATTATTCTTAATTAGTCAACTCCAAATATTCTTCTTGATTTTTTTAGATCTATCAAGCACTAATTACTTCTCTTCTTCTCTCTTCAATTATAGTTTTTTCCCCTACTAACCTTCTCAAATTCTTCTCTCTCTCTCTCTCTCCCCCCCTCTCGCGCACACACACACGTTCATCAATTATTTTCATGATTTACTAAATTGGTCTTGGTCTTAATAATTTCTCATATATTAATTCTATATGCTCTTTTTTTATTTTTATAATTTTACTCAAAAGATTCTTTTTTCAAACACAACAAATTTAAGTCAAAATAAATAATAGTTTAAAATTAAAATAATCCCAAAAACAGTCTTACTTTTCCTTCAATATTCATGGGATATACAATGTAATGTAATTTAAACTTACTTTCATCTAGTTATTAGAGAATATGAATTATTAGAGAAATTAAGTCTTACATGATGAATATGAATATTTGATAAAAGATAAAAGTCAAGACTTACATGACAAATGTAAAAGAAGAAAAGGTGGTGAAGTTTTAATAGTATAACTTGCTTAAAGGCATGATAAAAGATTTCAAAGCAAAAATGCATGTTGCATGTCAAAAAATTTTATGCTAAAGTATTGAGTTACAATGACATCATAATAATAATTATTTTAAATTGAAATTTGTTGGAGTTAAATGAAGTTCTATTTGCCAAAAATAAAAATGAATAAATAAAAGTTTTTAAATTGAATAAAAAACCAAGAGGGTATGGAACCAAAAAGATACAAAAAAATAATAATGAAAAAATAATGTTATTTAATTGTAAAATAATAGATTTATTAGTGTGTAAGTGAGAAAGAGGGAAATGAGAATAATAGAAAGAATAGTGAGAGACTGTAATAGAAAATATTTAATTGGAGATAGAAAATAGGAGTAATTAATACATAATGGATATTTAGAAAATCAATAAACGTATATAAAGTTGATTGATTGAGGATAATGTTAGTATTTGAGTAAAATGCACTTTGACAGGAAGATAATTGTTCTGGCAATATCACTTACCATATATATTACATAAAAAACAGTTTGCTTTCCACGACATTTTGAATATCGTCCTCGCATAAGGGGTTCTTGTCACTTCATTATGGGTTTGAAATACTTTCAATGTATTCGGTATAAGTTATTAATACTTAGAGTTGCAATGAAATCTCTATGTTGCCCCTTTTTTTGAGGTTTGATCATATTGATCTCATTAAATGCTACTTGGATTTTTGGTACTGCTCTCCGCTGATTAATAAAGTTAATAATTCTAGCCATTACTGGAGTTATTTAGGCATGTCCAAACCATTGCTTTTTCTTCTTCCTCTTGCTTTAGTTTTCTTTAGTTTTTTTCCCTTTTCTTATTGCTTTCGATTTGAGGCTTCATCAATTGGGCATATATTGGCACAATTATATGTCTTTATTTTTATATGTGAATATTCTGAGTTGGTTTGCAATTCTCAGTTTTGTGATTTTATATGGATGAAGTTCCATTTGCTGAAATTTGTGCTTGACTCATATTATAAATTGAATATGGTTTTCAGAAAAATCATTAATATGGTTGCTTTGTACTTGGTTGATTTTTGAAATAGGTTGAAATATCATCTAAACTCTGAGTTTTGCTATATACTTCTAGATTAGGTATGTTTTTTTGCACTTATATTTATAATTTGGTAAATTGAATTGGCTATATAAGTAGCTTTGATACTGCTATGTATCCCAGGTTAATAAAATGGATGGATGGGAACTCATTTAATTTGCATACATACATAATGGATTAAGGAGAAAGTGAAAGGGAAATCAGGTAAGTACAATTTCCTTTATTCAGTTAAAGAGTATATTAACTTATTTTGTGTTAAAAAAGAAAAGAAAAGAAAATGTTGAGAGACTATTATTTGAAATTTCCCTTGAAGGATAGTAAATATATTTTGGGTAATTTGAACTCCAGGAAAATTCTTCATTTAGATTGCTATTGCAACACTTTTGTTTTTTATTTTTTATTTTTTATTTGTTTTTGGTCTCCTCCATACTGAAGGAACATGACAATACACCCATTTTTTTTGTTTAAAAAAATTGTCATATTCATTATAAGAAAACTGAGTTGAATTTTGCTTTGGTCCGTTAAGTATTGTATAATTGAGCTCCTTTTTTTTCTTTTGACAAGAAATGGAGAGTTATTCAGATGCTTAAGTGTTCTATAAAACAAAGCAGCCCAAAAATAAATTGAACTATCTAATGAATCTAAATAAAATTGTAAGATAATCACTTATGAGATTTATAAGATTTTTTTTTCTTTTGGAGATTTGTAATGATTTACTATAACATCACATAAGCCTGAATAAAATTTCAAAATTTTAAAATAGTGAAGAGTAATCCCCTAATAAATACTTATGATGTATATTGTACACATTGAAAACTATGAGGCCTTATAAGGGATAATTGTAGGAGGCATGCGTGGAAATTAAATCCTTTAATTATCCTAAGATAAAACAAATTCCTTTGTAAACACTAGTTATTCATTGGTCCCCTTTTCTTAAATCTTTTTTCAGTAGGAAGAATGATGGGATTTATGAAGCACGAAGGAAGAGAGGATTTTGAACCTAAAATCTTTATATTTTGAAGTCTCGACCTTAGCCACTATCACTCCTTTAACTTGTAGCCACATTGATTTTCTTCTTCAATAAAAGAAAGTTTA
Organism: Gardenia jasminoides; assembly: GCA_013103745.1. NCBI lineage: Eukaryota > Viridiplantae > Streptophyta > Magnoliopsida > Gentianales > Rubiaceae > Gardenia > Gardenia jasminoides. The sequence goes on along the minus strand of CM023096.1, from coordinate 9,558,777 downwards.
AGAGTTGTTTATGGTTGGTGGCTTGATGCTTTTGCAAAAAGCCTCAAGATTATCCAACATCAAGAGGATACAGTTTTCTCGAAGGTTATGAGTTATGAATTTAAGGGCCTAATACAGATAGTTAAGATCATCTAATCATTTTCCAAGGCAAAGAGGGTAGTCAAATTAATTGCATTTTAGCCTAAAACGCAGTGGATCCCTAACTCTCTATCAACAGTTTGTTTCTTCTATCATGTTACTTCATTGTAGACTTTTGTCAGGTACATGTAAATTAATTTTCAAACCATCTTTTCTCACAGCAGACATAATAGTAAGAAGATTGCTATTGTGGTAGATGATGACAAAGATTGTAAGATTTGTGAGGCTGAAAAATACCAATACAGTGCAGCTTGAGGATAAATTTCACCATCAACTTTAAATTTGTTTGTCCTTTTCCTTCCTCAAGGGTCATTTTTTTCATATTATTGTGGTTGTGAAGGGGACATTCCCTAGCACAAATGCAATTGACCAGAAAATTAATAGCATTTCTTATTTGAAGTGTTGTAAGCATCTGCATCAACTTTTTAGTTGGTGTTTGCGTGCAAAACATCTTTCACACCAACAAAAGAAATGGTCCACCAAGCCAAACTACCACACCTTGAGCTCATGTACCTAAAGATAAATTAATCAATTAAAAAGGAAAACAAAAGAAAATTGTTTTGATGGAAAGAATAATGAGAATGAATTACTACTCTATGATGTGGTTGGTACTTTCATTTTTTTTTTTTTTCAAAAAGTCAAGTCCAAGTGGTATTAGAGAAGTAAATAAAACAATTGTGGTCATCTAGAATTTTTCGATTTTCACGTTCTTCTTTGATGTTTTATAACGTCCAAGAAAAAGAATTTCACGAATTATGTTTGGTGTTAACTAACATATTGCTTTCACGAAAGTCCAGCAAGGCTAGCTGAAATTTGTTACAGACAGTTTTCTTGGTAATTTAGACATCTAAAATTTCCAACTCTTGCAGCTACTTGGGAGAGAATTCTTAATTTTATAGCCAAAATGGAGAAAAGATTGCTGGACAAAACACATTAAACCAAAAAAAAAAAAAGATAAAATTCCAATGGCAAGGTTATTGTGAGACTTCACATTTGTCCTACACCAAGAAAATAATTTGAAAAAAATAATACTGTTTTATATTGGCTATGGTATGTAAAAGTATACACACAGACACACACTTATTCACAGACACACACACATATTTATTGGTTTCATTTAACTACACAAGTAGAAAAAGAAAGTCAAACGTAATTGTGATTGAAAATTTGCAACAAAGGATCTTAAAGAGCCAGCCAAGCTACTATTCTCAGGGCTTGAAAGAATAGTATCATACAACCAGAAACGTTAGTGAGATGGAAGTTTCCGAAGACAAAAACAAGGGCTTTTTCTATATACTAGTTGGTTTTGCCCTGCTCTATGCGCAGGGTTGCCCGTTATTTGTGATTGAGTTGTTGTAATTTGTACTGAGTATAGTGATGATGTGAATATTAATTGTGTAGTGACGGATTGAAATAAATTGGAGGGGATAGGTGTGAAACTGATTGAGAGATGAATAGATATATTTGAGAAGATAGAAATATAATTGTACATTAATGGGCTAAAAAGCTCATACTTTAGAGTGGATATATCTCAACAAGCTGGTCGTCAAATATTTGTATTTGGTATTCATTTTGGCGTAAATGTGTGATTATAATTATATATCCGAGTGTAATATTATGATATCTGAGCATTTTTTTCCATCCATGCGTAAGGAAGTTCTCTTCAACTTTGATATCCCAACTTTTGTGATGGCAGTAGAGCTATCTGGCATAGCTGAAATGAAGTGCAAGTTGAAGTGCAAGTTAGCTCATAAGTTGGTGCGGTCAAGGAAAGGGATGGAAATGATTATTGAGAAAATAGCTACCTTTCTGTGGCTGAGTACGTGAGCTGTAAGCATCAGGACAATGTGTAGATTTGAGAGAAGAGGGTGATGAAGCAATATGTGCTTGATCTGAATGGAGGGCAAATGCTGATGAAGAAGAATGGACAGGTGTAGTGCTATCCATTGCATTAGCAGTATCACGGCTTAAACTGCTTAATGAACCAAAACCAATGGTCATAGGGTGTAATTCAGTGTTGCCTATCGGTATAGGAGCATGAATTGGAGATGGTAGAGCAGGGCACAACTGTTTCTCAGTCTCAGAAGTTGGAGAGTTTTGTACTTCGACTGAGCTGGAAGTCGCGGCATTCACAAAAGGGGAGTGAACATTGTTTGAAGAAATAAAATCTGCTGAAAGCTTATCATACTCAGCATGAGCTGCAGGAATGGCTTTAGATCTTTTTCTGCTAGGGTTTAACTGGCTCTTTTTTTCTGCAAACATCAGTGCATATCTTTTTCTCTGTCTCTCATTGCGTTGCAGCCGACGGTGCTCATCAATTGTAAGAGGTAACTGAGTGAGTGTTTTAGCTGGAGCACAGATTAGATTAGAACCCTCAAAACCATTTTGTGAAGAAGAGCTGTAGTTCTTGCGGGATTTGTCACAAATACCGGCGGAAGCACATTGGTGTTTTTGCTGAGATCGGATATTAGAAGAGGAGCCCTCAAGAAACACTAAGGCCTTCTTTCTTACCATTGGGATGCTAGTACCATGATTTGAAAACGGAGGAATACGAAATATACCAAAGAAGGTGGCAAAAAGTGATGGTATGAATGGAGTACAACAACGAAGAATGCAGGAACAGCAACAAAGGCAAACCAAATCCAGAGAGGCAAGAGAGGAGGAGGAAAATAGAACAGAAAGCCATAGAAATAAATAAATGTGTAAATGTAAATATTAAAGTAGCACGAATATTTTACACAGGAAATGAACGATGACATACATAGATGGGATGACAACGCAGCAAGACGATCACAAAGCCTGCAAGCTGGAAACCGAAGGTGATTAGTGAAGTGAAGATTATACTATAATAATAATAATGAACAAAAACATGGGTAGAGAACAGAAGATTAATAAATAGCATGGCACAGAAAGTGTAGAAAGGAAGGAATATGAATACTTTTCTGAAGATAAGATACATTATCGCAAAGCTATTGCAATGAGCATTATCCTACAAAATCTACACCAAATTTTGACTATTTCAATTGTTTTCTTATGTTTTTATCTATTACTATTTAGTTATTTATTTTTGAATATTCTAACACATTTTTCTTATTTTTGTAGGTTTTTCTTTAAAAAAAAGAAAAAAAAAAAAAGTTCTGCGGACCTATCCGCTAACTAGTCCGTAACTGATCGAAAAAAAAAATTACGCGTTTTCCAACCTTTCCTTCCTCATTTCAAGTATTTTTTGTGTCTTTGGCATCAAGTAATCGATTTAGTTAATACCCAAATCATCCTTGATCCTGAAGACACAAATAAAACGCATCCAATGATCAAAATTAACCCAAGAAAACCCTCAAAGTATCTAAGCCTTTGGTTGTAGGTTTTAATGCCTATAAATCACCCATGTTAGGGTTTTCTGGAAAAAAGGGAAGAGGAAAAAGGAGAGGAGAGGGAGGCTGAGAGTGAGCAGAAAGAGAGAAGAAAGAAATTAGGAAGCAAAAGAAAAACGATTGAAGATCAAAGAGAAAAAGAAAAAGAGAGAAAAGATAAAAACTAGGGTTTCCTTTTCTTTAGTGAAGATTTCTTGAATTTTGGTGATTCATTTTCGTTCCTTTCAAGCCTCCGAATCAGGTAGTCTTCCTTTACTCTATCTATTATTTTTCTGATCGAAAATTGCTGAAAATCAGACCTTTTGGTGGAACCAAGGTCTTGAATGTGTTTTTTTCAAGTTTTATGACATATGATGATGATTATTGGTTGTTATATGAGCATGTTGTGTTTATAAAGCCTTGGTAAGGCTCATAGTCTTGTTCTGACATTTAAAATCAGATGTTTGATGCTTCTGTGTTGATTTTGTTGTGATTTCTGAAAATTTCTGAAAAATGTTCTTCACGCGTTTTGAAGATGTGAAAGAACGCTGAGCTACTTGCTTACTCAAGAACGCCCGCTTCCTCTTGAATGTTTGAAGATGTGAAGAAACGCGGAGTTCTTGCGCGGCTTGGTTCAAGCGCCCACGTTCGATTGAATATTTGAAGATGTGAAGAAGCGGGGTTGTTACAGCGGTCATCCAACTTCCGCATTCTAACTGCAGTTCTTCCTTTCCCTTTTTTGTCTATTTGATGATGTTGATGCTTAAGATTTGGCCTTTTGGTTTTAGCTTGTTTTGACATGATCGAATGATGATGTTTAATGCTTTAACTAGATCTCCTTGCCTCAAGATTTTGTTTGTGTTATTGTCTAGAAAAAGCAATCTTCCGATATTTTGAAGATGGGAAGAGATCGTTACGCTTGGTGAGTCCGTTTCCTCGCGTTTCCGAACTTTACATTTTGCATGTAACGGACGTGGTTATGTCGCGTTCTAATCCGTAACCTCTCGTGCCTCAATTTTGTTGCTATTTCCTTTCTTTTATTCCAATCTTACTCTATTATTCAGTATTTCTAGTCTTGTCCATGTTGCTTGCAGAATCTGTTTTGATACCTTTTTAAATTTTTGATTGATTTTTCCTTTAAATTGGTACCTTGATCCCTTTTGTTGACATTGAGTCTTAGATAACCATTCCCCTCATTTAAGGATTCAATTAAAGCATCACATCAAGGGATGGTAACTTCTTTCCCCTATTATGTGTTCTTATGTGTTTTTGCATGATCTTGCATGTTTTAAACTAAGTTTTCCTTTGTTTTTATTCATGTCTAGTCTTTATTTATGTCATTTAATTTTTGGTAAATCATTTCGAGGCCGTGGATGCCAAGTTGTAATAGACAGATTTAATTTTACAAAAAGTGTAATTATTCTAGAAAAATGTAATAGTTAGATTATTATTCCGAATTTTTTCCCCTTAGAATGTATTTAGGTTCCCCCAATGTAATAATTAGGTTTTATATGCTTATTTTGCATGCTTGCATGTTTATGTGTTTACTTGCTTTCCTAGGGTCTTGCATCTAGATATTATGCCTATGTGTTATGTGTTTATATGTTTTATGTGTTTACTTGCTTTATTATCATGTCTACATGTTTATTGTGTAAATGTATTGACGTCACCACACTAGTCCAACGCTAGTTGTGGCCTATCCTTTCGATTTCTCACTAATCCAATGTTAGTGAGAACCTTTAGACAAGGGTTAGTCCAATGCTAGACCCTTAAGGCCGTTCATGCATTAGATACAAATTTCACACACTTTTCACTTTTAGAGTTTCTTTTCCATTTTTGCATGTTACTATTCTCCCATCCCGTATGCGAAACATGTCATTTAGTTTTCTTTTTCGTTAAAAATAGATTAGCTTTTTTAGGGCATTACCCTTTGAATTAGGGAAAAGAGCGATTATGGCTTCTTAGCCTTCGCACGCTTTTATTTCCTTTTATTAAAAGGAAGATTTAAAGTCACGAACTTAGTTCCCCGCACCCATTATGTTGCATTATCCCTCTTTAGAACATACATATGCATTATTTTGAATTCTATCAAGATCATTCTTTAAAATTTAAGTTTCTTCTTCATGTTTAGCAATCCAGAATCAAAAATCCATTTTTCTTAAAATTGCATCTTCTGAAAATTCAAGTTCCTCTTTGCACTTAAAATTGATCTTTTCAAAAATCCAATTTCTTTTCCCTTGAGATTTTATAAAATTGCATTTCTTTTGAAAACCCTATTTTCCTGTTTGTTCGAGTCTCATCATTTGCATTTTTCGTGACCTCCTCGAGGGATCAAATTTTGATGACACAACTAATGTGATCAATTCCAATCAAACCTCAAGGAGACATTTTGCCCCTCTCGATCTAATATTAGGTTTAGGTTTTGCATCATATAGATAGCATCCAAATGTGATAAATTTTAAAGTTAGAATTAGGAAATTTTTAACTAAATTTTGCAACTAGCTTTGGCTAGGTTAAAAGGGTGCCTTAGAGACGAGTAAACATAGAATCTTTGCGTTCCCTTCTTTCAACCGTGACCCCCGAACCTTTTTCTCTAGTTTTTCAAAAACCTGGAGTCGTCTAAAAAAGGGTTTTCTTAGTTTATTTTCATTAATTAAAATTTTTGGGTGACTTGGTACACCTAAACTCCATATCAAGTGGCGACTCCTAACTTTTCTAAAAACCCTTTTCTAGACTTTTGTTTTTGGGTCCAAATATTCACATTTTTGTAGTCCCATGACCCATTTCTTTTTCAAAAAATCAATTTTTAAGTAAAAACCTTTTTCAACTAAAAACCCGAAACGACGAGGATTCCATTCCACTCCTCCTTTCAAAAAATGGGGCACGACAGAAAACTAAACTGACAGTCAGCAAGAGGCGAGCTATATCATAGATACAAAATATGGTGAGATAAAGAAGAAAAGAATATAGAAAGACAAGCTATAAGGGAAAAATGGAAGCACATGTAAGTCGTATAGAAGCAAGTAAAATACTAACATAAATAATGAAAGCCGGAGGATCATAAATTGTTTACGGGCTGGAAATACAAACGGAACTAAGGAAGCTACAAATGAGAATTTAATAATGCAGATAGCTAATAAATCATAACAGAAAGGGGAAATGAGGATCAAGAAGTGTAGGATAAGAAATAGAATAAAAATATAGAAGCACAATAGATATGTGAATAAATTAGCTATTTATACAGTGATCTATTCGTATCTATAGGCATCATAGAGAAACTCTAGTTACGCTAATAAATACATATAATGGTGCATGTGTAATTTTTTTTTCTTCTGTGCTTTGTAGCTTGAAAAGTACAACACTGCATGAGGCGAAGGTGAGAATAAAAAAAACATGAATTTAAAAAAAAGGGTTAAAATATTTAGTAATAAAATAAGCAGAAGTAAAAAGAAGGAGAAGAGCGAAGAGGAGATAATAAAAAATACATGAAAGCTACACATCTCTACCTTTTAAAAGTATAGAGCAGATGAAGACAGTAGGCATGGATAAAGCACACACATGCGGCAAATTTAAAGAAAAGCATAATAAAAAATGCAAAGTAGAGGGGGGCAAAATATGAACGATGTAAGAAGAGCAAAAAGAAGAAGGAGGATAATGCAGCACAAATGGAAAATAGCAGATAGTAGATAAGGCCAAAAGTGTCCAAGAGAAGCTATGGCAAATGATGGAGACAATAAGCACAGACGCAAGGTAAAATACCATGGGTATACTCTAGCTTTGGAAAAAGCTCGTGTGAACCAGGTGAGGAAGAACTGAAGCAGGCGAGGAAGAAGGCTTGCAGACCAAAGGAGTAAAAAGCAGTGCTGATCAATAGTAATAGTAAAAAAGTAAAGGTACATAAGGGTGTCTGTGACGACCCACCTCTCCCTAGGGTATCAGTAGGCGCCTGCCTAACTCTCGCCAGGACTCACTCACTCAAACATCATATGACTTGTCAAACTAAAAATCTAAACACAATACAAATCGAATAATAACTTACAAACCCATAACTTCAAATTACAAACTTTGAATACATAAATCCTCCATCCATACAATCAGGTTCCATATTACAAAAGCTTTCAATAACCATAACCCAAAGTTCTCGAAATATTTAACATAAGTAAACCCCTAATTCTGAAGGTTGGTTTTTCCACTTGGGTACTCATTTCTTTAACCACATTCCAAATTTACAATTCAAATCTCTCAAGACAAATACAAAAGTAAACCTCGAGACTAATCGGTGAGCACCTTCGCTTGGGTTCTCGGTCCATAAGGAAAACAAATTTGAAAGGTTGAGCTAAAAAGCCCGTGAGTTCCCAAAAACATGCAAAGCACATAACACATATGATTTTTCACTTCAAGATTCACACTTGGAAATAAACAAGTAAGGAAAGCCAATAATCACACAAGAGTAGGATCTGAGTAGCCCAGGGCTAAGGTCCTCAAGCTAGAGCACATTCCGGACGGTGCAATTCTCGTAGTTGACACTCCGTCAACTTTCATACTTAACCAAGTAGAACACCACTTACTCCTTTCTCCACCAAAACCCCAACCAGACCTAACTGGAAATTTATATTTGTGTATTGCTCTACAACAGGGACAAGGCCATTTGCCAAGTCCAGAGCACACAACACGTCATGTAGCCCAAGGTTGTTAATCTCCTCGACCTGGGTCTTTCCAACGGCTCGAGTTGATAACTTACCAAGGGGATTAAGTTAATCACGTAGCCCAAGATTGTTAAATCTCCCGACGGGTCTTCCCAACGGCTAGAGTCGATAACATATCAAGGGGATTAAGTATTCTCGAGCAGAAATACAAGACACGCCACTTCACTTCATATAATTCAAAAGATTCATGGCACAAGACAAGAGATTCAAAGTATACTCAAAATATCATGAAAACACTTTTAGTAGTACCATTCAAATGGGAGTAAGTGCGATAAAGTACACACTATTCCATTTGATGGATCAAAATCTATTTTTCACATTATTTCACATTTCAAGTTAAATACACATAGTCAAGTATCATGCATGGAAACTCACCAGTGGGGTTCTTCCAGGGATCAAACTCAGTTCCTTGAACACTTCCTAAAACAAATTTAAAAAGAAACAATGGTTGAGATTTATTTCATCTCTCAAATCACTGAAACACTTCACTCTCACTTTTTAATTTCAAACCACATTTTCCAAGATCCCCTCAAGGGAAAAAAAAAAAACTTTCATCTCACATGATACAATGTTCCACATAAATCCTTTAGAAATCACGTTATCAATTCAAAATAACACTTCACCGATGTACTCATTGGCACTACAAGCACGTTCTCTTTCACAAAATATTTAAGTGAGGTCTCTCACCTCAAAATCACTTTTTTTGCACAACACGTTCGACATTCACTTTTAGTTAAAGCCTTCATATTAACATAAAACACTTCATACCATGCCATTATATTCAAAATCTCTAGAATTTGACCAAGACATGGAAAAACCCTCAAATTTAATTAAACAACACTTTTCACTCAAATTTCATGAAAAACTTCACTTTTAACCTTTTAAATTTCAAACGTTCCCTCACACACACACACGCTCACAATTTGAACAATATACATGTTTTTCTCAGAAGAAAACTTTTCGAGAACGTTCACAACATTTCAAAATCAAACATTAAAATTACCAAGCATGGTTTTGGCCATCACATACACTTTTCCTTCGAACTTTTCAACAACTAAAACCCTAATCTCTAACCATATCATGATAAATTCACAAATAATATTCAAATTCCAATCAGGTCCTCAAGTCCGCTATCTAGAGGCCACCTCAAGTCCGCTACCTAAATTGGGATTTCAAGAGCCCAACTTCATCTTTTCAGATGAGATCATTTCTATCAATATTAACCATAGATCTACACTAATTAACACTAATAAAGTTAGATCTACGAGTTTCAAGTCCTATACCTCCGGATCTATCAGGATCCAACAAGATCCGGCAAGATCCAACAAGATCTCTCTAGCTCTTCTTCAAGGAGGTCGCTTCCAAACTTGTTGGCTTCCAAGAGTTTCGATCCTAGCCCAAGATCTTCAAGATTTGTTGATAATTTCGTCTCCAAGTGCAAGCCCAAGCTCAATCTCAAGTTTAAAACAATCACTCTAGCTTTTCTTTTCTTTTCTTTTCCTTCAAGAATTTGACCTTACTCTCTCATCTCTCCTTGGTTGCTGAAATGGAGAAAAGAAATCAAACCCACAATCCATCATTCAAGTTTCATAGGATCAAGTTACTTGTGGGAAGAAAAGAAAATGGAAGATCAACCTCAAACTTACCTCTCTTTTCCTCCAAGATTTCGGACCAAAGCCCCTTCTCTCTCTCCTCTTTCTCGGCTGCAAGAAGTGGAGAAGATGATGGTGGTTGATGGTGTTTGAATCTTCAAGAAGAATGGATCAAGAATGGAAGAAGTTTGGAAGAAAACTTTCTCTCTCTTCCTTGCTCTCTCTCTCGGCTCCTTCCTCTCTCTTCCTCTCAAAATTTCCAGCTGAAAATAGTGTCCAATGGTGCAAGAAAGTCAAGGTTTTTATGGCCTAAAAAGTGCACTTCCATATTTTAAGGGAAAAGCCACTTTTGGGCACTTTATGTCGCGTCACGCGTGACAGTCTAACTTACACTGGTTTCTTTCATCCCGACACTGTCTTGCCATAATAACATTTCCAAAATATCACTACATATGCTCGATTTCAAGTCCAAGTCACTATTCACGCGTCGGAATAAATTTTAACTCTAATTTTGGTCAAAACCACACACCGGCAAACAATTCGTATAAAATTCTCTAAATTGGAAAATATTCACTTTAAACACATATTCACTCATATTTCAATGAATAAACACAATATAAACACATTTATGCATTTTTAGAATAAAATCTGAATTTTGAGGCCCTCACAGTGTCAACTGAAAAGGAGTGGAAAATTGGGGAAAGGAAGTCCAATGTGTGGCGGAAAAAAATTGGATCACATCTATTTAATTGGCAACTAAGTAATCCCGATTAATAGTAAGCAAAGAAAACAATGATCCTATGCATTAATTACAAGGGAAGAAAGGATAATAGTACCATGATTATTTTGTCCTAGGTAACATTAAAGAGGTAAAGGACAACAATTAGTAAAGGCAAAGAATCATAGAAACTGAGAATCTGAATGGTAGGTACAAACTACAAAAACCAAGGGAAAAATTAGTGGTGTAGAAAAGAAGTGGCAAACAAGTTGTACACAGCATTAAATACAGTAGTCAAATCGTAAAGGCCACTAAGAGAGCACAAATAAGATGGGGAGAAAAAATAGAACAATTAAATAATATAATAATTTATAGCTACTGGCTGAAGGACTTGTAGATGATTTGTCACAATCTAAAGAATTGAGCTAAATTCTAAAGGATTTGGGAGAGAATGTGGGAAGAACAAGAAAGAGAAATTGAGAAGGGAGACTACTGGAAGTAGTGAGAGAAAGAAAAGAGAAGAGAGATGTCAGAAAGAGGAAAGAGGAATTTCATTATTCATTCACGTGCTTCCCAATTGCAGCTTCTGGCCTTTATTGTGGCCAAGTGAGCTGTTGCAACTGACTGTTAAAATTGGTTAATTTGCCTAACTAACTCCAGCTAAGCTCAACTAACTGCCTAATCTTTAAAACTATCAAAATGCAAGCTATGTTGTATAAAACGACATGAGTATAATTTGTATTTCTGACATTACTCCCCTCTTGAGAACAAGCTTGCCCTCAAGCTTGAAATTCTGGGAACTGATTCTCGATAAAGCTTTTATCTTCCCAAGAGGCTTCGTCTTCTCCCAGTTGATGCCACTTGATCAAATACTAGATGGTGGGCTGTGCATTTCTCAGAATAACTCTTCTTTTTAGTACTTTTTCTGGGATCAGCAAGCATTGATCAGAGTTGTCAACCTCAGGCAACGTCTGTTGGACTCCCTGTACTACTCCTATCTTCTTTTTCAGAAGAGATACATGTAAAATAGGATGGATTTTAGCGTTGGCTGGTAGCCTTAGTCTATACGCAACCTTCCCTACCTATTCGATCACTTGGAAGGGTCCATAAAATTTTGAAGCTAGTTTTAAGTTCTTCCTGATAGCTGCGGATTGTTGCCTGTAAGGTTGCAGCTTCAAAAATACCCAATCACCTACTGAAAATTCTCTATCAGTTCTATGGAGATCCGCATAGTGTTTCATCCTGTTCTAGCCTTTGCCAAATTTTGCTTGATGTCTGATATAATGCGAATCCTTTCCTGAACCAAGTCAACTGCAGCAGGTATTATGGAATCATGAAAAGGCCCCATAGGGATATGCTGTGGTTTGTACCCATAGAGGACCTCAAATGGAGTCTTCTGCAAGCTGGTATGAAAGTTAGCATTGTACCAGAATTCAGCTAGGGATAGCCACTTGCTCCACTGATTGGGGTGCTCACTACACATGCATCTCAAGTAGTTTTCCAGACACTGATTGGCCCTCTCTCCCCATGTGGGTGATAAGATGAATCGCAGTCATTTTGAATGTCTCTTGCCAGAATTTACTTGTAAAAATCTTATCTCTATCTGAGATGATAGTTTCTGGTAGGCCATGTAATTTATACACGTGGTCTATGAACAACTGAGCTATAGTTCTTACAGAATAAGGGTGTGACAGTGCAATGAAGTGTGCGAATTTAGTTAACCTGTCAACTATTACCATTATGGTGTCAAGACCATTGGAGGTTGGCAGTTGCTCTATGAAGTCCATAGTCAATTGAGTCCATGCTTGTTGAGGGGTCTCCGGTGCGAGACGGGTAAGGAACATTCTCTGATTTGCTTCTCTGACATACATCACAGGCCTGGATGAACTGTATAACATCCTTCTTCATCCCAAGCCAGTAAAAAATGGCTTTGATCTTCTGTAGGCAACCCTATTGTCCTGAGTGTCCTCCAATAGCTAAAGAGTGCAATGCCTTTATCAGGTTGGTCCTGATTCCATTGGCACTACCCACATACAGTCTGTTTTGGAACTTGATAAGCCCATTTTCTAAAGTATAACACAGGTTGGAGTCGGTTCAAAGGAGCTGTGCATGTAGATGCTGAGCTATTTGGTCTCCATGATAACTGTCTGCCAACTCTTGGATCCATAGGGGTTGGACAGTGGACATTGCTACTAAGCACCATTTTTCTATCTTGTTTTTCTCTGATGCTACTGCTGGTTGTCGTCTGGATAAGGCGTCAGCAGCTCCATTCTCTATACCTTTCTTGTACTGTATCTCATAGTCTAGCCCCAATAGCTTTGTGAGCCACTTGTGCTGTAATGGGTGTGTTAGCCTTTGCTCAAGGAGGTACTTTAGAGCCTGGTGATCAGTTCTTATTACAAAATGATGGCCAACCAGGTAATGCTTCCACTTGGTGACAGCCATCACCACTGCCAATAGCTCTTTTTCATATACTCATAATCTAAGGTTCACAGAGAGCTTTCGAGAAATGCTATGGGATGTCCTTCTACTGCCCCAATGCCATTCCCACTTGCATCGGTTCAATGATGAAAGGCAATTGAAGTTGGGCATGCTTTCGGAGGTGGTTATTGCCTTTTAGTGCTGCAAATGACTTGGCGATTAATGGTTCCAAGTAAATCCATCCTTTCTTAGCAGTTGAGTGAGGGTTTCCATATTACTCCATAATTTCTTATGAACCTTCTATAATAGCGATAATCCTAGAAAACCTCTCGCTCCTTCCGGTTCTTGGTGTAGGTCGATATACATTCCACTTTAGATTAGTCCATACTAACCGGTGTGATATGATGTGCCCAAATACTCCACAGATTGCTGAGCAAAAATACATTTTGACATCTTACAATACAACTGGTTTGCCTTTAAGACCCCTAGTACTATTTGTAGATGCTGACAGTGCAACTCAAGTGTAGGGCTATACACTAGAATATCATCAAAAAAAACAAGCATAAACTTCCTCAAGTATGGTTGAAAATTTTGGTTCATGAGAGCTTGGAATGTAGCTGAGGCATTTGTGAGTCCGAATGGCATTACTAGAAATTCAAAATGCCCATGATGTGTTTGGAAGGCAGTTTTTGAAATATCAATGGTCTTGACTCTGAGTTGGTGATATCCTGCTCTCAGGTCCAACTTAGACATGTACTTAGTGCCATGTAGCTTGTTCAACAATTCATCAATATTAGGAATGGGAAATCTATCTTTCACAGTTAACTCATTCAGTTTTCTGTAATCTATGCACAATCTCCAGGTGTTGTCTTTCTTTTTAACTAGTAGAACAGGTGATGCAAAGGGGCTGCTGCTATGCCTTACTATTCCATTGGTGATCATTTCAGCTACTTGCTTCTCAATTTCAGATTTGTGAGCATGAGGATACCTGTAAGGTTTCAGTTTGAAGGGCTCAGCTCCAAGTTTCAGGATAATTTGATGATCGAGTGATCTTTCTGGTGGTAAGCCTTGAGGGGTCTCAAAGACCGAGGCATAATGCTTCAACACCTCCTGAATCTCCTCTGGAGTGTCTTCTTGAGCAGATTCTGTTGCTGCCGACAGTTGCTTTGAAGCACAACAGGCTTGCCTTTCATTGATAAAGCCTCTGAGGTCCTTTCTCCTGATTAACTCCATGGTAGGCTGATTAGTATATCCTTGCAGGTGTAGAAGTTCTCCCCTAATACTGAGAGCAATGCTAAGTTCTTGAAAATCAAAAGTGATGGGGCTGTATTGACTCATCCAATCAACTCCTAGTATAATGTCCCATCCTCCTAGCTCCATTACCTTAAGATCAAAATGGAACTAATATTCTTGGATAATCCAGCGAGTTCTTGGGCATATATGCTTTAGAAACATCGCCATCAGCCATGGTGATGATGAAGGGTTGTTGTACCCATTCAAAGGTAAATTCAAGGCCACGACCAGGTCCTTGATGAATGAAGCTACGGTGTCTACCAAAATCTTCACTATCAGACCATTCATATTACCCAATAACACTATACATTTCCTCTTGATAATGCTGGATAGTGCATTCATAGATAATTCAGTTAATTCTCCGGATGGCCTGTGTACTCATCTTGCTCCCCCATAGCATCTTCAAAGGATCCTTCCTCTTCTTCTTCCTCACAGTTCACTAAGTTCAACTGCCTTTGTTTGCATTGGTGACCGACTCCAAATTTTTTTCCACATTTATAGCACAAATTGTGCTTTCTTCTATACTGCAATTCCTCTGGTGATAATTTCTTGGTTTCTTTAGGAACGGTCTCCAACTTCTTGAACTAAGGAACCAGGGGTGGAACCTTGTACGAATTCGGATGATTAGGCAAGTTCGCATGGTATTTGTACATTCCAAATTTGGAGTCAATGCTGGTTCTCCCACTGCCTTTGTTATTTTTCAATTGTAATTCTAAGGCAGATTCTTGTAATTGTGCTACTTCAAATGCCTTGGATAAGGTATCTGGTTTAAACATTTTCACCATTGTCTTGATTTCTTCCTTCAACCCACTTATGAAACTTGATACAAAGTATTGTTGATCTTAACCGTGGATTCTTGATCAGCATCAAGGCTTTCAATTCCTCAAATTTCTCCTGGTACTCCTCTACTGATCCTTGCTGCTGCAACTTGTTGAACTCCTCAACAACATCTCTGGCACTTTTAGTTGAAAATCTCTCGCACAATAATTCTCCAAATTGTGGCCAGTTCAGTCGGGGGTATTCCAGCTTGACCCCTTGAAACCAGATATCAGCAGGTCCTTCTAAGAACATTTCTATCACCTCCAACTTCTGGCGATCCGGTACTTGATAGTTTGTAAAATACTTCTGGCATTTCCGTAGCCATTCCCTAGGATTGCCAGAGGTGTACATGGGTAGATCTAACTTTGGAGGATTTGGAATTACAATGCGACTTCTTCGTTCGAAGATCGTTGCTTCATTGTCCAAATCAGAATTCAGTCTCTGATTTACTGGCGGCGTTGGAAGGATTGGTTCCGAACTGGTTCCTTCATCCCCACGAACCCCTTTTTCCTTTAAAACTGTCTTCAATAATGTGCTGATGCTGTTCAATTTTTGATCGATGATGGCCTCCATTCTTGCCTCCATATTCTTGTTATTGAACTCCATTTCTTCATGAATTTTATGCTGCAAGCTCTCCTGCAGTTTTTCTTGGAATTGGATCATCGATTCCAATCCTTCTTGCAGTCGAACTTCTTGCCGCTTAACTTGATCTTCAATTGCTCTGTATCTTGTACTTTCTGCCATTGATGACTAGAGGTTTTTGGCCGAGGATCGAAAGCTCTAATACCAATTTGTCACAATCTAAAGAATTGAGCTAAATTCTAAAGGATTTGGGAGAGAATGTGGGAAGAACAAGAAAGAGAAATTGAGAAGGGAAACTGCTGGAAGTAGTGAGAGAAAGAAAAGAGAAGAGAGATGTCAGAAAGAGGAAAGAGGAATTTCATTATTCATTCACGTGCTTCCCAATTGCAACTTCTGGCCTTTATTGTGGTCGAGTGAGCTGTTGCAATTGACTGTTAAAATTGGTTAATTTGCCTAACTAACTCCATCTAAGCTCAACTAACTGCCTGATCTTTAAAACTATCAAAACGCAAGCTATGTTGTATAAAACGACATGAGTATAGTTTGTATTTCTACAGGCTAAAGAAACGAAGAAAGGCTAACTAGTTATAGCAGGACTGTAGCTGCTGTCCAGAGGGGGCGGGGAACAAAGCCCAAGCGGAAAAGGCAATGAGGAATGTGAGAAACGATAGGGTAGAAGATTCCCCTTAATTACAAGAAAACCGGCAGAACATGGGGGACAAAACGGAAATAATTGTGGATGAAAAGGGCATTGACAACCCACCTCAGCCACTCAGCCAGACACAGAGAGCGAAAATAGAGAGAAATAGAAAGCAGACAGGGAAGGAAAATAACATGGGCAAATTTTGGGACTGAAATTGGCTAAAACTACGAAAGAACTGGCAGAACATGGGCGGTGGATGACACTTTTCGTCACTGTTCCTAAATCTCTTCCGCTCTTTTAAAAGGTATATATATATATATATATATATATATATATTCCTATTATCACCATGCGTAGCAAATTAAGAAAAATCAAAATCAAGTAAAAAATTTCATGTTATAGGAACATGAAAATGACGAAAACCAAACGGACAGCAATGCGAATAATTGAGCTACACGACATCAAATCATATTAATTAACTTTGTCAGTTCCCTGAATCTCTCCAAGAGCATCACATAGAGAATTCTGTAGCTTATCTTCTTACCATTTTTGTAAGGGATAATTCCAGAAACCTCTCCTAAGGTTTTTCATAATTTCATTTGGCATCCTTCAATTTTAAAAAATCTCACTTGCCTCCCTTACTTTAAGATTTTTATATCATTTGCAACCCATTTTAAAATATAACATTAAAAAATTCATTTTGGCAAAGTAAATATAATTCTATTCCAAATTTGTCCTTTTGTTGTCTTATTTTTTTTATTACCAAAATTGTGAGTATATTAATAACAAATGAAAAACAAGAACAAAACATATCAAGGTTTATTCTAACCTAATAAAATATAGTGTAATTTGTTTAAATATTAAAAGTTAATATTTGAGAGTTTATTGAAGTTTTTGCTAGCTACAAAGATAATATTTTCCTTACTGTAAAGCGTTTTGAGTTATTTAAGGAGTTGTATAAATCTTCTACATATTTTAAATTTTCTAATTTTTTTTCCATTCTAATTTTTTCCCAACACGATGCCTTGAGCAGTAAAAAGATACAAAATGCTAAAATTTATACATAAACTTGTTTATATTCTTTTTAAATTGGTGCAAAAATGTATTCTCGTGAATATAAATTATTGCAAATTATTTTTAAGAGTATTGTAAATCATTAGTAATTAAATAATTTAACATTTTTTGTTTGAAAGAATGGCACAGAAACTATTAAAGAGTTTTTAGATCCTGTTATCAACTTTTAAATTTTCATTAAATAAACATATCGATTAATTAACAAAAAATTAAGAGATAAAAGTTTATGATAATTAAGAAATCACAAAAAAAAGGGCAACTTCGGGATGAAGTTGTATTATCTCTCCTAAAATGAGTTTTTTAATATTATATTTTTTAAATGGGTTTCAATTAATACAAGTTTAAAGTAGGGGAGTTAAGTGGATTTTTCAAATTTTAAAGGTGTCAAGTGAAACTGCTAAAAACCTCAAGGGCGGTTTCTAAAATTATCCCTTTTTGTAAACTTCTTCTTGAGGCTTGAAGCGCATTTTTAATTTGAGTAAACCTTATATACGTGTATACACTATCACAGTTAAATCCATAACATATATGGAAAAGTTAAATTTCACATTCAAATTTTGCGTAGTTATCATTCATCCAAAACTGTTTATAAAAGATTAATCCTTTTTATTTTGCAAGATTTCCACCAATGTCATTAATCTTCAATAAGGAATTATAAGTACCGAAGCAACAACTGTTTCTTGAGAACAGATTTCAAATTTACATTTGTTATACTGATCAATAAGGCGAGCAAACTAGCTCAATTTCATGTTTGACAGATATCATCCATAACAGAATTAATCAAAGGCGGGGGAAGCAAAATACATTTCTAGTGTGTACAAAATGAATTTGTAGCAACATTCCCCGGCTCCCAGGGTGCTGAAATATACTGCAAGTCTCCAAGCAGAATCCCTCTCCTAGAAGGAATACAGGCAGCTAACCACTACCGACCAAAATTTCCAACATAAACAAATCCTGGACAGTGAAAATGCCATCGGAGTGGAAAGCCTTTTACATGTACATTCTATGTGTGCTTAAGATTCCAGAGCAGCTAATCACATTTTAGCATGATAACATACAATAGAGCTTTATGGCATAAACACCTCCCCCTCAGGTTTTATGTGTCTGGTCGGGTTTTGATTGGTTTAAGCTTGATTCCTAGACTTTCAGAAGAGAGCAGCTCAGGGGCAATGCACCAATGTCTTGAAGGGTTTTTGCTGAGTTCTTGGTTACTTTCTGTGGAGGTAAATGGAGTTTTGCTGTGAAAACCACATCCCATCAAAAAGAACTCAATGGGAACTACCATTGCATAAGGGAGTTCCTCAGTCACAAGTGATCCACATGATTCAACCTGCTGTGCATGAAGATCATCAGCTACAAATCCATATTGACATGCTAAATAATGCATAACAAACTATTAGAACTAGGTGAAAAAGAAATAGGAAAAGGAAGTTGAACAAGCAAACCAAACAGAAAGGAAGGAGTACAAATTAATCTTCCTTGAATATGACTCTTGTCTGCATTGGCAAGCTTAAAATTTTCCAAGACCAACTACAGCCATAAGAGCTTGCATGCAGATTGATGTTTTTAATACATATGCATTTTTTGTTAACTTAATTGCTCTAATTGAGACTTCAGCTTTATAGTAACAAAAGGAATAGTACTACTAGATGATTAGCAATCATAACAACCACATAGCTCAGAGAACAGAAACAACTTCTTAATGCAAAACCAAGTAGTTGATGTGAAACTGAACTACAACTGAATGGGGGAATAAAAGTAGAAAATCTGTGCCATGCATCACAACATAAAAAACACGTGACAAGTCTCAAAGTAGCTTATGCTGATTCATATCCTTCTAAGCTTCTACTCCATATGCAGATTGATTTTGTCAACTTTATTATTGGATCAGGGTCCCATGGAAATTGGGTATTCAAATTGATTTTTTCAGAGCTGCTACTCAAATGTACTGCATGGTTTTATGTGGTGCAACTCCGCTAGTACCAAACATGGATATTGATCTCAAGATTTTCATCTTTAACCTTTCAACAAGAGAAAAAAATAATAAATGCACCACTATTTGTTGCTTTTCTTTCTAACTTTTATCTTTTGGGAAGCTCACAAACATCCTTGCGACCTTAACATCGATGTAGCTTCTCTTATCCCTCCAATTACTCTGTCATGTTCCTTATTAATTAACAATTTCATAGAATGTTAGGTGGAAATACCAAATTATATAAGTTTACCATTTTTCACGTTAAGGATTAACACTGGCAAGTGGCATCTCCATATCCCTTGGTTTGCTTCATGCATAGAAGGGATAGATGGAAAACAGTTTCAACCATTTCAAATACACATGGAAAGATCCATTATGCAACATGCTTTGCCACAATGAAAATTCAAGAATGTGGAAATGATATAGAGTTACCTCAACAAGGGCACAAGTTGTCTTGTTCATTATGGTATTCACATGTATAGAATCAGCATAGAATGGGCTCTTCTCACCAACAAAAATAAGGGTTTTGCACTTGAGCTTCCGTAAGCCTTCTGTTAGGTCATGCCTCCTACCAATCCCAGCCAAAATTTGAAAAGAAATGTCAGCTTACTGTTGAACACTCTTGACATATGCAAGTAACTTTGACATCTAATAAAACCTTCCATGGTACATGCAACATACAGTACTGAAACTCACACTAGGTTCAAATACACCATAGAACTTTTGCACATTAAATCCATGGGCTGAATAATTTGAGAGCTTTTGTCAATTAAGCTTATCCTCCTCTAAACAACTTAATGAATACAGGAGTTGGACATAAGCATAGATTTTGACTATCATAATAGAGGTCATCTCCTTCTCTCTAGTGAAATCATCTACTCCCATTGATACAAACATGGTACCTTTACATCATCGTACATAAACAACCATGAAAACACCCTGAAAGTCTCATTATAGGTGGTGACAAACATAAATGTTCTCCCACAATAAACGGTCAGTATGGTGACAGAAAAGGGTGTAATGAAAGGTGATTGATAATGACAGAGACATGAGTTTAGGCCATTCTATAAAGTTAATGTTTTGGGCTTTTTTTCAATTGGATGATGAAAAGAGTAGTAAAAATTAGAGCTTTACTCGTTAATTGCTTGAAGAAACCGCAAGACGTTTGAACTTTGCCTTTCATCCAGTAACTGCAGATAGTAGATAAAAGTGAACTTTTCAAATTTCAGAATGAAACCAGAATGAAATTCAGCAACTGAAACAAGCTCCTTAAAGAAAATAAGGAAAAGTGCAGAACAGGTCATCAATAGTATGATTAGCGATCAGTTGACTTAGATCGGTATTCTACAAGATAATTTATGTATTTTCTGATTTTCTCCTCCTTGATGGCAAAAGATCTATAATATTTCCTTTACATGGTCAATCTCATGAATTTAGTAACACTCAGAGAAGATTCGCTTCTGAATTATATGATAATACCCTGAGATTCTTCTCGATGACTTTCCCACAAGTCCCTGTGTTTCTGTGAGAATGATTGAGTTTGATAATTTTATGTGCTAAACTATTCACTTAAATCTACTGATCAGAGGTTGACTAAAACTTGGTTGAGCATAATATACTTAATCAAAGGAATCGATAGAGTAATTATTTTTGTTTTGCATATCCAAGAAGGTTATTATGAGTAAAATTTTAATACCCTTGACATGAATAGACTAAACTTTATGTTGTTAGAGTTACAGTTCATCTCAGTTCAGCAACTTGAGAGTTACTTCCAATATTCGTGACCCTGCATATCATGTATTGGCTGAACAAGGTTAGCTGCACCTCATTTCCCAAAGCCCTGTCAGCAAATTTATCTGTTCAATCCCTGCATTGGAGAGATATTCGTACCAGATCTTGAGAACAAGCTACAAAGGAGCCACTATCTCAATCATTGCACTTCCGCATCCTACTGCATTTGGTTTTCCTATTATAAACCTTGGACACTCGACTAAACTAGACTAAAATGGTCCTGTGGTTCACATCCAATGTAGAGGTATTCTAGTACCTATAGCCTCATGAAATGCATGCACACCCACAAAATGAATCTGTGCTGGCTCAACCTCCATATCAATGTAAAACACAGTTGTGTGTAGGAAGAGTGTGCTTTTCTTGGCTCACATGACTCAACATTCTAATGAGCAAAAGGACCATCAGATTTTCATAACTCATGGAGAAGGAATCCACATTCTTTCAAATTGTCAATATTCTACTTGAGCTTATTGCCAGACTCAAAAACAAACTTTATACTGCAACTAATCTCCTTACCATCCTAAGGGCATTTATTCTGATGGCAGATAAAAGGACCTCTAAGAATTTTGGAAAGCAGCTCCAATGCCGCAATAAACCCTCATAAAAATTAGCTTAGGCCAATATATTCTTCCCTTCCCCTTCTCCCAGGCAACAGGCTAAACACTATTTTCAAAACGACAGATTTCTTCTCCAAGGCATGTCTCCACATGCTTCACTATCCCAATCACAAAATCACAGTTCTTCCATGATAAAAACAATAGGTATATAAAACAGCAGCATATTACAATCTGGTAACTCACTTTCTGATTTTTTAAAAGACCTAGAGATTAAGTCTAGGTTGGAGATGAGAATTTTTTTCCCTTACCCTTCGGCAATAATATATCATATCTGACTCCGCTCCATGCATGCCACGCCTTAGTTCCTGGAGAACATTTACAGATATTCTAGTGACTGAGATCAATGCATGCAACTAAGTAAACTGTGGTGACAAAGATACCTTACTGAAGTAGCGCAGCAGAAGACACTCCTTTAGTAGACCACACATTCCGTAGAAGTATAACAAGTTCAATAAAATCTGCATGAGTAAGTTTGTCACTGCAACATTTATTCAGCAGCAAGTGATCAAAAGATAAATTCTCCTAAGTGAGTCTTTAGGGGTGAAAATGCAGTGATCAATCAGGTTATTGCTTTCAAATCAGAACAGTGGTGACCTTCCAATTAATTGAAGTTATGATGGGACTGCCAAACTGAACAATCTGCAAAGCTGATAACTGAAATTTTACATAGAATAGGATATATGAAGAGAAGAAAATGAATTGCTTTAATCATAATGCACTTAGTGCGCATATCATATTAGTGTTATTTTGCTGCTCCTTCAACACTTTTCATCATATCCCTAATGTCTTGCTAGATCTCAAGATGCAGGATCCATTAAATACCTGTGCAAAAGGGTTTGACTTATTCTGGTGCCTTCAAAGGAGGATGTTTACACTGTTCCCTTTCTATTGAATATATTAATCAGCTATAAAGTGCCAGAACTCTGTTGTTTCATTAATATCATATTCTTGATGGTAAAATTTTTAAGTACCTTATTACATATCCACTCAGTCCATGAAGGTTCTCTGCATAATGGGGAGACAAGAATCAAAGCAGCTACCCGCTCTTCATATTTCATCTGTCAGTTATTGTTAAATATGGATACTTCAGCATCAAAAGTAAGCTGTATCACAGGGAAGAGAGAAGCTAGCATGCAAACTTACTGCAAAGAGTGTCAAAATATAGGCACCAGCAGTCACCCCCATGCAGAACACTTTCTCCAATCTGCATATTGCAGGTTTAAAAATTACTTAAGATGCAACAATTAGTGTGTAGTAGCAGATGGACAAGCATTTAGAGCTCCCTAATATTAATGTACACTGATCCAGCAAAGCAACACAGGAAATTTATCTTTGTCCATGAGCTGCTGTTGAAGATAAATCTACAATGTCTTAAAAGAACAAGCAAGAGGTTACATACCCAAAGAAATCAATCACCTCTGCAACCTGGTCTGCAAGGTCATGTACACTAAGCAAAGGCACATTTGCAGAAATCGCATCTGCTCCTAACTGCACAAGCTCTTAAAAAGAAATGCAAGCATGCATTAATCACACTGAAAACCATTTCAAAATGGGAATGAATTACTGTGCCACTAGGAACTCACATAAACATATTCATGACAACAATTGGCAAGAACAAAAGAAGTTTCATTCCACAGTAATTGACATGTTACTGACCTCGTGGCCAGGGGCATCTATGTGATAGATGCAGAAGTTGTGAAGCAATGTAGAAGCAGCTTCTTGGCAAACGAAGAGACCCCGGAAACAAGACATGACTGAAAAAAGTTGCCACAAGTAATTTAAGAACTTCCTTTTACAAATTTTAAATTAGAATAGGCAGTAAAGACTAATAGACAACACTAAAATACTTTCTATGAATATCTAACCAAGTAGCCATTATCCCATGCTCAACTAAATCCACAACACAACAAAAATGTAGGTAAAATTCTTATTCCAAGTCCATTCAATTTGCACTAGTGGTAGCGCACTTGCTAATTTTGTAGAGGTGGAGCATACTGGAATTGGAGTATAGGTTATCAGCTATTACTTGCAAGGGCCTAAAATGCAGGAACAGTAATAAGCAGCTTCTTTTTTACATAATTAATGACTATAATTAAAATTTCACAAAGGAAGAACCCAGTTTCTCCCTTCCAATATGAATGCAAGAAAAGGAATGGCAATGAGATATCAACTGAAAAATCCAAAAAGGTCAAGAATAACTCTTGAACAGGCTGATGAGGCTGTAGACTACTCTTATGCAGATATTAAGTTTTAGAGAATTAAAAATCAGTTACCAAATTACAAAGTCACAATATAGCATCTATCAAAGTTCAAAAATCTAGGACGAAACAATATGTCATTGTGGCTTTTTACAAGAAACTCATTTTTACCCCAAAAAAAGCCGAAAAGAAAATGCAAGAAAGATGAATTCTTGATATCAGCATAGAAACACATTCAAGAAAATGCTACATACAAGTGAGAGCAACATCTGGGTACGTTACTAAAGCAGGCTTTTGTTGATCCCCACAGATGAAAACTGAGATTAAACCTTTGCTAGTTTTTACACAAACTTCCTGCAATGTTAAAGTACCAAAGCAGAAAATTATTCCAAAACCCATCAATTATAAAGTTCTGAAAACTCTTTTCAAGATTCCAGAATAACATAAAACTCAACTACAGGTCAAGTCAATAATCAAGAAAACAGAAAAGAACCCATTAACGTGCATTAAAGATCAAGACGAGAGAAGGGGTTGGAGGGACGATTTAGCTAAGTAAGTTAAGTTAGTTACCTTCCCTCCCAGAGGTGCCAAATTATCAATATCAATGGCCACTGAATCACTTGAGACCCGCATTAGTTAATCTTTCTCTGGGACAAATCCGCAAGCACAAGAACTACAATGCTGTAGCAGATTCAGTTGCAACTCAAATTTAAGAAATAAAACTGACAAAATGATATGCTTTTATCTATATTTCTGTTTTGGATACCAATGCGTGTGTTTGTTTGGTTGTTTTCGTCTGGTTTTCTGTTAGATTTTGAATTATGAAATGACACTGAAGAAAGTGGAGATTACAGCAGCAGCAGGCCTTCCTTATATGGATTCTATTGACAAGTTTATCCTTTTAGAGTCAACTGTTTGAATGCTTTGTGCTTGTTTTTACATTCTTGGACTGATTTTCTTTTTGACTTTGATCCAGGGATAAGATAACAAGAGTCAAGATTAATTACAAGTCTAAACATATGATATCCTCAAAAAAATTTAAAAAAAAAGTGCAAACATAAAACTCCAAAAAATGGTAATTCAGATGGGCTATAGTTTGGCTTTTATTATCTAACATTAGACATGAAATTTGTTAATGTAAATTACTCCTTATTATGCATGATAGAGAAAAGGAAAATAGAAATGTTAGAGGTAGTTTTGAAAGTAAATGAAAGACCTTTTTTGAGCAAGTTCTTTTCATATGATTATACTATCTATTTGTTCTTATATTTTAGTATCTTTACCCCTAATTTATTAGACATTCCGTGAATATTTAAAATTCAATTATTTTTCTCATGATTTTTAGACAATTTTGCAAATAGTTAACATCCCAAACGACATAAATAATGATCGAGAAGGTTTTATACATCTATAACTTTTAAAATTATAGCATCCATCATACTTCTAAAATCCTAAAATCCATCCAAAATATCACGCCAGCAACAATGTAGCAATGAGAGTTGAATTAAACCAACATGTGCATTTAATCAGATTTATTTTGAACTACTAGCAAAAATTAACATAGGTCCATTGGTCGAGTTTATCCAAACACTCATTTAGTTAAAGTTAATTATTTTTAACTTTTGTCAACATTAATTCTCTAATAAATTATATCCAGAATTACATGTGAACCAACATTTGTCAGCACTAACAAGTCTCACAAAATGTTCAAAGTTATTTATTAAAAAAAGATGTTAGGCAATTCAATGGGATATTAATAGATCAAAGATCCGGTCTAATTATGCTGTTTTCGAATATGGCGGTCAAGCAAACAGGAAAACGGTGCCGTCTGCTGGTGGGTTATATTTGACAAAGAAAGAAAACTGTGGGCCCAAAATTCCCTAAAATCTTATGGGCCTCACGTGGGTGACAAATCATTGATGAATTTTCACGGAATCCCGAAAATTGCCCAGTAATTAGACAGATTCATTGGTATCATACAGCCTGGCAGCCCAACTGGAAACAGTAAGATGGAGAGAACTCTTTTTTGTCATGTACAGAACATGGAAATTTTCGAGGGGTTAGATTCTTGTGTGCATTTTTTGGTTATTCTCTCTCACTTACAAGTCATCCAACTAAGTTTTCCTTTTTCGATTTTGGTTTTAATGTTAAGCAATTTGTGTTTTGGTTGCTAAAATAAGAAGGAAATAGGAAAACTAGAGGGAAAAGAAGCATTTTTTCATATTTATCCTTGAAATTATACTCACATGAAAGAGGCATACAATTTTTGGTCAGAGAAATGAGTAAAAATGAGCATTAGGACCAAATAGACATATATTCTATATGTGAGGAACTATTCTAGATAATTTTAAATGTTATGGACTAAAAAAGTTTTTTCTCAAAATGTGGAGGGCTGATTTGGCAAATTTTCCACATAGAACTTGGGAAATTAGAGTATAGTTGCTATATAATTGCTGTCCCAACAAGTAACAATTGTTTACGCCAACATAGTTTCACTTAGTTGATAAGGATAGATCACTTTCTCACAAAAAGGTCATGTATTCAAATCCCACTGTCAAGGTGAAGACTAATATTAATGGACAATCTGTAACAATCCCTGTAAGCTACTTACGTTCTATATTCAAAAAAAAATGCAGAAAAAAATGTGCCATGATTTACCAGAAAAACAGGTAAAAAATGAAAAAGGACATATCCATGGTTTAATGTTTTCGGATGAGAATCAATGATAAGATATTGTGATTGTGTAATGGTTGGTGATAAAAGAAACCTTGTATACATCTATGGGACATTTTATCTTGAATGGTGCCTTAAATTCAACAAATAATTAAGCTAAAATTACTGAAAATGAGGCTTCAAAGCATAATTAATAAAGAGGACAAAATTTCTCACCTATTAGTTTCTGTAAGCCATGAAAATGTACTATTTTTATGTACAATATATACTGTATAGTACACAAAAGTTTAAACATGCCATGCTCCATTTTCTCGATTAATTTTGTGTTGTAGCATGCCCTTCTGGCAAATTTTCCCTCAATCAACAGTTGTTCGTCCTCAACATTTATTAAATGTTATTGTGCGAGATAAATACTCCAACTGAGTCGAGAAAGATTGATCTAATAAATAAGGCAGAGTCTCCAGCATCCAAGAACTAGAGGTTCTCAATTTAGTTTCCTCCTTCCCTATTTTCACTTCTTAAATCTCATCCTTCCCTTGCTATAAGAAAAAATAAAAATAAATATTCCAAGTGAGACTAAAGTTGAATTTCAGATCTGTAATTCTCGATACTCAACTGGAGGATTTTAAACTATCCATCGTGTCATAGATTGAGCTGCCACCAATTTTCTTTTTCTATGAAATCTTTGCTAATGATTGACTAATGTGGCTCAAACATAATCCTTAAGGTAAACATGGTTCATATTTTTATCTTCTTGGCTAAGAATATTTTGTCCAGAATGTCTAATGCCCGGGAAGGAAAGCGCGTTTTCAACAATGATTGCGGAGAAATTAGCGCTTTTATGTGCCTCATTATGAAAAGCTACCTTGAATCCATTTCGCAACTTTGTGATTTCTTTGTTCTTTTGATGCAATGACATTAGTACCGATGTACTAGTACAAGTACTAAAACAATCTTTGCGGGCAGTTTATCTATTACAAAATGGAACATATACCAACAAAAAATTGACGGGAATTTCAGCTATATTACAAATGGAATGTATTATAAAGCATGTTTAGGGCTTGATTGTGTCTAACCCTTTTCTTTAATCAATGTCCTTACATTTGATCATTTTAAGATTCGTGTATGATGGCAAATTTCAGTCATAGCACTTGGACAAATGTGTTCTATGAATAGAATCCTTTTAACATTGAACCATCCGTGCACCTAATTTACACGTAATTTATCATTTAAATACATATTTTTACATTAATTATCTACTTTACATTTAAATATTTTCTCGAATTAACTTCTATTTGGACGAATACCTCTTGTATAATAGATTCATAAGTCAAGATTTGACTTTCATTTTCTGTAACACTGAAATGATATTCTCCAAAAATGAAAAAACAAACACATAATTGTATTTTACGAACAAATTGCTAAACTAGCTCCTAAGGTGAGCGTTAAAAACAGTCTCTTTTTCTTGTCAAAACCAAAAGAAAAGAAAAGGCTTTCATTCAAATTATGATGAAACAGGCTTAAACCTACTTATTAGAATGTTTTATAGTTTGAGGGGGCAGATGCATTTGATGATTTGATCCTCTACAATGAATTAAGAGAAACCGCTAGTTGTAGTTAAAAATTCGTGGCTAAAATTACGGATAGTCATTGAAAGAGATTAGCCAATGGCAACTGAAGCTGCAAAGCAATTATTGGAATGAGGATAAAAAGGCTATCAATCAGCATCACATGTGCATGTGATTGAGGCTAAGAGCTTACCACATTTTGCATAGACAGAGTTGGACTTCAAGTTTGGAAGAACTCAAAAGAATTAATTAATCCAGCTCAGCTGTTTAGCCCAACTCACTAGGGTCACTATGAAGAGTCACGGGCCTCACATGTTTTAATTGAAACCAATTGAGGATTGAATGACCATTTCCTGTTTTTCGACACCACAATCCTATTTGTTTATATTTTGTCAAAATTCTCTTACTGTGTATCCTCACTTTATTTACAGCTTATGAGCAAATAGGTTTCAACTATAACTTGTAAGGCCTCTGATCCCACTACGAAGGTACTCTTATTGACTTGGGTTCGAGTCTCAACGTTAGCATGTAGGTTACTCTTTGCTCCCATTATGCATAACCTACCATTGCATGAGTTTCTTGTTTGAGCTACTTGTTAATTGTTATGTTGATTAATTCTTCATATGTAAATCATTTCTATTCATCTCACTATATGGGTGTGTGTGTGTGAAACATTAAAAATGATTACATTGCATGGAGTTTATTTATTTATCAACTTCATTTCTGAGTTCATTGTTATCACGCCTAAATACTACTCCAAAGATATAATTGAAGTGGTCTGAGAAATGGATTTTCCTTGAAGAGGCATAAAAAATTAGTAGTTTTCTAACTACTACCCAGTACTTGTAATGTTGATTAATTCTTCATATGTAAATCATTTCTATTCATCTCATTATATGTATGTTTGTGTGTAAAACAGTGAAAATGCTCTACATTGCATGGAGTTTATTTGTTTAGCAACTTAAAAAACTTACGAGTTCGTTGTTATCAAGCCTAAACACTACTCCAAAGATATAATTGAAAAGGTCTACGAGTCGGATTTTCCTTGAAGAGGCATAAAAATTAGATTTTTCCAACTACTGCCTAATATAATTGAAGAGGTCTAAGACTCAGATTTTCCCTTAAGAGGCATAAAAATTAGATTTTTCTAGCTACTGCCCAATAATCACTGGTTATTATACCTTATTTATGTTTAAATGCGCAAACTCATGTCCCTTGAAGTTGGCCGAGGTGGTAGAGTTGGTGCAATGCCTTCCTACTATCTTGAGTTTGAACATTTCATGGGACATGGATTCGTCATATAGAACTTGCCTAGTACGTCTTACCCCTTTCTGTGATTTGCGAGCTATTACACAGAACGGGATTTACCCAATGGGCACTCTCAGATAGTGGTTGCGGGATCCCTACTCACCAAAAACATGCAAAGGGTTTGCCTAGTGTGTCTTATCCCTCCATGTCATTCACGGTCTATTGCAGGAGAGGTTACCTAGTGTGCACTCTCGGGTAGGGGTGGCTACGGTTCCAAAACCGTCGGTTCCAGTTTAAAAACCGACGGTTCTGATTCTACTGAGAGGTGGAACCTGAACCGGCCCTTATAGGGACGGTTACGGTTCCGGTTCCGGTTCAATTACGGTTTCGATTTTTTTCGGTTCCGGTTTCGGTTTCTCTAGTTTTGGATAATAGGTTGTTGGACTGAAACTAAAACTGCTTGATATTTTGTACTGGTTATTAAAATTGAATTCTAAATTGAATAAAAAAAACCCAACAATTTAGGATATAAATGTATTTTAGACGGTTTGAACGAGTCTTGAACCGCCGGTTCCGGTTCTGGTTCAAATTTTTTATGAATCTGAAACTAAACCTTTAGTCACAGTTACGGTTCCCGTTCCAGTTTCTCAATTCCGCTTCCGGTTTAGGTTCAATAAATAGCCGGTCTTGTTCCAATTCGAACCTGAACCATGGTCACCCCTACTCTCGGGTAGCAGTTACTAATCACCAAAAAAATGCACAACTCTTGCCTAGTATATCTTACCCCTTCGTGTTATTTGCTGCTATTGTACAAGGCGAGATTTATCCAGTGCGCACTTTCAAATAGCAATTGTGGGTTTTATAATCACCAAAAAAATGCACAAACTCCTGTTCTTTTTTTTTTCCTGAAACGGTAGAAATATTATTAAGCAACAAACAGTAAGCTTTACAGATTTGGACTACATCCTATGATAACTAGACAGTGCAACACTGCACAGAAGAACGATTCAACACCATTCCTCATCAAAAACTAACTGTAGTGCATAAGAGCTTAGTAAGAAAGCTCGATCCATATTAGTTGAACTAGCTTCAATAAAAGAGCACAGGTGAAACATTTTAGCCAGCTCCTTAATGTCTTCGATAATAACTGCCATTGAGAAGTCTTCTGCTCTTTCATTCTTCAACCATCTTCCCAGTGTTTTGTTGTTCACCAGGACTCTAATTCTGCTCCACTGGAATTTGAGAGCTTTGCTAAAAGCTAGTCGGACAGCTATTGCCTCATCTTGGATGTCTAAACTTGTGCTCCTTTCCCTTATAGCCCATTCAGCTTTGGTTTGGTTTCCTAGAGTTGCTGTCACTCCTATTCCTAGCTCTTTTGACTTCTTCTGCTTGGTGGTTGCAATCTTAATTTGTAGCAGTTGTCCCCTTCAGCTTCTTCTGATCTTGCTTCTTGTGCTTCAAATGTTTCTGGTGTACTCCTTATGCTTTCTATTTTTGTAGCAGTGTCATACTCGATCCACTCCTTGTTTGCTTTGTTCACAATGCTGATCTCTTCCTCACATTTTTCATTGAATTCTTTATTGTTACTTACTTTCCAAATTTGCCATAGAATGTTGACAGTTAATGCCAGATGATCAGGACCTTCCTTTCTACCATAAGCTTGTGAGATCTCAGCCCACCATCTTCTGAAACTTCCATGTTGACCTATTGCTCCATCCCATTGAATTGGTGATAATTTCCAGATAAGTTGGGCTTTGCTGCAGTGGAAGAAAATGTGTTCAGTAGTCTCTATGTCTTCTCCACATACTTTACATAGCGGGCTTCCTTGGTGTGTTCTAGTGAAGGTAGTCTCTCTTGCTGGCAAGATATTATTAATGCATTTCCAGATGAAGATTTTCAGTTTGTGTTTCAGGTTCAGCTTCCACAAAGACTTCTAGAGATTCTTTTGATCCTCCTGTACACTCGATCCTTCCTTGATTCCTTGTTGCTCTCTTCCCTGGTCCTTTTTGCTCATCAACACTTTATAACAGGATCTTACCGAGTATTTTCCTTCCTTGCTATGAATCCAGATCAATTTGTCTTCCCTCCCACCAAAGCTGATAGGTATTTTGAGAATTTCATCTGCATCCTCCCTCTTGAATGTACTGAATATAATGTTTCTGTTCCACACGAAGTTGGAGATGAGTTCATTAACACATTGCAGCTTACACCCTTCTGGCCTTGTTGTTCTCAGCTTTCCTTCTTTGTTGGTAGTCCATCTTTGATCCCAGGTTTTAGTCTTTTTCCCATTGCCTATGATACTCCTCGTTCCTTCATCCACCACATCCCTAGCAAACATTACACTTTGCCAGAACCATGAAGCATTTTTTGGCACTTTACTGGAGAAGATAGATACCTTTGGAAAATACTTTGCTTTTAACACTTTGCTAACCAAAAGGTTTGGAGAGTTTAGTATCCTCCATATCTGTTTACCCAATAAAGCCTGATTGAAATTCTGAAGGTTCTTGAAACCCAGTCCTCCCCTCATTCTTCCCTGTGTCATCTTTTTCCATGAACACCAATGCATTCTCTTTTTTCCTTCTTCACTTCACCACCAAAAGTTGGCCATCAAGGCTGAGCTTTCCTTGCAAAGTTTAGCTGAGAGTTTAAAGTATGACATAGCAAACGTTGGGATGGCCATAATGATAGATTTCAACAATGTTTCTTTCCCTGCTGAGCTTAAGAATCTATTTTTCCAGTTATTCAGTCTGCTTTTTATATTGTCCTTTATAAAACCAAAAACCTCATTCTTTGATCTTGTAACAACCATTGGAAGGCCCAGATGTTTCCCTTGTACAGCTATTTGAACCCCCTCCAAAATCTGACATATATCCTTCTTTTCTTCTTCCCTTAGATTTTTACTAAAGAACAATGAGGACTTTTCCAAATTTATTAGTTGACCTGAGCTCTCTTAGTATTGCTTCAGAATTTCTTTAAGCTTTTGAGCATTAGCTTTATCAGCCTTGCAGAATACCAGTGTATCATCAGCAAAGAACAGGTGGGATATACCAGGGCCATGTTTACTGATTTTCAAACTTTTCATTTCTTGATTGCCCACAGCTCTTTTCGTTAGATTAGAAAAACCTTCAGAGCATATTAAAAATAGGTAAGGTGACAAAGGGTCAACTTGCCTTATTCCTCTATGTGGAGTAACATACTCTTTAGGTTCTCCATTCACGTTAAAAGAGAATGTAACTGAAGTAACATAGCTCATAATCCAATCGATCCAGGTTTCACAAAATCCCATCTTTTCTCATCATGGCTTCCAGAAACCTCCATTCTACTCTGTCAAAAGCTTTAGACATATCTAACTTGACTGCCATAAAACCATCCTTACCTTGCCTTTTGTTTTTGAGATAATGCATGCATTCATGAGCAACAATGATATTGTCAAGAATTTGCCTGTTAGGAACGAAAGTAGATTGGTTTCTACTGATGTAGACCTCTAACACATCCTTTAGTCTATTGGCCAAAATTTTTGAGATTGCTTTGTAAAGCACATTACATAAACTAATTGGCCTATAATGATGTAACTCAGTAGGGTGGCTGACTTTGGGGATAAGGGATATGACAGTGTGGTTAATGAACTTCAACATGTGGTTAGAGTGGAAAAAACTTTGAATAGCACTTACCACAACCTTTTTCACAAGGTCCCAGAATTTTTGAAAAAAGAAAGGTGTCATTCCATCCGGACCAGGTGATTTGTTAGGATTCATAGAGAAGATTGCTTCTTTTATTTCCTTTTCCTCTACTGGCTTAACCAAGTTATCATTCATTTGCCTAGTTATAGAGACTGGTATACCAGATAAAATCTCATTGAAATCAGTATGACTAGAAGTTGTGAACAGAGATCTGTAATATTTGGCCACCTCTTGTCCTATCTCTTCCTTATTTGTAGTCCAATTCCCATCTTCCTTTAACAGGTTCTGGAATTTATTTCTTCTCCTTCTTCCCTTAACCACCGCGTCGAAATATTGTGTGTTCTTGTCACCTTCCTATAGCCATTTGGTTCTAGCGTTCTGGTGCCAATACTTCTCTTCTTCCTTGTAAGCTGCACTTAACTGGTTTTTCAGATTGGATAACGTTGCACCTTTTTTATCCCCATTCCCTTCTTTGATTTTCTCTATTTGACACTTGATGGACTCAATGTTTGCCTTGGC
This sequence comes from Gardenia jasminoides, assembly GCA_013103745.1. NCBI lineage: Eukaryota > Viridiplantae > Streptophyta > Magnoliopsida > Gentianales > Rubiaceae > Gardenia > Gardenia jasminoides. The sequence continues at coordinate 9,525,172 of CM023096.1, read as the reverse complement.
ATTTATGTTTGCTGTTTTCCTCCAATTCAATAAGGCAATTCTGCAGTTTGCTATTTTTTTGCTAACCTTAAACATTCTTGAACCTTCTCTGTTTTCATTCCAAGGCTTTGTAATGATCTCCTTGACTCCCTCAATATTTGCCCATCTTTTATCGAACAAGAACCTTTTCTTCCTTCTGGAGCTTGTAGGAGCTGTGTCAAGCAAAAGCATAGAGTGATCCGAGACTACACTATCTATATGCTTACACTTTAGTTTCTCAAATAAGTCCTCCCAACCTATACTGCAAAGCCCCCTATCCAATCTTTGTTTTATTTCATCGTTCTCCCAGTTGTTCCTCCAGGGATTTCCTTCAAAGCCTATGTCTACTAATTGATTTTCTTCAATCATATTCTTGAAATCTCTGAAGCTCCACTCCTCCCTTAACCTTCCTCCCCATTTTTCATTATTGGACAGAATGTCATTAAGTCTCCCATCATAATCCATTTTTCTCCCCATCCTTTTTTCCTCTCACTAATGACTTTCCATTGGTTTTTTCTCACTTTGTCCTCGCAGCTGGCATAGATCTCAACAAACCACCAATCTTCTCTAGTCTCAGGGTCTTCAATAAGTGCCTCTATTGTGAAGGCTGAGTGCAAAATTTTTTTGATAACAATTTCCTTTCTCCAGAACAAAGTCATGCCTCCTGCTTTATTCATGGCCTCAACCACAAAACATTCATCAAACTTGAGGATTCTTTTAATTTTCTCCATATATTTAGCTTTATTTTTAGTTTCACTTAGTAAAATTATCTCCATTTGTTTCAACTCCTCAGATTCTTTTCCTGCATTTCAGATCCTCAATTTCCTCCTCCATTTCCTCATCTCTTAGCTGGAATGGTCTCTTCCCTTGAACCTGATTCATGTTGACATTTATCTCTTGAAGAGCCTGTCTGGTTCTTTTAATTGATTGTGGTAATTTCCTGTACCTTTTCCCTTCTTTTTGCTTTGCTTTTTGTTCCACTTTATCTTCATCAGTATTCATTTTCACCGCTTTCTTCCTCTGGATCCACATTGTGGTTCATCCCTTCCTGGCTTTTTCCACCTTTTCCTTCTTTGTTAGGCCTCATATCTTGATTAACACTTCCCTCATTTGAACATGTTGTAATGTTCTGTATATCTCCAATCTCATCACAGTTTACTAATACCTTTGCCATGCTATGCTCTGGTGACACTATCAAAGCAGACATCTTATCATTCTCCTCAGGACCCTGATCAATGTTTTTTAGATTTTCTGATTTTTTTCCTTCCCAGGACTTTCTGACTTGATCCCTTTGTTTTCTCGAGATCTTCCCCTATGAACAAGTTCTCTTCCCCTCTCCAAACATCTTCCTTGTTGGATCTTTGATTTCCATCACCGTCCACCTCTTTCCTGATTGGACTACTTTTCCTGGCTGACCTGCTAAACTTGTTCAAATTCCCCCTGTCCAGATTACCTTTTTCCTGAAAAAACTTTTTTTTCCTTGTATTCTCATCCAAGGCCCATACTGATTCTGCTGGTATCCTTTCCTAATTTGCACTTTATTCATGCAACTCTTTTCACTGTGCCCAATGATTCCACACTGGTAGCAGAAGTCTGGACTTTTCTCATACTTAAACTGAACCCACCTGGGTTTTCCTTGATCTTGCACTACTATACCCCGAGGTAGTGGGAGGCTGATATCTGCTGTTACTAACAATTTTATATGCCTTCCCTCTTTCCCTCTTATTTGGGGAATTACAACCTCTCTAACCTCACTGAATATTGCTCCCAATTTTCTTCCTATTGATTTGGTCAACCAGTGAACAGGTAAGTTGGATACAATGGAGCTAGATTAAAAGCCTCTGTATTTTCCTCAATTCCTGCAAACCAGTTTCTGAGAACCACAATCTGATTATCCATAACCCACGGTCCCCCACTCAAGATTCTCTGTCTTTCCTTTTGGTCAGGGATATCAAATTGGAAGAAGTTCGGTCCCACCTCTGTCACCTTCAGTCCTTTTGGGTAGCTCCAAGCAGAGTAGACGAAGTTTTTGACTCCTGTGTAGTTCACAATCTTTTCTCCCATAATACTCTGCTTACATAGTGCTATTCCCTCATCCATGTCATTGGCTTCCAGTCCAACTCCTCCCAACTCCTTACTACTCAGCACAAATTTTTGCATGATTTCTATGAGCTCTTCTGCCATGCTCAGATTTAGAGATTTTACTATTATACTAGGATCTAAAGGAAGCACAAACTAGATAACTAGGTAAGCTAGTCGAGGAAAACCAAAAGAAAAATCTTTTCTAGGTAACTACTTTTCCTATCAGGCATGGGTTAAAGAACAAATTAGGCTCATGGAAACAAGCACTTTCAATAAAGATGCCAAGGCCAAGAAGGTTTCATGAAGCCATTTTAGAGTAGTCATACCTGCCTGAAAGAATCAACCCCCAACATTTGCTCTAGTGTTCCTCTGACGGCATGATATTTGCACCTCCTCGTCATCTTTATTATCTACAATTTGCAACTCTTACGCCTGGCCCTTAAGAGTCACCTTTCTACTTTTTTGTAGTTTTATCTTCCTCAATAACATTGCAAGGAATGGTCGAACACAGCATTTAGTGTAAAGATTCAGTCTTTATTACCCTCTTCTGCCAATGATTGATGAAGATTTACTGAAGCTTGAAATTTTAAATGTTTGAAATGTTTGAAACTCCCACCAAGGGGGAAAAGCTCTTATCCCAAGAGAGAGAAAATCTTTTGCTACAAAAGGAGTTGATGGAAAGTCACAAACTCCTATTCATTATTGCCTTTTATATATCTTTCTTAACTAGTGTCCAAGGGGTACCAATTTGATCAACCCTTTAAAATTTCCCTTGCAAACATATATTTTAGTTGACTACATTTGTTAGGAGATAACAAAGTAAAGAGAAGGGGAAAAAGGTGTAGAAATGTTCACTCATTGCACAACCTAAAAACTTGTGCTGCCATTCAATAGCGGACATGGTGAGTAAACACGATGATGTCTGGTCACAGAATTGGTCTACCAATAACAAAGTATAAAGTACCATTTGACGGAGCTGAACAATCGCAGACAATGCAAAAGAAGACATTTCCAGAACTGCAGAAAATGACCAAAACTGAAGCTGGCAATTCTAGGTCCCATAGCTTCACATGGGCTGCTTGATTTGAACCCCAGCAACAATGGAAATGGGATTTCCAACAGGGGGACAAACATCGAATGTAAGACAATAATAATGTTTTTATTTGCATTGACCTTTTAGATCTATTGTACCTATTGATTTCAAATGTATATGTATTTGTGTCATGTTTATTTGTCATATTTTCTGTCATTAGTACAATTTCATTGAATGAAATAATCTTTTTTATTTTTGAAATTTTGAAATTCCTTGGGGTGCAGGAGGGGCCTTTGCTTCTGTCTATGCTTCCTGGTGAGAGTGAGGGTTAATTGAATAGACCACGGCAAGACCCCTTTTTTTTTTGGGTTATAAAATGTAAGAGTGACGGATAATTGAATACACCACCCTGAGACTTTTTTTTTTTTTCCTCCTTGGGATAATAAAAAGTTTGGTTGGATTTGACTCTAATCACTATCATGGATAAAGACATGCCCTTGAGACCACGAATCGTTTACGGAGGTTCTTTCTGAGCACCAAACTAAAACAATCCTTATATCAGTCAGAATTCGAACACATAACCTTTTTTATGAGGAAGTAGTCCATTCTTATCAACTAAATCAATTGTGTTGGTATCTTACAACTTGTGATTACACTATCTTTTGTGAGGAAATAATCCGTTCTTACCAATTGAACTTCTGTGGCACCTAAAACTTGTGATAATAAGTAATTCCCTCTAGATTTGCAAGATTACACTTGCCATCTTTGGTTGTTGGAAATGCATATAATGCCGCACAGTACCTGAACAGAAGTTCACCTAAGAAAGTATAAATGTAGATGTAGATGATCATTACAAGGAAAATTAGTTTCCTCTTCAGCATTTTTTATTTTCTTTTTTTTTTTAACGTTTCAATGGAAAATCAGCAGAAAGAAGATGATGCAAGGGAAAATGGAGAGAAGAAAAACAAAGCTTTCTATAATTTGATATACAAACACCCATTCTACATTTTTTATTTTGTTGGTCAACATATGCAACATGAACAGATAAAGAACAGAAGACCGGCGGAACAAAGTTAGCTATGTGCTGTGGTTAGTTCTTTGCTTCATTACATGAATCAAAGTTAGCTATGTGCTATGATTTCTTGATGAATTTTATACTTTAATCTGAATATGCTGCTTGCATACAGACACTAGAGTCTATTATTATCACTATACACAAAACTAAGAGTGGTGGACTCCTGCAACTCTAGAGGGGTGCAGCTGATTTGGCTTGGTTTTTGAGAAAAACAAGAAATTCTGAAATTTGCTTTCTATCTAGATCTAAACCACATCAATCATGGCCTGATCTGGGTTTCCTAATTTTTCTCTCCACCTGCAACCATAGAAGCCCTTGATCTGACGAAATTCTGCTGGGACTTGCCCACCTGGCATATTCACCAGGCAATTTATCTCCCCTTTGCGATATTGGGGAATTTTCAATATTAACTTTGTTGCAATAGTTAATGTTAACATGTTAATTTTATGCAACATAACAACCCTACATCCAGCTATACAGTTGCGTTGGGTCGATGATAATTGCATGCTCAAATTCTCAGGATGGTTGAAAAATGAGGCGATGTTACAAGCATTACTCAAAAAATGCAAAATCAAGGATGAAAGCGGTAAATAAGCATCCTAGTGCAATGAAAAGACTAATTTCAAGCTTTATGCTGCAGCAATACAAAGACAACCGTGGAATAACCCTTGGAAGCACAATGATCAATGGACAAAAGCACACACTTAACGATAAGGCTTCTACAGAATTAAAAGGAAAGCAAATCAGCTCACACAACCTGCATTATTGCAAAGTCCATGATTTACAGTAATCTAAAACAGCACCATGCTTTCCATTTATTGGGATAAAACATATCCCTGGGAGAATAAGACAAGACTTCTACACTGAAACCAAAATCTACCACAGCACTTTAAAGATATGATGGGATATTATGCAAACCCTGATGGCCTTCTTACCTTTCTAGACGCTTCTGGATATCTAAGGTTGGGGAGAAGATGTGAATTGGCAGGCACTCGCATGGAAGAAGGAAAATTTGAAACTAAATACCAAGTTTTTCTCCTTGGTTGCAGCTCTCAATCAACTCAACAGGCATCAATGGAGCTAATAAGTTCCTCAGGACTGCACTGTACATATGAATGGGACTATATGTATGAAATGCCAATGAACATTAACACATCAATACCTTGACATCAATAGAGATTAACTCCAACTCTAAAATATAATACTGCTTTCCAAACATTCCTCCTGTCAAAAGCTAAGTATCTCCTTATACTAAATCTAAAGAGTCCAGAAGTGGCATGTAAGAAAGACCAATAGGGTGTTGGTCGCTAACCGGAAAGCATTGTCTCACCTATTAGAAAAGCTATACCAAGCTCCATGATCATAATACTCTTTCCTTAGATGTATTCAAGTGCAGAACTTTACAGTCACCTATAAAATGTTTCTTTAGATCATTAAGTGTGTTGAAAGTCTAGTCAACATACAAGTCTAATCAACCTTTTTGTGAAGGCACAAAATGCAATAAATGAACCAAAGTAATAAAATGGAATGTTAACAGCAACTCTTAGATATACTTTGTAACAAAAGAACTATTCAAAAAACACCTTTTTTGTTTTATTAAAAGAAAGTAAGATATGCAGTGTACACCTTTTTCTGTAAAGCGTTTCCAAAAGATTTTATCTTATTTACAGCCTCATTTACTGAAACTTATCAGATCATAAATTAATAATGTTTTAATAATGTTTGCCAATTCTTCCACCAATGCCTTCTTCCTACTAATCCACATGTAAACCTTCATGCAAAAGAATATGCAGATTTGGGAGTAAAAGAACAAGTATGACTCCATTTGACTTTAGTAAAAGAGACTATAACATCAAATATACCCTGAAGTCTCCTAAAATTAATCTCTCAGAGTCTACTATCCTACCAAATACACAATTTATTTAAGGATACAATATGCAAATATATAAACAGCCACAAAATGTAACTTCCGGCAGGGATGACTCTAGCACATACAAAGTCAAGATTTTTGAGAAATAAGACTGAATTTCATTCTTCAGCTCTGAAAATTCTCAATGATATAAATTGGGCATAACAAACAGAACATCTGAAACCTCCAATAGTTCCTCTCCTTTACCATTTAGCAAGTAAGCTTTGTAACTCCAGATGAATATAGCAACACAAATCTCAGGAAAGAAGACTAAAAGTTTTATTTTTCATTCTGCAGAACTAAATTTCCATGAAGCAATCAGGATAACACTTCAAGCCGCAGTTTTTCCTGCTTAACCTTAAGCCAGAATGCTTTACATGTTCCCGCCCCCGGCGGGGGGGGGGGTGGAGAGGCTTCTCACCTAACTAGCTCTCAGTGTATGCATGGATGCAATTCTGAATAGAAGAAAAGGAGCTAGTAATGAATCATAAACATAGGAATCAACAAAATAAAATTCAGTTAATTATAACAATCCTTGTTATGGATGTGATTATTGAAATGATGAAAGGCTATTCCTTTCAAACATATAAAAGCCGTGTCTTGAAGGTAACAATAGAGTTAACACATGAAATTCACATCAAGAAGTGTGCTTTCCTCACATGACAACATGGAACAGAAATTAGATAATTCAGTTTTTGATTATTGACCTTGCAGGACCCTTTTCATAAACTCCAAATCTAGTTTGCAGATGAATGAAAAGGCCAAAACCTCTGAAGAAATAGTCAAATTTTGAATGATACTGTCAGTCTAATTGTGTCAATTACATAGAGCAATATGACGTCCTAAGGTATTGAACTGTATAATTGCCCAAAGGCAAACATTCTCTTCTACAGAACCTTAAAGTATGCTCCCTAATTGCCCCAAGGCAGACATTCTCTTCTACAATTCCTGAAAGAATGTTACTTGATTTCACATGATAACGCCTCTGATTTTCATTCAGCTTCCTAAAAACAAATAATCTCATAAGAGAGTAAATAATACTGAATCCATTTCCAACGCAAGCAAAGTCAAAGCTAAATAAACTCACAAGGAACCTATCCTTCCATCTTTCTCCCACAGATGTTGTTCCATAAAGATACCTAGTGATTTAAAGACTTCCAAAAAGTTCGAGACATGCGACGTTCTAATGTTTGAGAATATCTAAAGTACTGACAAATGAGGAAAAAAATATGCATATGGAGAAGCATATGCCATAATTACACTAAAGGTAAACACATAAGTTTTTTTTTTTCCTTTAAAATATAAAATTAACATTGGTGCAAAAGTAGAGAATTCAAATAGGCAAAAACTACAACAGCAGCATCTACATCAATTCTTGGCTAAGTTTTGGTCTGCCTACAGATTCTCTTATGCTTCCCAGAGGAATAGAAAAAGCAAGCAGTAAAAAGGCCCTCATAATTAGATTACATGAACTGCAAACGATGAGCATGATAAACAGAGGTTAGCTTTGCTTTTCCTTTCCAAAAGCATACGCTCTTAGCTTTTAAACAGTGTTACACCACGTAGAAAAATATAACTAAGCTTTATTCATGCACAAGGAAATCCAACACTGAGGATTTAAGACTGGCTATGTGGCAATAGATCCAAAATAGTAGACTTCAAAAATGTTTACATGCCGAGCCTTGAAATCTCTAAGCAACATTGACAAGTCAAGCTACATGTGCCCTAAATTTTAAAAATATGTGTAAGTAAGAGAGTCAAATTCATACCAAACTGTAGAAAACATCTTTTCTCAAGTGGGATTGTTCGCTCCTCCAATCTACTATGCAGTATTACCCTCAGAAAAAATGAAGGTAATAGCTTGCTGGACCAAGTTTTACATGGACAATGCAAATACATCAAATCCTGACACAACTAGCTTTTCATGCTCCAAACTTAACCTTCCTGTAACATTACAGGTAAAAAATTCAAGCAAACATCTCTTTTGATTCTCATAGAGAAAAAAGATCCATTATAAATCACAAATAAGATCCAGCATAATTCACAAATGGCTAACACCTACATCTAATATGATTACAGGGAAGTTGGAGCTGCAAAGAGCCACAGAGACATAGCTCATTAATACATGATGCATTAAAAGAGAGACAACACCGTGCTCCAAATGAAGAAAAGTTTTTGTACAAGCATCCTGGGAGCTGATTTTTGCACTGAAATTTCCCAAAGAAATAAAGATCAAATGACAGACATTTCAATTTTAAGAATTTACAAGCAGTGACAAGAACGTTGTCTATCTCTACTCTTTTTTCTTTTTTTTCTTTTTTTGAACTTCTCAATGTACTAAATAAGTATTAAACAAATGGAGAAATATAATCAAGTATGATATAATCTCATAGTCAATAAAATCACAGCTCAGTAAGAGTATTGTTAGCGCTCAACCAAACCAAGAATGTTGAAATCTTCTATTCATTCTTCCAAGCATACAATATCAAAGAGAAACCAAGATTATGTGACTGAGTATCTCGGAATCTCTGTGACCATGACCAATGTAATGTCTGTGGATCACACAGAGGCTTGGCTAGCCCATAACTTCTCAGGTGGCGGACAAGTCTTGAACATGAAAACTGCATTTCCAAGCGAAGTAGCAAAAAGCCAGTTATGAACATCCCAAAATACTTCAATTCCAATCCCATCAACCAAAATGGTATGATTCCCTCGAAATTTCCATGTGAGTCGCTTCACCTGCAACAATGGCTTAGTATCCACTCGGATGACAAGGTATGGATCGTTGATGCCAGTTGTATCGCATTCAATCATGAGATCATGCACAGGGCCATTGTCACAAAACTGAGCCTTAGTCCCAAACATCTTCCTACCAAAAATGTGTTCTCTCTTTGCGATAAGAACAGAACCAGATGAAGCAGGGGTGGAACCCGTTTTCCTCAAAGCTTCTTTTCTCATGTCTCCTAGCAGTAAAATCATTTGTCTCTCACAAACAATCCCCAAATAGAATCCCTCCAATGGCTCAGGCCCGGATCCAAATTTAGCTGAAGAAAGGTCCCAATACACATCAAGTTTACTAGAACTTGCTTCTAAGCTCTTTGACCCTTTCTTCTTAGAGAACAACCACGGTTTGATATCAACCTTACAAAGGCTCTGATTTGTGTTATCATCAATTCCAACACTAAGGCCTTGACCCATCAAATTTTTGCTCCAAGTAACAGTTATTGAGCAAGATTTACCGCGCAATCGACAATGATAAACAGAAGTTACTAAATTCTGAGCAGCTTTATTAGCAGTTGATGAAGAAGATGATGAAAAATCTGCAACTTGAACCCCATTTTCCCCAAAACAAGAAGGAAAATCCTTCATAGCTTATATACCCAGAACAAGAGACTTCACTTCTTATCTACTTAATAATCTCCGCTTCTCCTCCCCCTTGTTTATGCAAAGCAGTTCTTGGATGACTTCAAGTTCTACAAATTGTAAAAAACAGGACTCAGAATTAAGGCTAAACACATAACTAGACAACATCATCTGAAGCCAAGAAAGTATACTCAGCTACATACCTTAGTTAATCAGAGAAAATAGCAAGAACCCATCTAAGAAAACAGTTCAAATCCACCAGAGAAGGCTAGATTTGATCTGGGCAGGGAGCAGTTCAGATGCATTTTGCTGCACAGAAAAACCCATGAATCCACAGTTGAGAGGAAAAAGAAAAGAAGTCCTAGTACTACGTACAAAATAAAAGGATGAGGAGGGTCCCCAAATCAAGAGACAAAATTGGGGAATGTAGACAGTAAAAAGATAAAGAATTTAGAAAGGGGGACTAGAGAAGGAGACAAAAAGTGGACTCCTCAGACTCATTTCACTGTCACTGCTCTCCAGTACCAAAGAAGCTTAAAACCCCATATATATGAAAAATAAATAAATAAATAAGGGGTCTGGTCATTAATTATGAGAAGAATGGAGAACATGAGGTGGTGAAGGCCAAGGAAAAAGAGCAAGATGACACTGGAGTAGTGGTGGAAAGGGTGGATTTGAACATCATTATTTGCTCAGGAGAAAGGAGGAGGAAAAAGAATCTCAGTCTATTCTGTCTGTTTTGGTTTTGTTTTGTTCATCTCTTTCCCTGTTTCGCTCTGCTTGTTTTTCCCATACCTTGCTTTACCTGACATGGTCACATGTAATCTAACACCTAAGTAAAGTAGTCTGGTCATAAAACTATATAGTAGTGTTAACAGAAACCCACATTCCCTGTTTGAAGAAGGAATTTTTATCAAGTTTGAAACTCATGTTAATTATTGAGCAGGATGATCTAAGTACTTGATTATGCAATGCAAAAAAAAAAAAAATGAGGTAAAAGCAAAAGATGGAGTTTAAAATATGGAAAACAAAATCTAGGACCAAAAAGGAAAAAAATATAATTATTAGGGGTAGTTGGGGATAATATTATGCGATCAAGATTTTTGGGAATTATCTGTTGAAAATAGTGTAAAATATGGAAAATAAAATCTAGGACCAAAAAGAAAAAAGATATATAATTGTTGTGGGTAGTTGGGGATGATTTTATGCGATCTAGATTTTTGGGAATTATCTATTGAAAATTGTGTAAAATATGGAAAAACAAAATCTAGGACCAAAAAGAAAAAAATAATTATTAAGGGTAGTTGGGGATAATTTTGTGCAATTGAGATTTTTGGGAATTATCTGTTGAAAATAGTGTAAAATATGAAAAACTAAATCTAGGACCAAAAAAAATATAATTATTCGGGGTAGTTATCGATAATTTTGTGCAATCAAGACTTTTGGGAATTATTGGTTGAAAATTGGCATTTGAAAAATATTAACGACATATAGCAAAGCCAATTGTTTTAATAAAATAATAGGAAAATGTCTAGCATGATTTGCTTGACAAAAAAAGGTGTACTAATGGCAGAAAATATTATGTCACAAAATTACAAAATAAGAAAGACTACACTGAATCACAAACTATCAAATTTGACCAATTACACGAGTTGTTCCAAAAATAAAAATATTTGCATGTCTATTTCCTTAGATCTACTTATCTGATTGGTTCAAGTTCAAAACTAATGTTGAGATCTCAGAAGAAGACCTAAGAATTGATATTTTACATATATATTTGAAAAATACTCTTAGATCTAAGCAAAAAAAAAAAAAACAAAAATAGACAAAACTCCTATTAGAATAGTCTAGGAGATAAAAAAAATCTCATTAATAAATATTACGAGAAAGAAAACTCTTACTAAGATATTGTAGAAAAGATTTTAGTAAACATAAAAGAAAAATAGAAGAAGAAGAAGCAAGATCTCCCTCCTATTGAAGAAGACGGTGGAGAGAATGTTGAAATTAGAGAGAAGGGTTAAATGGTTTTTGATTGAAGGTAAAGTTTTGCATTTAGGCATCAGAAAGCTCTTTGGAATTTTGGACATAGATTATCAGAAAAAGAAAATTGTTTAGAGGGCAAATTGAAAACAAGTGCTCAAATGGGACATAAATTGGTTTTTGATTTTCATGAAAAGTGAAGGGAAAAATTTAATGTGGGGAAATCAATGGGAGCCAAACAAATGGCAAACGTTTGCTATTTAATTTGGCATTTCTTTGCATGGTTTTAAAGGAAGTACAGTGTAAAGTGGAGATAAATAAAGGAAAACGGTTCTTGAAAGTTGGGCCCCAATCAGAGGAATATTAATGCAGCCACGATGTTGCATTTAGTATGGGTCAAGGGATGCACGCTACACCATATGGATTCCTAATGCTTATTGCTTAGTGGTTGGTGGTGGCCTGCAGGTGGTGGTAGGACGTGGTAATGGTGGTCTGCCTGTGCCAGACCTAAAAATGCTCAGAATCTGCAGCCATCCCAGTTAATTAAGATCTTTGACCAGCTAAAATTATGATAATAAGTGCATTAAAAATCAAATACAGCCAAATGATTGAGAATATTTGTTTCCTGTCTTAGATTATGTGTATATTAATCACATTCATGGTCTTTTAAAAATGTAAAATAAGGTTCTAAACGATGTGAGTCGCATCAATTGAGTTGATTGCAGAGCAGGGTTACAAACGAGTTGAATCAAATCAATTCCATTGGAATTCGATTGGATACCTAATATTCCATCAAGTTTGAATTCAAATTGAGTTCCAACTGAGTTAAACTTGAGTTTGCGTCAAATTGAATTAAAATAAAATATAAAATTTATTATTAATATGTTCATCAAACCTTCTAATCGAGTACTATTGGATTCAAACTTAACTTGAGCATCTTACCGAGTTTCTTAGTGTCAACTCAAGTTCGATGAATGTCCAACGAAGTTAAGTCATTTGTTGAGCCAGTTTGCGAGCCAACTCAATCTGCTTGTAGCCCCATCTAGAGTTGTATAGAGACATTAATCAAATACAATTATGGAGGTTTTTCTCAATGATCTGTTACTTCTAACTCAGTAAGAAACTGATAGTGAAATGTCCTTAAAGTCACTTTATTTGTGACTTGTACTCTATATGCAATATATGAAACAGGCAGCTACTAGTCTAGAATACCATCTTTAGTTGTTAGCATAACAAAATTGTGACAACTGTGTAAGGGTCGTTTTCTTTAAAATTTTTTTGGACAACTTTAAGATTCCAAACCATTGTTTGATAAGCATTCTTGCTTGAGTCATCCCTAACAAATACTCCGGTCATTGCCAACCCATCATTAGCACCTTTGGACTTAATAAAGGAATGCACATATATTTAAAGGTTGGTGGTTAAGAAGTTGGATACGGGTGACCAGCAAAAATGGACTTAGATTTGATTCTGATGCTTAGTTGGGTCAGTACCTAGGGCAAAAGGTTCAGCTAATCAGCCTTTGTTTTTCAACTTTAATTATTCTTTTTTTTTTCTCTCTTCTCTCTTATTATCCCTTGGAATATTGCAGGCTGTATACTTGAGTAGTTGAGTGTTGTGTCATTATATGCTGGATCCACATGGTTTCTGCGTGAAGGACACGCTCTTTTCACAGAAAATTGCACAAAGAATGGAACAAATTATCTGTAAAATTTTTCTCCCAATAAATGGTCCCAAAAGGGCTTGTGCCAGGTGGACAAGGGGAGATTACATTTCATTACCAGGGTTGAGTACTCTGATGGGTTCTAAAATAGATTTCAGTGTTATTTTGCATGAGGTAATTCATGGATTTGTACCATTTTGATGTACTTAGGCGATGTGTTAAAAATTGCCCAAGAATGTCCCTCGTATATATTTTGTGCTTCTCTGCATTTAATTACTAATTTAACAACTGATTGTGTTTATTAGGCCAATTGCTGAAGGGCAACTTGATTATCTACTTGTTTTTTGTTTTTTGTTTTTCAAGACAATTTTGTTTATCTTTAGTAGGATGGCTGTAAAATTTGGAATTTCAATAATCTATTTTGGATGGCTGCAAGTCTGTTTGGATGACTGCAGTAGTTTTTAACTTTATTGTGTGAATTTTGTGCTTTATGATTAAAGTATTGAAGTATTGATGCAACACATTTATTACGTATAACTTGTATCATTTGCTTACCATAAATTTAAGCATTAGAAGCTCCCACAAAACAAAAGGCCTGAGTCGCCTGACCACTCTATTCTGTTACACATGTTTCACATTTTCATATTATAACATGTTACATAATTTCACAAGTCGTAATAGAAGCTCATTTGCCCTCTGATTAGTTCTATGCTTTTTCATTTTGTATTTTTGAACAATATACTAGCTTGATTGTCGATTCTCTATATTTTGGAAATTACATACCTTTGCTCGGTCACTTCCCAATATTTTTGCTTCTACTGTCCCTGTTATTCAAAAAGCATAAGTTATCAATCCATTACACCAACTAATATGGACTAATATGGTTGGTGATTGCTTCTTGATGCTCAGAAACAGCGTTTTGACCTTCCTCAACTTCTGGAATATGCCTCAAATTCAGACAACCCTTTTTGTCTATGTGGGCTTGTCTTTCCTCTAAATCCTCTATAACACAATTGATCCCCCTCCGCTATAGAATAGCATAGTATAGATGTGGTAGACTGACCCAAAAAAAAAAAAGAAGAAGATTCTGCTAACTGATTACTCAGACAACCTTTTAGTCTAGATAGGCTTGTTCTCCCTCTAAACCCTTGTATAAATCAATTGGGTTCCCTTTCCTTGTAGAATAGTATAGATATTGTTGATTAATAAAGAAGAAAAAGATTGTGCTATTTGTGTATAAGTATGGGGGTGGTCGTTAATAAGTTGACACAACAATGGTTCATTTAAATTAGGGTCATGATTTAATTGTCACACGGCATTAGTCCGATTCTATATTATACTATGTTACACAATTTCATAAAGTAACACATGTTCTATTTTAAACGATAAATACTTATCCACTATTCTATTCAATCGGATAGATAATATAATGAAAATGTAACATGAAAAGTTGTAGTAGAAGATCCTTTTGCCTTCTAGTCAGGTAACCAAGAGGTTACAAATCAATGCTCGAACAAGGATTCGGTTGAGATTTTGGTTTTTTTCCTTGTTTTTGTTTTGTCTAGAGCATTAATAACTTAACCATAGACCAATATTTATTACCATGTAAGTATAAACTGAGGTAATGGTGTCAATTTATCTACTTTGCGTTAGCCACAGATAATAGCAAATCTAGCTTGTCTATTGTAATTACTTGTTGTTTTTACTGACACTTTTACAATTTAAAGCTTCCAAAAAAAAAAAACACTTTGATAATTTAATACCTATTTTTTCTTTTAGCTGCAACATTTCATTGTTCAATTTTTGAAGAATGAAGTAGTTAAAATAAAATCTAGGTATATGATTTAGAGGCCTCAAATTTATTAACTTACTCTCGGCTTTATATTTTAAAGCATAAACTTGTTGTGAATTATCTGTGCAATACGCAGCACCATAAATCTGTGGTATAGTTTGTTTTCATAAAAGGTTAACTGTTAATTTCTTATCTGTTTGTACATCTGCCATATATCTAAAATTTTAAATGTAATAAAATTCTTGCATTGAGATAGAAAAACATTAAATATTTCAATATAACTAAAATTCGGAAGTTGAAAGCTTAACTTTTGGGCATAATCAAAACCACCAAGTATAATGCAGCATAGAGCACCCTGAGTGTGGAGGGAAATCGGGAAGAACTTATACTACTTTTAGTTTATACTTTACAAAAAAAGAGTTGAAAATTTTAAACTATTTTCTGTATTGTTATGACTGCCCTAGAAGCAAAATTATTCTAGGTTTATTTTTTTTTTTCGTATGAGTTTCCGACATCTACTTCATCTTTTTTTGTTTTTGTTTTTGTTTTTTGTTTTTCTTTTCTTAAATGTGTTTAGTTTGGGTTATTCTTCAATACTTTCTCAGTGCCCTCAGGCTTCGCTCTTCCTTTTTCCATTCTTTTGGCCCTACATACCTAGAGGATTGGAGGAATCATCAAGGTTAAAACAGTTAAGCCTAATGACATTAACTCCATTGAATTTAGGAAAAAAATTGTAACTGTTTTTCTGTTTGCATAATAAATATAATTTTTAACCTCCATTTAATCTCAAATACATTACATTGCAAAATTCACTATATTATTTTTCCAAATAATTTTTTCCAAATATTCTCATATCCAAAAACCTTCGTTAACTCCCTTGAATTAGGGCTGATCACATTTGCCAGTAAATTTAATATGTTAATTGTTTATCCTAAAGATTTAATGATACTATGACAATATGCCATAAATATCACTTTTGTGCCCTTGAATATGCCAAATGAATGGACCAATTTTCCTTCTATGCTTCCCTCCCTTTTTATTACTTTTACTCCATTAGTGCGTTACCATTTTTTCTCCTCTACTAATAGTGATCTTAGAATTAAATTAGATAATTTATATGACCTTAACTCATTTTTGTTTCCTTTCTAGTTTCTTTACAATGAATAATTATTTTTTTCATGAATAAATTAATGATTAATAATGACTATATAAGTTCCTTTTTTTACAATTAATTGATACCTGCTAGTATAGATTAAAATTCTTGTTGTTATTAGCCATTTTGTTATCATTAGATGTAATAAAAACCTCATAGAAATGCAACTAATAAAGAATTTAATCATGATGAATAATTATTAACAATGACATATAAAACAAAAAATTAAGATCCATTGATGAGGTAAAATACAGTAAGTAAAAGGTTTGCACTAATGATAATTGAGGAGATGTAACTGAGACGTTTAGTTCCTAAAGTATAAAACTCATCCTACTTAAGTACAATTGTTATTAGAGGATCTAAACTAATGAAATAGTAGTCAAGTGAGAAGCAACTATAACAAAAAAAAAAAAAATCCCGAAATTAGAGAGAGAAAAAGAGAAGTGTAGGGAACAAAGTAAGAACTGGAGCATAGGTTAGAAACTAAAGTATCTCATATTAAAGGTTAGGGACCAAAAGTGAGTTAAAATGTAGTTTAGGGTCTGAAGTGTCTCAATTCAGAGTTTAGAGACTAAAGTGAAAGTATTAGAGAAATTAAAAGGTGCAAAATGGAACCAGTCCTTTCTCTTTCCCCTTGTAAGATTTAAATGTTCTTTGGGAAAAAAAACTCAAAGCCCCTTTGGATTTGCTATTTTCTGTAGTTTTTTGTAGAAACATATATTGTAACAATTTGATGTATATAATATTAAAAGATGATTGAAAAATGCGTTCATGGAACAACGTAAAAATTTTTTGAAGAAAAATTGCATTCCAAACAAGGGTTTAATCTTCTAGTGCTTGGTTGTTGCATCATGAACTTTTGTATTAAAAGTCAATTATATGAATGTTAATAGTTGTATAAATTTTTTAAAACGAAGGAAGGGATGGGGTTGGATGGTATAAAGAAGGGAGTATAAATAAGAGATCTTGGTATCTAAATTCCCCATTTACACTTAAAAAAGGGATAACTTTAGAAACCTCCCTTGAGATTTCTGACAATTTTACTCACCTCCCCTGAGATTTACTAAATTACACAAACCTCCCCTAAAATTAAGGTTTTGTAACAAAATCAATCTAAGTCAAAAAAGTAATATTAAAAAGTACTTTGAGGAGAGAGATGAAACTTTTATTCCACAAATGTCATTTATACTTGTGTAAAAATTGTATTATAAAGGAATGAAAAATATATTAATAAAGGTGAAGAAAGATAAGTACAAATAGTAAAGAATTAAAAATAAGTAGCAACTGACTTTTTCTATAAAGTTAGATCAATGACTAATGCACTGAATTACAATGGCCATTTTTTCAAATCTTTACCATTTTGTATATAATGCTACAAGAAACATTAAGATGGATCTCATTTCCACTTAATGCAACAAAATTTAAGATGGGAAAACAGTGGTTAGGGCATTCAACTAGAAGTTCCTAAAATTATCTCTTTTGAAAATTAATATATGTGATTAAGTAGTTAGGGTACTAATTAATTGTTAGTAACTAATTAACAAAAATAGTTGTTGAGGATTAGCAATTTGTCTAAATTTTTCTCTAAAATATTGACAATTGTCTTACAATTACACTTGCAATATTTGTTCTTGATACTAAAGGACATGGGTGAATTTCATGATTTTCCCTAATAGTTTGACAAGGCCATAGTTTCTGCACTTATATTTCACCTTCAACTTGCGAGATCAACATAAAACCACCTATTTTCTCACCTTAAATTTTGTTGCTCCAAACAAAAATGAGATCCATCTTAATACTTCTTGTTGCCTTTATATGCAAAATGAAAAAATCTAAAAAAAGAGCCATTATAATTCAATGCACTAGTCATTGATCTAATTTTATAAAAAAAGTCAGCTCCTACTTATTTTTAGTAATTTACTATTTGCATTCACATTCCCTCACTTTTATTAATATATTTTTTATTTTTTTACAATACAACTTTTACACAAGTATAAAGGGTATTTGTGAAATAAAAGTTTCATCTCTCTCCTCAAAGTATTTTTTAATTTTACTTTTTTTTATTTGGACTGATTTTTTATAAAACCTCAATCTTAGGGGAGGTTTGTGTAATTTTATACGTCTCAGGGGAGGTGAGTGAAATTATCAGAAACCTCAAGGGAGGTTTCTAGAATTATCCCTAAAAGGAATTTTCTTCAAAAAGCTAATTTCTAAATAATGTCTCATAAGCTCAAGGTACTGTTACTAATCTTCAAATAGTAATACATGATAAAAAAATATGTTTACATATATGCACTACGATTAATTATAGTAAACACATTTGCACTATCAGCGGTTGATACTATGTATCTTAATCTATCAATTGTAGCACTTAAATTTAATATACTAAAAAACTTGTAATACATTACTTAAACTAGTTAAAATTCATAGAAACTTTGATAGTTTTTTCGAACGTTAGACAAGACTAATAGAACACCTACATGAATAAAAGTACTTTCATAAGCGTACTCGATTTTGGAACTAAAATGTTCTTACTCAAAAATAGTCAGAAAAGTTTGTTATTTTTCAACTAATTTGAAGAATGTATTTCAAATTGCTAGTATAAGAATTAAAGTGCTAAAATTGATAAGCAAAGTACGAATTAGGTGACACTTGAAAGACGATACTACAAATAATCCAATATATAATTTTCATAGTACATAGTAGGTATGAGCCGAAATATACTGACGTGCCCAAACCCATTATCATTTCACAAGTTCCCGGCTTGGGTTGGATTTGAGTGTGAAAGTTTCTTTTCAAAGTCCCGAAATTGTTATAGATTTGGGCCACTCAATTCATTGACAAACCTAACATATGTGACTTTAGTCATTTGCCATCAATGGGGTTTATGAGTATTGCACTTTCTTTTAAATTATTGGAAACTTTTATAGCCCTTTAGTTTTAAACTTACCCCTCGTTTGTTACGATGGAAAGACTTAGAATGGAAGGGTCTTTCCAGTCAGAATTCTTTTCTTGCCAGAATGGACAAGAAAGAATTTATCATTCCAGTGTTTGGTAACCAAGTCAGAATGGAATGTTAATTTTTTTTCCCATGTCTGGTGTAATCATATTAAGAAGTCAGAATGGAATGAAGAAAATACTATATTGACTTAATTACCCCTATATATAACATTCTATACACATTTTGATTTAGAGACAAATGAATTATTAATTAATAAATAACTTTTTAATAGCACAAAATCACAATAACTTATTAAATGAGAACATAAATTTTTAATAGCATACAATTACAATAGGTGAATACTAACTGTAATACAACTGTCATAGGTAAATACCAATTGTAACTAAATTAAAATTTTAAATTACATGTCTGTTGAATTCCGTGTATTTTTTATACATTTTAAATCCGTCATTCATGCACATTAAATTCTTTACCCTTGATTTGCTTCTAAATGGTTTTAAAAACTATTTGTAAATAAAAAAAATATAATTGTGCCTTAGCAAATAGTCTAATGAGTTTACTCTTTTTTTTTAAACTTCATATGAATGTATTTTGGCATGTTATTGCTTATTTGAATTAACAAAGGTTATCATAGAATCCAATATTGTGAATAAAAAATATATTAAAAATGTCAACTAAATATTTTATTTCAAAGTAAAAAGAAAGAAAAGTCATTAAATAGAATTAAAATTATTCCTAAGTAAAAGTAAAAGACTTATTAACTAAACTCACAAAATAGCCCTAATATTTGACAAAGTAAATAATATATATGAAAGATAAATAGGTACATAGGAAATAGAGATATAGAATATAGAACGATAATCTTGACTCCTATAATTAAGGTATTTTCTGGATAGAGTAGGAATGGCTTTCTCTAGATTTTTTGTAGACAGTAACGAGGCAAATGAGAATGAGCCGAAGCTTTTTGTTGTTTGAGCTCTGGTTTTATTATCGTTCGTGTTCGCTCGTGGTCACGTTCGTTAAGAATTACGAGCCGAAAATACTGTTCAAGCTCGGTTCGTTTGATTAAATTTCGAGCTCGAGCTCGGCTCATTTAACCTAAACAAGCCGAACAAACGAAGCCAAACAGACAGAGCCAATTTATGTCTAAATACTAATGAGGCGTTCGCGAACAAAACTCTAAATAAAACTATTTTACCCCTGTTCAAACACTAACGAGGCGTTCATGAACAAAGCTCAGGCTCGTTTGATAAGCTATCAGCCATATTTTTTGTTTGAGCTCGGCTCGTTTAACTTCTCGAACGAGCTCTTAGCGAGCTCGAACGAGCTTAAACGAGCCGAGCTCGCGAACAGCTCGTTCGTTTAACAGCTCTAGATTTTTGTGAGGAATGGGATTCCAGAAAAAAAGTTGGAATAAGCTTTCCAGGGGGAAGGGTTTTCTAGAGAGAAAGAACCATACCAAACACTAGAATGGAATGAACAAGTTGGAAAGACTTTTCCATTCTAAACCTTTCCAGCGTATCAAACGAGGGGTTAGAGTAGAGTGTCGACTCCATCTTGCAATAATAATAGTGGTTCATGGAACATTCCCAAACTATATGAAGTCTTTGCCAAAAAGAAGTATGGATTTACAGTTGGATATCACTCTTCTTCCTGACCCTCCAAAATAAATGGAGAAGGGACTGTTATACAATTAGTACATCTATTGTACTCTTTTCGTAGACATCTCTCGCATCTTGAATGTAGCCCGTGAGAGATCAACGGCCATAGCTTCTTTGTAATCAACGTAGACCACCCGAACTGATTCTTGGCATAAACCAAATAATCAAAGTTGGATCGGACTTTTTCGAGGGAAGTTTTCTGGAGAGATTTGGAATCCATAGTCTCAGAAAGCAAAGAATGCGCAGGAAGAAATGCACTAGCAAATGAACGCATGTAATTAGCTTAGCCTTATCAAAGGTCCTACTATTGTACTTTTTCAGAAGGTGCTGTTTGTTTACGATTATAGTTGTATTAAATTATTGAATTGCTGTATACAAACAAAAATTATGTGCACAATAAAGAAATGTAAATATACACCAAATTATATAAAATGTACAACAATCGCATAATTGTATTAAAATCACACTTATATAGTTATATTGCCCTCTTCTCCTAAATAAATATAGTTCAACCTTTGTTGGCAACAAATGTAGTTGGTGTTTCTTAAAGTATATTTGTAGTTATGTAGTGTCTTCACCCTTCTTTATGATTGGAAAAAGAGGAAGTGAATAAAATAAAATAAATGAATAAGGGAAAATGAAAAGAAAAGAAATCCGAAATGAACAACCGGAATGTGATATTCAGTTTGACTTTTAGTATATTATGAAAATAAGAGAGTTGAAAAGATCTCGATCTAATGATTAAGGTTGAAACTCCAAGAATAATAGATTTTGAATTCAAATTTCCTTTTTTCTCTCCGTACTTTTCAAATCCCATCTCTTCCCTATTTCTTTTTCTATCTTTTTTTTCTTCCTGAAGAAAAGAAGAGAACTGATTAAAATGCCGGCTAGGTGTTAGATAGGAAGTCCAAAGTCAAATATTGAATCATTTGTGAGCTTCAGGAACTTCTTTTCTTAATCAACTGGTTTCTTGCTAAAACATAGAAAACACAAGCAATTAACCCAGAAGGCACAAAAATTGAATTTAAAGTATCTAAAGCATGGAAGAAGTTGAAGAAAAGGTGTTTATGCTGTTAGCCTGGGATATGGACGTGGCCATATTGCATAACTTTTCTGCATCTTGGAGAAATCACTCAGAGTCAGCTACTGCAACCTGTTTATCAGGAAAAGAACAGTTTAAGAAACACAAAAATTACTAGGTATCATTCAACACTGAAAGGAGCTTATGGGAAGGAGATATACATGTTTGACACAACATACTCTAAGGGTTCGTTTGGTTCGTGGGATGATACGGGATAGGATTACTAATCCCATGTCATCCCATGTTTGGTTGTATTTTACACATGGGATGATACATCCCACTCAACCGAATTTATCCCCTATATGAGGGATAAAATAATCTCACGGGGGAAGGTGGTATGAGGTATCTGGGATGAGTAAGAAATGGGATGATAACTATCAAGACTTAGTTACCCCTATTAATAGAATAATACTTTATTTGAACAACTATATAAGCCTACTATTTCTCTATAATATTATCTATATTTTGGACTAATTTGCACCCAATAATCATATAATAAAATTTTGGACAAATTTGTCCATACAATTAACAAAACTAGATTTTTTACTCATTTTTCCATATTAATGAAATAACTAAAATGTTGGACAAATTTGCCCCTACTAATAAACAATTACATTTTGAACTAATTTGCTGTTCTATTGAAATTACAAAATTTTGGACTAATTTACGTCTATTGTTAATAAATTAAATTTTTGTCTAATGTGGTCCAACTAAAATTTTAGATACCACTACTAAAAGCAAAAGTAAATTTTATACTATTTTGGCCGTACTAGTTAATTATACAAATCATATTTTCTTCGTCAATTCATAAAAGATTAGATATATAAATTGAGACTTGTGAACTCATTTAATAAGGTCAAACTCGAGAGAACAAAAAAACTTATATGTTGGTTCCAATCCGAACCATACAAAAACTCACGCACATGCACATATTTGCACACACACGCATGCACACACACATACACATATATATTACAAGTCAAACTTGGGTTTATCAAAACCCAATCATCACTAATTGTAAGTCTGTCAAAAAGGGTATTTTGGTCTATAAATAAGTAATCCCATCTTATCCTATTTACAACCAAACATAGGATAAAATTATTTTTTAAGACATCCTATCCAACATGAAACTAACCCAACACTAGATAAGAGATTACTCATCCGAGAATGACTCATCTCAAGATGAATAATCCGAAGATAAGTAATCCCCTCTCATCCAGTCTGTGAACCAAACACACCCTATTTGGTTGCATTTGGTTTATAAGATGAGATAGAATTGGATGACTTATCCCGTCTCATCCAATGTTTGGTTGCATTTTTATAATTGGATTAAATATCCATATTAACTAAATTAATCCTTTCTACAGGGGATAAAGTCATCCATGAGGGGTCTTGGTATTATTTATCCATAAATAATTGTGAGAGGAGATAATGATCAGATTTTTTTGCCCGAAAGACAAAATCTACAACTATATTAATAAACCAAACACTGGATAACAAGGATGAGTAATCCATGATGATTAATCCTAGGATTAATTATCTAAGGATGAGTCATCCCATCTCATCCAATCAATGTACCAAACATGCTATTGTAGTGACCGGAGCATTTTTTTCAGCCTTCTGTCGGGGCTTTACATGTTCTACTTTATTTATTATATTTTTCTAAATCTTATAGACAGAAACACCTCTACTATATTATATAGGATCTATCTAGAAGGAAGGGGAGTACAATTGCCTATTATTTGAATATTTTTAATTATAAGGTGCGAAGTTTGAACACATAACTTATAGTTCAATGGAAAATATGAAATGAGGAATTTACGTTTTTTGGGTGATTATTGTTGTGGTGTAGCTCTACCACACTTTAGGTGATAAAGAAATTGTAATAGTATGCCTGTGCCCTCTTGTATACAATACCAAAAAGGAAAAGAATAAAAACAAAAAGAAAAGGACCCAGCATCTGCCTCTTGGAAAGAAATTGAGGTGGAATAAGCACATTCAACTACTTTTCTGTTTACACTCCCATACCTCTCCAATTCCTTCCCATCACTAGCTGTCAGATATAGAATTTGAATTCTAAATTTGGTAGTGAAAAAGACTTTTAAGAACTCTCGAATTCCTTCCCATTGAGCCAAATCCAATGGGTACACTTAACTACCTTTGTCACACTTTACTTAAAAAAAAAAAAAGCTAAATTACAAAAGGCAAAAAAAAAAAAAAGTAAACTAAAACTTACACTATTCTACATCATATCCTCCTAATTAGTGCTCTCAGTAATTCTTAATTAGAGTTCTTACTTCAAGTTGATTGACGTTTATAATTTTCCGTAGAGGGAAACTTATTTGAAGTTATTTAGATGCTATTGCTGCAGTACAAATACTTTTTTTCAACAGAAGCCTCAAAAGTTAGGATTTTTCCATTTCAGTAATATATTATACTACTATTATATACATATAGAGACGCAGACAACATATAGATCTCGTAGCGGTTAAGCTACGGTAGACCCTACAAATTATGGTGAATGTTGAAAGTTGAAACAAAGAATTGTTTGCGAATGGGTCAACCATAATTTTTTTGACCGACATATGAGGTGTCAATTCCGTGTCCAATTTATTTTGTCACCCGTCCAAATTTTCCAAGTACTCTATAAACAAAAAAAAAAAATTCCCGCAGATAACCTGAAAAAAACCGCAATTTGTCAATTATGAATCAAATTAGTGACCTTCACCTAACTTTTTCCAAAAAGAGAAATTTAGAATTTTTTTAGTATTTTAATTTCTTAGTGATTAAGCTAGTAGTAATACTACACCAAAAAGTGGATGATGTTTTTAGTGGTTTGACTCTTCCTTCAGGTTGTCAAAAATTAGGACAAGAACTAGAGTATGACTTTTATTCCTAAGACGTCAAAACCGAATCATCCAGCCAATAATTTTGGGCCACATTGTACTTATAACTGTGTTTAGTTTCCCTTGTCTCTATGTATATGAGTATATATACACAAACTTTCTGGAGACATAATGAAGCAAGATATTCCCTCCTCTTTCAGCAATCAAAATCGTTCCCTAATCGCTTTTTTTTTTTTTCGTTTGGAATACATTAGCAAATTCCTATTTCATTGTAAGTCCTCACAATTTAATTTTCTTCTGTTGATTTTTTGATCAATTTTGTGAATTACTTGCTTATATGATTATGTTGAGTTCTGATCGAGGTTTGCCGGCTTTATTTTCATGGATGATGAAGATATTTTTTGGTCTATTATTTCTTTTTTTTCGTTTGAATCTTGAGTTTTTACTGCTCACTAGCTCTTCTTATCCATCTTCTTTTTTAATTTGTTTTCTTCATTGGTAAAGTAGTTGTTATCCTTAGTTTTTGGATCGTATGATAGGTGTTTTGCTTAATTAAATTAAACATTCACGGTGGAACAGGATAATTGATGTCTTGTGAGGGGAAGGTCTATCATCCTTTACAAGTTAGAGGAGAAGAAAGAAGCCATCGGAAATTAGTAGTTTTAATTCTTTCAACCGTTTTCCAGCTTAATTCATAGTAGAGATATCGACACACTTTATGCATATGCACTGAAAAAAATTATAATTTATTCACCATAAATATCGAAATTTTACAAACAGTTATTTTAGATCTCTAGTGTTGTTTGGAACCACTGTGCCAAATTATATCTCTCAAGAATTATAATTATTTTCAAACTACTACAATCTAAGGATCAATATTATTTATTTCACTGTTGAATAGGTATTTTAATTCGAGGGTATGATACCTACAAAGAACTGTAGTATTCCTTAATATTTTGTTTCTAGCTATTGCAGGTATAATTAAGAAGAAGAAAACTAGCTAGATGGGTTTGTTACTTACCAAGCTCAGCCAACTCTTTGCCAAGAAGCATGGGCGGGTACTGATGGTGGGTCTTGATGCTGCAGGCAAAACTAGTATTTTGTACAAGCTCAAGTTGGGGGAAGTTGTGACTACCATTCCTACTATTGGTATAAATCTTCTATCTACCTTAGTGATGTTGGCTTTTCTAGCCCATACACAAAATTTGTCATTTGGAAATTTTACAGTTGTGACACAACTGCACTTCTGATTTTTAAAATTCCTTTCTAAGCCAGGAATTAGGGAAAAGAGATCTGAACCCAAAATTTCTAGTTCTTGGGTTCTCAGTCAACTGCACTAATGCATAATGTATGCACTTATATGATAGACTGGAAAAAAAAAAAAAAAAACAAGAAATTTCGCATAATGAACCTACTCACCTCAGGTTCTTAGCCTTCATTTTTTTCAAGAAAAATATAGAAAATTTTAAGAACTTACTTTTCAACTGTTTTTAAAGTTTAAAGCACTGACAACTTGAGATTGAACCTTGTTACTGTTTTGATTAAAAAAATTGTGCAAATAGAGCTCCACGATGATTCATGAAGAGAGGATACAATGATTAATAATCTTTCAGTATATTTGGAACCATAAATTTTATCAGTTGAGCATCTTTTAAGCGTTGTTGCCATGAATTATTTTTTTCCTAAAAAAGTGTCATTATTTACTTATGTTTTCAATTTGTATTTGCCAGGATTTAATGTGGAGACTGTGGAATACAGGAACATCAGCTTTACCGTTTGGGATGTTGGTGGTCAGGATAGGGTAACCATAACATCATATCATGCATTCATGCTAGTGTTATATATCCCTTTTCTTTCAACTGGATAACATGGTCATCGATTTGGAAATTTGACTGGCATTAAGATATGCATTGAAGAGAAATTGAGGATTCATTGAGTTCTTTTAGATAAAAATCATGATTTCATTCATGAGATCTGCACTAATGGCAGAAAATATATCATCATACATGTCACAAAAATAACAAATCTAAAGGATCTACATATACATCAAATCTAAGAAATTACAAATAAAATTTGCAACATAATCTAAATGATATCAATCTCTTTAACTTAATCAACATCTGTGCATGAATCGCTCACCATTTATTCTTGATTTTCAGATCCGACCATTGTGGAAATATTACTACCAAAGTGCTCAAGCATTAATCTTTGTCATTGATAGTACTGACCGAGATCGTGTAGCTGAGGCCAGGGATGAGCTCCACAAGTTGTTAAATGAGGTATCCTACTCCAATTCCAGGTTGATTTGATGATAGAAGTTGAGAAAAATTTCTGTAACTTGTATGAGTTCTTTCTTTTACTTGCTCTGTTTGTCATTTTCATGTAACTTGTGCTTCAATTAGAAACGGAGTACAGGTCATTGAGAAGATTGTGGTTCAGGCAACGTGATGTCATCTTTGAAAGTAATGGTTCTAACAAAGACAAATTTGTAGGACGAATTGAGGGATGCTGTGCTGCTTGTGTTTGCAAACAAGCAAGATCTTCCCAATGCAATGAATGTTGCAGAGCTTACCGAAAAACTCGGTCTTAAATCCATCCATCGACGGCAGTGGTAAAGTCTCTCGTTCGCATCATCCCCTTCCCCCTGTGTTCGCTTTTTGTTACTGAAGAAGAAGATGCACCTTATATATAATTGGTTATAGATACTTATTGATAATGATGTTGCACATGGCATAGAGAAATTCTACGGTCCCGTCAGGGAATCATTCTCTCAATTTCTATCTCTTAGTGATGATAGTTGCTCAAATTTTAAATGATTGAAATAGTTATAATTTAAGGTTTCAAAATCCTTATTTCATCATCCAACGATAAATTTAAATTGAGGGTAGGACACCTAAAGGGACTATAGTCTCCCTGTACAATATGGTGTTTTGTTTGTGACTCATACCTTAACTGTCTATTTACTTTTCAAGTGGTTGCTGTGTAGCACATAGTATATAGTTGCTGTGTTTCTCTGAATGCACCAGATGATCCAGAGCAGTGACATTTTACAATTTGATAGTGAATCCAGAGCTGTGATTCTTGATTACATTTTGGGGAAAACTCAGATCTTCCTTTTGGCGTTTCTCAGGTATATCCAGAGCACATGTGCAACCACCGGAGAAGGGCTTTATGAGGGCATGGAGTGGCTCTCTGAAAACATAGCTGACAAGGTAGTGTGCTGTCAAATTGCTCAAAGATAAATTTAATTCATTTACAAAATCATGTAGTCTAAATTTTTCGTGTTTATTCATGTCGCTGCAGAACTAGATGATGGCATCATACCTAGGATTCTGCAGATCAAGTGCAACAACTCATTTTGTTGTTAGCTTGCTTTGAATTCATCTTGTACCTGCAAGATAAAACTGCAATATTTTGCTAATTTTTTTTCTTCACATTTAATATTTTCATTGTGTTAGTTCCAAACTTATGGTATATTGATTTGTTCGGACATTTATGTGACTGCCATAAGATGGTGCCTAAGATTGTATTTTATTCCTTCAAAATATGTCCAACTTACACCTTATAGTTTCTCTCTCAGTTCTTATTATTGATCAATAACATAAAATCTAATAATTCTTTGATGAGTTAATCATTGCAAACTTCTTTCAAATTCAATATGTACTGGCTTCACTGTAATGGCAAAATCTAATAATTCTTTGATGAGTTAATCATTGCAAACTTCTTTCAAATTCCATATGTACTGGCTTCACTGTAATGGCAGCCGGTGGAGAAGAAAAGTACGAACCAAGTCTGTCCTTGCCAAAATGGCCAATGAAATGATTAACAGTTTATTTTTGTTTAATATTGAAAAAAAAAGTCTGCATTTGATGCAACAATCTCCTAGTACTGTTGTTTTCTGTTGGTCCTCTGGCCAAATATAATTTAGTAATTGGAACTAACTTCTCAAGTTAAATTCAAATAGATAAAATTAAGTGAGATCATCTTACCTCAATATTACATAACTAAATTAATATTTTACCATTTAATGTTTGGATTGGAGTTTTTCACCAAAAAAAAAAAAACTTTTTCATTAGATAAAAATGTGTTTGGGAAATGTGATCATGGAAAATTTCCATGATCACATTTCCCAAACACATTAATTCAGAAAGTAGCAATTTAGACAAGACCTTAACGTGAGGGTGAATTAGAATTTCAAATCTTCAATGTTGGCAATACGCTATTTTTTGGTTTATTTTCCTATTTACATCATCAACACATTTTCCAATCACCTTTTTAATTCACATACATTACATCAAAAAAGTGTTACAGTATTTAGATAACCAAATAATCCCAAATAATAACATATCCAAACACACATGATTTTCGCAGCAACTAATTAAGAAGTACTCCTTTCCTTAGAATCCACTAGTCTTCTTGAAACTTGTAATCCACACCCATCTTGGGTGGAACTCTTTCCATTCTTAGGGATTGGTTCTTGCCCTCAAAAAAGAATGGAAGTCGAATTCGCTATCTTTGGGCTTAAAGAATCGCTCGTCGCTAATAGATTCGACTGGCTTAGAATCAATTAAGATCTCTTGCTAATTCCCAGATCTGTTTCACGTTTGAAAGTCAAAGCTAGTCTTCTTCCCACCGAACGCTACTAATATGTGATAAGATGAAGCACTACCTAAAGTCCTTCCTCTAGCAGGGGGTTTCAATAGTTGCTGATTCTTTAACGGATTCTTCTTATTAAGCTCTCCGAGGGATGTAAGTAAAGTAGTGGGGATAAATCTACTAGGTCTTTTATTCGGGTTTTGAACTCTTTCCTCTCCCAACTCTCTTAATTTGGTTCTACCTTTTAAGGGGCCTGCAGCAGAGTAGATGATATTAGCTTTATCAACGAAGTCTAGTATCCTATATTAGCCAGAAGCGTAGGCTCTCTTGCATTGGTAATTCAACCCATTGGTACATTGCTAAACTCTACCAAAAGCCTAGAAGAAATGGTCAAACATCTGATTTAGTATATTGTTCCACTTTGCACCTTTTAATTATATTGAAATTGTCACTTTGATCTTTAAATTTTAAAGTGAGATACTTTAGTACTTAACATACAAAATCAAATTCACTTTAATCCGTAATATATAAAATTTGTTCGCTATAATTTCCAAACTATAAAATCTATCCCACTTTAGTTGCTAAAATATAAGATCTGTATAAGATCTATCACACTTCCATTAATTATTTTACTTAAGTGGAACAAATTTTATGTTTTAAGAATTGAGGGGTCTCATTTTAAAGTTTAGAGACCAAAATAAACATACGAATATAATTGAAGGGTACAAAGTGAACTGACCGTATAGTATATTATGCAGGGAGCAACTATCAACCAGTTTGTAGAATCCAAAAATTCTACAAAAAGGATATAGGAAATAAATTTCATAGAACCAATGTATATGGAGAAACAATTTACACACACACAAGTATGTGTGGGAAAAAGGAATAAATCAACAATATGATATCAATAATACCATAAGAATAAGCCTATCAAGCTTTCACTCTCATCAACCAATGACAATAATATGACCTGTATTTATAGACTAAATGATTTGGTAAATAAAGCCTTCTTCAACCACAAGAAATTTTCTAATAAATACCAATTTCTAAATAAAAATGTACCATAACTTGAGTCCAAGAAAATTACTAAAATTTTAATTTGACTTAAAAAACTATTAAATAATAACATTAAAATTTCTATTTTTTGGCTTGATTTAATATGGCTGGACAATTTGAAAAGTTCTTCCATGCATTTAGCAGTGGAAGTCTTCATTGTCAATTTCTAAGGGTATGATAGGGGCACATGAGAAGGTGGACAATCGAAACCCAACAAGAGGCTGAATTTTTATTTTTTATTTTTTAATTTTTTGTAGAGAGAGGCTAACTGCCTCAAATCTAACAGGTAGGTAGCACGCATAGCATTACCACCCTGTTACATCCGCAACCAACCCAACAATTCTCTAATCACTGAAGTTAAGACTCTTATCACATTAATTCCTAAAGTTCATAGCCCAACCTCTGTTTCTCAATATAGGCCTATAAGTTTAGGTAATGTGGCTTATAAAATCATAACTAAGATCTTAGTGAACAGAATGCAGCCTGTGTTAGGGAATTGCATTAGTCATAACTAATTTGCATTTGTGCCTAGGAGACAAATTATGGACAATGTGGTAATTGCACATGAAGCTATTCATTTTTTAAATAATAAGAGGTTAGGAAAAGATGGTTTTATGGCTATTAAACTAGATATGTCAAAACATGTTACAAGGTGGAATGCAATTCTATTGCTAAGATAATGCGAAAAATGGGCTTCTGTTCTTTATGGATTAATTGGATCATGGAATGCAATGGCAGAGCCACATGCAGCTGAGTGGGGTCAATTGACCCCACTTAATTTTGAAAAATTAGATTTTAGGTCTAGAGAATTTAGAAATTTTAAAGTTGTCATATTTGATTCTACTAAATTTTATCAAATTCTCTTTTCTACATACATTGACCCCAAATAATTAAAATTTTGTAATTCTTACCATTACAAGAATTTTGAATTTATTTCAAGTTATTATGGAAGTTCCTTCAAGAATAAATTCTTCCATAGTTTTCAAAAACAATGGATGAACTTTCTTGAGTGGAGTGAGAAAACCAATTTTTCCAAACTTTAAAGTTTTGAAAACAAAAATATTTTCAAATGGATGCTAAATTTTTTATTTGTAATACAAAATTAAGTTACATATAACACACTAAAGATAAATTTCTTACAAAAACCTGTAGAAGATCAAATTGATAGCAGTTCACATATTATTTTTAAAAAAATCAAGAGTTTCAGTTACTTACATTGAAAAAATGTATTTAATAAAATTGATAATGAATTGATTTTGCAACTTTTTAAGAAAATGAATACTCAAAGATACAATTATATTTTGTATGTAATACTAGTAGTTTTTTTAAAAATAAGTTTTATTATACTAAAATTTGACCTCACTTATTGTAAGGTCTTGGCTACGCCCCTATTGGAATGTGTTGCCTTTGTTTCTTATAGTGTGGGGTTCAATGGGGAAAATCAAGGGTACATTAGTCCTACAAGAGTATCAGGCAAGGTGATTCATTATCACCTTACCTGTTCTTGATTTGTGCTGATGGATTTACTAGTGTTAAAGCTTGCCACGGAAAAAAAAATATTTCTGTTGTAAAAATAGCCCCAAAATGTTTTGCATTATCTCATTTTATCTTTGCTGACAACTCACTCATTTTCTGGAAAGCAGATTTGCAAGAAGTTAAAGTAGTGATGCAGGTAATAGAGATACATGGCAGAGCATCAAGACAGGTGATTAATGCTGAAAATAATCTATCTTCTTTAGCAAGAATGTGGGTGCAGAGGAGAAATAGAAGTCCTGCAGTCTCTTGGCGAGATGATTCATGCGAAACAGAGCAAGTATTTGAGATTTGCGTTTAGTGATTGGAAGAGCAAAGAATACGGTATTTGAATATGTAAAAGAAATGGAAAAAAAATTATCCTCTATTAAAGTTCATCCAAGTAATTAATGAAATGACTAATTTATCCTCTATTAAAGTTTAAGTTTGCAAAAATACACTTTTGAGGGGAAAATATTGCCTCTTTAAACAGACTAATTTTTGTCTCATAACAAAAGTCTAATTGAAAACACATGAAAATAAAATATAGGGTCACTTTGAATAACAATAAGACTAGTGGGGGTCAAATGTATGGGACCAAAATAGGAAAAGAATTGACGGACTATTGTTGCAATTTTTAAAATCTCATCATCTTCTTCCAGGCATCATAATGCCATGCCTTCATATCACACGCAGAATTGCACTTCAAATCTTCACAAGAATTAAAACAGAGTAGAAACCTAATTGGTGCTTTCATCAATTATTTGGATGGAGTCAATTTTTTGTGATTTTTTAGTTGACCAAGGGTGTAAAGTACTACTTGTTAAAATACTCTAGGTTGCAAATTACAACCAGTCAAAAACAAAATGCAACTGGTATAATAGGTCATGAGGGATTTTTGCGTTTAACCCAAAAAAAAAAGAAAAAAAATGGAACACTTGTGTATCTAATTAATGTAGAAAAAAAATCAACACCTGTAATATGTTCCGTATTTTGTGTTTGCCTAATGGTTGCACTTGATAAAAAAGAGGATTCAAATGTTAATTTTTTGGTAAGAGTATTATTAATTTGAGGGAAAAAAAAGAAGTCTAAATGTAAAGATATAATAAATATGAATGTGTACATGGTAAGTTTAGTACCAATGAGATGTAAACACCCACTAGAATTATTATTTTTTAAATTATAGAGACATATGAAGCTAATAATGAATCAGTGCGATAGTATTATATATCGTATCTGATCAATATGAATTTTGGTGATCAAAGATAACCCACTCCAAGCTACATTCATGCCGAATGTCCGATCATAAAATCGATTATTATTATTTTTTTAAATAAACTTTTATACACTGATAGTATATCCGTTAACGAGTCTAAATGCATGCTATATATGCAAGAATTGGTGAGAAAATCAAATCACAATGGACCAATAGTTTGGCAATTGGCATGTATCCAAACTTGTTATCGTATATGATAGTGTAGAAAAAATGAATCCTTTTTTTTTTTTTATTTTCTGGACCTTCATCATATTCCAATGTCACCGGCACAGTCGAATCAAATATTTTCCGAGAACCACTCCAGTGTACCTGTGACGCTTAACTTAGTTTTGGCTGGTTGCAGTTAAAGTCTAAGCTCGATTACAACAAAGAAACGTTTCTCACGCCCCCCGGCAGGCCTCTCTCTCTATGTTTGTGTTAATGTATTTACTGGGCCTCCAGGTGTTTCTGTCTGCGAGATGTTGGATAGTAGGGTGAATAACACTTTGCCCCCTGAACTATAGAGTAGTCCTACTTTGCCCCCTGATTAAACAAATATACAATTTACCTACCTATTTCAATAAATATTAGACCCTCAAAACACTTGAAGATTTTACACTCAACTTTGCCCTTAATATTATTCACATGTTGCCCTTCAACCCAAAAAAATGTATGCTTTGCTTTAATAATTAGTAACTCTATATATTATACATAAAACTAATAAGAAATTTATAATATAATTACAATACTTAAAATTAACATGCTTTAAACCAAAATATTATTGATGAGAACTACCATATGTGTGCATGTGTGTGTGTGTGTGTATATATATTGTAGTTCTTTAAAATAAACTTTCTATATAATCACTTTACTGTCAACATTTCTTTACAATTTATTTTTGTAACTTTTCTTCAAGATAAAATTGAAAACTCCTAATAGTAAAAATTGTACTATAAATAATATCATACACCATAATATCTTTTGAAATATGTAAAATAAACTTTCAAATCTTTAAATCTCAAAAAATAAAACAATGAGTTATTTACAAATTTAGTAAATTTGATATCAACAAAGCATGTATACCCTTTCTTACTCTTGGAAAAATATTGAAATTTAAAAATATATTTATATCTTTTGGTTAATTAATTAAAAGTATGTAATTGTTATGTTTTATGTTTAAACTTATATTGAATATTATCTTTTGATGCTTAGTTTTTGACAAGTGCTTTTAAATTTTTCGTTGATAAATTTTTGTTAACATGTTTTATTAATATCAATTTTATTAAATTCTTACATAACTCATTTTTTTATTATTTATGGTTAAAGATTTTGAAGTTAATTTTTAAATATTTCAAAAGATATTATGGCATATGAAATTATTTATAGCACATCTTTAACTATGAATGTTTTTAATCCTATTTTGATTAAAAAATTTATGAAATTACATTGTAAAGCAATGTTATAGAAAGTTTATTTTGAAAACTGCATGTATGATACTTTTCATCAATAATGCTTTAGCATAAATTATATTAGTTTCAAAAATTACAATTATCTTATAACTTTCATACTAATTCAATATATTATATATAGAGTTGCTAATTTTTAAAACAAAGTGTACATTTTTTTCTGGACTGAGAGGAGGAGCAAAGTGTGAATAATATAAATGGCAAAGCTAAAAGAAAATTTTCACATGTTTTAGGGGGTAGAGTGTGACTACCCCTAGTTTGGGGGGTGGGGGCAAAGTGTTATTAATCCTTGATACTATTTGAGAGAAAAAGAAATCCACGAGAGAGTACCCAAACCCCAACCCAACTCGTTCATTGGGTCTCTCACCAAACCCACGCCCAGTTCAAATTTGAACCCAGCCTGCCTTTCCCTATGCGATCTCTGGCACTTGTTTGACCACCTCGGCGTCGCCAAAACCCCAGTTTGACCGTATAAACGCATTTTCCCTCCCTTTGCTCGACTTTAAACTGGCCCCCCAAAGGCTAAAACCAAAGCACCCTCTTTGAGGCATTTCGTCGAACACTGTACTGCCCATTATATCTCTCAGTCATGAGCAAACTAATGAATGATGGCACCATAAATGGTGAAGCCAGTGCCACCAATGTCAGTTTTCGAGACCTTAGCATCAATAGTAGTACTAGTATGGAACTGTCTAGCAGCACCGTCACGGTTTCTGGTACTACTAGCGTGGGAAGTAAATTGAGTGACTATCAACTTGAGGAGAAAGAGAGGGTCTCTGTAGGTGTTGGATTGAATAAAGGTGAGGAATGTGTTGAAAGTGGCAAGAGTAGTTTGAGTTTGAGTTCCTCTGTTGGTTACTGTAGTAGCGTAGACGTAAATGAGGCTAGTTTTAGGAGCTATTGCCCATCCAAACCTCATAAGGGTAACGACACCCGCTGGGATGCAATACAATCTGTGCTTACTGGAGATGGTCAGGTGGGCTTGGGGCATTTTAGACTGTTGAAGAAATTGGGATTTGGGGATATTGGGAGCGTTTACTTGGCGGAGTTAAGAGGGACGAAATGTTTGTTTGCAATGAAAGTGATGGATAAAGGGATGTTATCTGGGAGGAAGAAGCTGGTGAGAGCTCAGACTGAGAGGGAAATATTGGGTTTATTGGACCATCCTTTTCTTCCAACCCTTTATTCACATTTTGAAACAGAGAAATTTTCGTGCTTGCTAATGGAATTCTGTAGCGGCGGGGATCTGCATTTGCTTCGGCAGCGTCAACCAGGCAGGCATTTCACTGAGCAGGCTGCAAGGTTAGCTCTTCACTGCTGAGTCATTGCATAACTAATTGCTTCTTGTCAGTCGGCCTTTTGGACAAGTTTTACTATCGTCAGATATTAGAGCATTGGCTAGGAAGTATATGCTGTTAGGACTCTTCTAGACGAAACGAGAATCTGAGTGCTTCTTTTACATATATACACCATGCTCTCGAGGTGGTAAATCTGGTCTTATGGGAGATTGATCGGGAAAAGTTTTATGGATAGTCTTCTGTTTCATACTAGTTTCTCTCAAAACACCTTGTTCTATTCATGGACATTAGGCGTTCACTTGAAGTTAGATGTATCCCCATATAAGTTGCACCATTTGGTTGGCTTATGCCTACAGTATTCTCCTACTTGTGAGTAGTATCTGAACCTCTGGCTTTTAGATATTTTATTGACAACTTATTTTCCTTGTATGTTGGCAGGTTTTATGCTTCTGAAGTGCTCCTTGCCCTAGAATACTTGCACATGATGGGAGTGGTCTATAGGGACCTGAAGCCTGAAAACGTCATGGTGAGGGAAGATGGCCATATTATGCTATCAGATTTTGACTTATCATTAAGATGCTATGTTAGTCCAACCCTGGTTAGTTCTGCCACTCAACCGTCTTGTACGATTTCGTCATACTGTAACCAGCCATCATGCATTGATCCAGCATGCAAGTTACCAATTTGTGTAGAACCTTCTTGTTTCCAACCCTCTTGTTTTAGGCCTAGTCTTTTCAACGCCAGAACTTCAAAATTTCGAGGAGAATGTAAACCTGCAGTTGTTTCGGATTCACTTCCGGTGCTCATTGCAGAGCCAACTGCAGCACGATCCATGTCATTTGTCGGGACACATGAATATTTAGCCCCTGAAATAATTAGAGGAGACGGTCATGGGAGTGCTGTTGATTGGTGGACTTTTGGAATATTTCTGTATGAGTTGCTTCATGGAAAGACTCCATTTAAAGGAAACGGAAACAGAGAGACGTTATTTAACGTTGTAGGCCAGCCCTTAAAATTTCCTGAGAGTTCCTCAGTTAGTTTTGCTGCGAAGGATTTGATCCGCGGTCTGCTTGCTAAGGATCCACAGAAAAGATTAGGATTCAAAAAAGGTGCCACAGAGATAAAACAACATCCATTCTTTCAGGGTGTTAATTGGGCTCTCATCCGCAGTACCCAACCTCCAGAAATTCCCAGACCTGTAGATCTAGCATTTTGCAATCAGACATTCAAGACATCCTTGCCTTCAAATGACAAAGGAACTTCTGACTCGGATAGATCTTCTGGCCCTTACCTAGATTTTGAATTCTTCTAATCAATTTTGGCTGGATAGAATGCAGCTCTTGTTCTTGAGGCAAGTAAATTTTGTTTACCGATTTGTATTTATATCCCTTAGTGCTACATTCTTGTTGTTTAGAAGTTTTACATTCTTGCCTCTTGAGTCTTGACCATCAAAGTACTCTTTTATCTTTCTCCAGGTCCCACCAAGGTAAATGAAATGAAATCATAGGAAAGTTCTCAGTG
The DNA here is from genome assembly GCA_013103745.1 of Gardenia jasminoides. Classification (NCBI taxonomy): domain Eukaryota; kingdom Viridiplantae; phylum Streptophyta; class Magnoliopsida; order Gentianales; family Rubiaceae; genus Gardenia; species Gardenia jasminoides. The sequence goes on along the minus strand of CM023096.1, from coordinate 9,487,850 downwards.
ACCATTATGCTTCCTTTAACGTGGGATGCTTATGCGTTTGGATAGTAGATTTTTGGGATAATTTGTTGAAAAGGATACTGTAGCACTTTTTTGATATAATGTATCTGAGATAAAAAGGTGATTGGAATTTGTGTCGATGATGTAAACAAATTTTTTAGATAAATATAAGGAATCCAAACAAAGATGGCTAGAAACAACTTCATTGCTACCTCTTAATTTAGTTTTGGAAAAACAGGAAAGGAATATCTTGCCTGTCATTGTGACTCTTAAGATCTTTATGAATCCTCTTTGAGTGACGTCCTTTCTGATTTAGTTCTCGTCCAAAGTAAAGATGACTTTGATTAGCTTTTACAGTAAATGCAAAAATTTTGATACGACCCCACGACAAAAGGATGCCATGACAAAGTTGAACAAAAAACACATTAGCACTTTGGCGAAGCATCAGCACCTGAGTGCCATATAAAATTAGTTTTACGTAGGATTACTCTAATTTGGCTAAAAAATTTTGCTTACATCATCGATACAAATTTCAATCACCTTTTTATCTCACAAACATCATATCAAAAAAGTGTTACAATATCTTTTCAATAAATTATCTCCAAAAAATCTACTATTCAAACGCACTAATGTTTCTGTATACTTCATCTTTTTAAATCTGCTTGTCCAGAATGTAATTTTTTCAGAGTGGCAGGCTCTTCTTCTGAAAAAGCTTGCTATTTCTGGCAGGCTTTTTCTGCCAGGACCTAGGTGAACAGAGAATTCACAACATCAATACTTAGCCAATACACGATAATGATACCAAGGAGGAAGCAGTTATTTATACATAATAAATGGAGGAAAACAAATACAGCCAGATAAATCATTGTCAGAAGGAGGAAAAGGCAAGAAAAACCATAATGATAGAAAAGAGTGAACAATTAACTATGGTTCTTCTCAGAGAAAGAGTAATTTAGACATAATAAATGGAGGAAAACAAATACAACCAGACAAATCATTGTCAAAGGGAAGAAAAGGCAAGGAAACAAAATCCAGAACATTTAGCCAGCTCAAGGTGGAGCTAGTTTAGACTTGTTCATCAAACTTCAGTCTTCCTGGAGCTGTTCATCATCCAACTTTTGTCCTCAAATAGCATTTTCTTTCTAGATGCTTTTGCAAGTTACATTAGGGAAAAATCCAGAACTGGAGTGTTTCTCCAGTTGCAAACTATTGTACTATAAAGATACTAGGTCTTGCATCAAACCTTCTTTTCAAAGCCCCCAAAAGTATGGGGATGATAAATATATCAACGTACTTACAACTTTCATGCCTTGATGACTTGTGCTATTAAAGGAATTATGGTTAAAAATGTACTAGGCATGGTGCCCCGCGCATTCCGTGGGATGCCCATGGTTGATCATATTGGATTGGACTTGATGGTAATGGAAGACTTATTTACTAATGGAATTTAAAATTTTTTGCATGAAAATGGAGTTATAATAAAGTAAGAACAAAAGCAGGAAACAAATGTAAAAATCACACATGAGGAAAAAAGCGTGGCATAAATAAAAGAAATCAAAGATACACTAAGAATGAGAGAATATTTGTACACAACCAAAATAATCCATGCAAAAAGTATAAAAAGAGACAAAAATGCATGGAAACTATATTAATACCACAGGTTTCCTTTTCTTATAGAAAGGTTCACATACTTTGATGCTTGTATTAGATCGTTAAAATAATAATTCAGAACAATTTCATACAATAACTTTGTAAAATATGGATTTCTTAATTGGTTGGCCCTTTTTTAAATTATTGGACACTAGATTCATTAACCTTACACAGGAGATTGTCTAAATGAATAAATAAAATCTATATTATCATTTTAAAATTAATAACACCTGAACAAATAGAGAATCATACAAAATGCCATCTCTAATTTTCATTAGCATGTCGAAGATGATGATGATTAATTCATAAGGAATTTAATTCTACTTGGAAAAGTAGTAACATAAGCAAAATGTTATCCTCAAAATTTACCACCATATCTAAAAATTATAGAACTCAATTGTAATCAGAATACGATCACATCATTCTCAATTGAAATTAATGTATCTTAAAAATTAATCTCAAGGTGTGACTATAAAATTGTCAACCAGAACAGTTACATTTGGAAATTACCAATACTAATCTTATCACCAATCATTTCATTTGATTAATTAAAATTACAAATGTCAATAGCTGTGGCACATTAAACAATAAAAATTAAGATTATAAATATCAAAACCTGGACTACTTTAAACAATTGTCGACCACAAAATTGTCAATCTTGTATTTTTTTTAAAAATTAATAGGTGCTGAATAGATAAAAAATCATAGAAAATGGCATCTCTAATCATTGTTAGCATATTTAAAAAACATATATATGAATAGAAAGTGTGCAATTCAAAGATAATTAATTCACGTGGATTTTAGTTGCTCACCTCAAACTTATATAAGTCATATATTTGCAAAAGCACTAACCAAATATTTAAGATAATCATAGCTCCAGATTAATTTTAAGATACATTAATTAATCATTCTCAATTGCAATTAATGTATCTTAAAAATTAATTTGAAGGTATGATTATAAAATTGTCAACCGAAACAGCTTGCTTTGGAAACTATGAACACTCATCATTTCACTAATTCTTTCATTTCACTAATCAAAATTACAAATGTCAATAGTTCTGGCACATTAAACAATAAAAATTAAGACTATATAAATATGAAAGCCTGGATTACTGTAAACAATTGTTGACAAAAAAACTATCAATTTTCTATTATTTTTAAAAATTAATACTTTGTATTATTTTTTTAAAATGTCAATTGCGTATTATTTTTTTAAAAATTAGATCTTGTACTATTTTTTTAAATTAATAGGTGCCAAATAGTACAATATTTTTTAAAAATTAATACTTTGTACTAATTTTTTAAAATGTTAACTACATATTATTTTTTTAAAATTATATTTTGTATTATTTTTTTAAATTAATAGGCACTGAATTTGTACCATTTGTCTTAAAATTAATAGGTGGTGAATAGATAAAAATTCATATATCTGTAATCATTGTTACAATAGCTAAATTCTATATATATGAATAGAAACTGCACAACTCAAATGTAAATAATTCACATAGATTCTAACTATCCATCTCAAACTTATATAAGTCATACAGTTGGAAAATCACTAACCAAATAAAATCCTATATGCAATTTTTACCAACATATTCAAAAAATTAAATGTTCAGGCATGAACTATGGATTCATTAATTGTATAATTCTTAATTCCAATAGCCATACTCGAAATCATGAGCACTTACATTTTATGTTATAAATTTGGAGAATAGAAACATAATATTTTTCATACAATCAAGGTCTGCATGCCGATAAAAATTACAATCACTAATTAGGATAACAAATACTAAACAATTTTGTATTAATTTTTTAAAATTAATATTCTGTATTTTTTTAAAATGTCAATTTTGTATTATTTTTTGAAATTAATATTTCGAATCATTTTTTTAAATTAACAGGCGCTCAATATATATTATTTTTTTCTGAAAATTAATGGGTGCTGAATAGATAAATAATCATACAAAATGACAACTGTAATCATTGTTAGCATATGCAAAAACTATATGTATGAATAGGAAGCATGGAAGTCGAAGATAAATAATCTACATAGATTTTAATTATTCAACTCAAACATATATAAGGAATACATTCACAAAGTTTGATCTTCAATTTTGACTAGCATGTCTAAAAATCTAATTTCGAGGCACGAACAATGGAGCTGTCAATTATAGAATTCTTAACTCCAATAGTTATATCTCCAAATCATGGGCATTTACCATTCTATATCTTATCTTAAATTATATAAAGTGATTAGTACCTTTTTTTCACACAATCAAAGCGTGCGTGGTAGTAAAAATTACAATTTTCTATCATTTTTTAAAAATTAATACTTTGTATTATTTTTTAAAATGTCAATTGTGTATTAATTTTTTTAAAATTATATTTTGTACTTTTTTAAAATTAATAGGAGCTGAATTGTAAATTAATTTTTTAAAATTAATACTTTGTAATAATTTTTAAAAATTTCAACAGCGCATTATTTTTTTAAATTAACAGGCGCTAAATTCATACTATTTGTCTTAAAATTAATAGGTGGCGAATAGATAAAAATTCATAGAAAATGGTATATGTAATCATTGTTAGCATAGCTAAAAACTGTGTATATGAATAGAAAGTGCGCAACCCGAACATAAATAATTAACATAGATTTTAATTGTCCATCTCAAACTTATATAAGTCATACAGTTTGAAAATCACTAACCAAATAAAATCCTACCTGTAATTTTTACCAACATATTTTAAAATTAAGTATCGAGGCATAAACTATGAAGTCATCAATTATAGGATTCTTAATTCCAATAGTCATACTCAAAATCATGAGTACTCACCATTTTATATTACAAATTTCGAGAATAGAAAAAGAATATCTTTTCATACAATCGAGGGCTCCATGGCGATAAAAATTACAATCACTAATTAAGATAACAAATCCAAATCAATTCTGTATTAATTTTTTAAAATTAATATACTGTATATTTTTAAAACATCAAATTTGTATTTTTTTTAAATTAATATTTCAAATCATTTTTTTAAAAAAATTAACAGGCGCTTAATATATACTATTTTTTTGTGAAAATTAATGGGCGCTGAATAGATAAATAATCACACAAAATGGCATCTGTAATCATTGTTAGCATATCTAAAAACCATATATATGAATAGGAAGCATGGAACTCGAAGATAAATAATCCACATAGATTTTAATTATTCAGGTCAAACATATATAAACCATATATTCACAAAGTTTGATCTTAAATTTTTACCAGCATGTCTAAAAATTTAATTTCAAAGCACAAACTATGGAGTTGCGAATCATAGAATTCTTAACTCTAATAGTTATATCTCCAAATCACGAGCATTTACCATTTTATGTCTTATCTTAAATTACATAAACCGATTGGAACTTTTTTTCACACTAATTAAGAGAACAAATATTAATCACTTTATACATGCCAAAAAGGTCGGACAAATCCAAAAACCATGTTCAGCTCAAAACGCGTAAGACCACACGTGGCAGGTGAAATGAAGGGCAAATTGGAGCAAAGGCGGGCTACAGAACAAGAGAGGACAAAATCTACCAATAAATTACGGATAAACCAGCACAAAAGGGCACAATGGAAATAAATTGCCAAAACCTGCTGCATAGCGGCGCACATGGAGTTAGAAGATGACCAATGAAAGACATGAAAAGACGGAAAAGGACAAAATCAGATGGGAAATCACGGCAAAACCGGCACAATCAACTGTTCATGCCTCTTCCGCACTTTATGTAGTCTAAGATAAGATAAGATAAGATATATGAAAAAAAAAAAGAAAAAGGAAGAAAAAAAGGATTAAAGATCAGAAGAAGCAAGGAAAAGTGAACTTGAGTAGTTCACTTGATGCCGGCAGGTGTCTGAGACGTATCCACAGCTCAAGGGTAAAAGAGGAATGTGCGACCATTGTTGTGATTTCACAACAGTCACATCGACAGCTGTCACTCCCCGCTAATGCACAGTCATTTCACATCACTAGATAACCGCCCAAATGATAGAGTAGCCCTCTATAATCGAGTGAAAATATAGAGGGTCATTTGGATAATTTATTTGTATTTAAAAGATCTTGATCATAAAAAATTCTTATATTTATTTTTTTTTTTCAATTTTTTTTTTTTCCAATTCACTGGCTTTTGACATCTCCCATTTTAAGTTTTTTCGGTCACGGTTTTCAGGACATTTTGTACTCTAACCAAGTTTCATTTTGTACTCTAACCAAGTTTATAGTAATTTGTTAAAAAAAAAAAGGAAGCATGGATGACTATGGACAGGGGACATCTCCTGGATGGAAAATATGTCCCCGACCCTACTAAATTGACAAGAGTAAATTCACGACCTGGGGAAGAAATGAAAAAAAGAAAAAAATATGAAAAAAACTTACAAGTAGTTTGTTTTGGATTGTATTTGGGTTGTTTTCCAAAAAAAAAAACAATGAGCTAAACGCAATAAAGGCAACGAAATTGGATTGCACAACTGCACTGGCTGACAGTCAATTGACATCTCCCATTTTTAAGTTGTAAGGATTTCGGTCACGGTTTCTCAGGACATTTTTGTACTCTAACCAAGTTTATAGTAATTTGTTAAAAAAAAAAAAAAAAAAAAAAAAGAAGCATGGAGGACTATGGACAAGGGGACATCTCCTGGATGGAAAATATGTCCCCGACCCTACTAAATTGACAAGAGTACGGAATTCACGACCTTTTTGAGTTCCCTAAGAATTTGTGAACTATCTCAAGAAATGCGGGCTAGCAAGTTGGCCTAATTTATAAGGACGGATTACTTTTTTATAAAAGGTCGAATTTTGCTATTGATATGAAAACTATATTGATAGGTGATCTGTAACTACTTTCGTAAATGACTTATATCCCATGATATCTGTTCTAGTCCGTAGTGGTAAATGAAATCAAACCCGCTAAAACTTTTATTTATATATATAAAAAAAGATATCTCATCAAATGCTGTAAAGAGCGCTAAAATGATCTAAACTTACAGTTTTAAGAATAGTAGATTTAACTATTAGAACTGAACGTTGTTCATGATTCTAACGATCACATCACGTTAAAAGGCTCTATTCAGCTCTCAAGATGTATAGATGATCGTCTTACCATACGTAAGGTTAAAAAAGGAAAGAAATGAATTGGTATTTTTCAGAATGATGCAAAAGGTCTAGCGCATTGCCTTCAAGGTACAATACAGTAGCCCAATTCTATGGCTGTTGCTTTCATTTAATTTGCACAATCAAGAGATGTAGAACCTTTGCGATACTTTAGTTTGCCCAAAGAGAATAGAATAATGAAAGAAGAAATGAATGTAGGAAGAATACTAGTTTATAAGAATCTTTTTATTGAGAGGAGTATAAAAATTCTTCAAAAAATTTCACTATTTATAGGCTAAACAAATCATTTGGAAATGTACGTTACATGTCTAAGTACGATGTATAACAGTTTTTTTCAGGTTAATTTTAGTTAATATAGTATTTATAATGCACAAATTTGTAGAATTTGTAACCTACAATAATTGATGACACAATATAATTCATATTCAAATGGTTTATAATGACTCGATATATCTTCAAAACAACTCGTCCAAATAACTTCTATTCAAATGATTCACAACTTTTATTCTATAATAATTCCATTCAAAATATATTATAAATCCTAACATTATAATCCCCATAACTCCTACAAATAAATTACATTATAACTCCTTATAAAGATTTGGCCAAGGAAATTTGAAATTTTACTAAAATACACTAACCTTTAGTAACAACTAATAGTGCCTAAGTTTGCATTTATTCCTTCAATGTTCAAAATTACACCTTCCTTATAAAGTCAAATTTGTTGGTGAGTTAATTGATGCAAACTTTTTAAAACTAGCTTCAATGTGATGGCATGGAAAAAGCCTGTGCTTGTTTAAAATGGCGAATGATAGAGTAACCATGTATAAATCAATCGTTTCTAACATTGAACAAAAGCTAACCATATTATGATATACCAATTTTTAATGTTGGTGTAGATGGTACACAAGTACAAAAATGTAAAAATTTTCCATACACAAATTTCACAAAGAAAGTGGAGTTGAAAATGATGATCTTGACGCATATTTGATACTATCCTTAAGACATTATTTGTCCCCACTATACAAAATATTTACTACAAAATTATAACAAATTACTTCTAAGATACAAAAAGATTTCAAGAAAATGAATTAGCAAGTGTCCTGGTTTTCTCACAAGAATGATCAATAGAAAAGTTCTAGTTAATTTGTTAAGAGACATGTTAATTTATAGGAAAACTATGTTCTTACTATAGGCACATACATTCATACAATTTTTTATTTTTTTCTTAGATGTTAAGACACATGGCTTCTATTTTATCCAAAAAAAAAGTGACCACATTTACATATGAAAAGATGCCTAGACAAAATTCTGAACATTCTGAACGTTTCTATAATCTGAAAGGAGATCTAGAGTCTCTACAAAACCGAGTACGATTTTGTGACCAATCCTTGAAGGATCCGCGAGCAGATTCTTCATAGGAATGGATCCATCAGCACGGATTGAATTTTGTGACTAGAGGTGTCAATTATAACTCATTTATATTGGTTCATCCAAACCCAACCCTTTAATAATTTATCCAAATCAACTCATTAATTTTAAATAGATATAAATGGATACCCATTTAATTGATGGGTAGTGGGTTAACTTGGCTCACCCATTTAACTCATTTAAAAATAAATACATATTTTATTCAAAATTTTAGTGAGTGATAAGGAGATAAATTTGAATTTTTACCAATGTAATAACAATAAAATGCCATTATTTATTATCAAACACCATGCAAAAAATCTTTTAAAAAAATAATATTTCAAACGAGTCATAAATGGGTAGTTGGGTATACTCATACTCATATATTAAATGGGTATAAATGGGTACCTATTTATAAATGGATATAAATAGATTGATTCAATTATATCCATTATCCAATTATACTTTACCCAAATCTACCCAAATGACTCATTTTGACACCTGTACTTGTGACCAGTAACCTTTTTGGACACAATCCGCATCTGGATTCGACTAGGATCAAACTAGATCCGGATCCTTAGTTAATTTTGGCACATCATTTCCATGTCTCAATTGTACACGTTTCGAGACTCACATGTACTTTTTCATATTTTATTTGTACATTTGGGCTAATTTTTGCTATTATTGATGGAAAAAAAAATTCAATCAAGTGTGGCTTTGCCACACACTATTTCCTGAACTATGACTGTTGTGCTCATTCATCGCATTTTTTTTTCCAATTCAAAGGGCTGCCATGCTGGCTAGTTTTTTTTTTTTTTTTTGGTTAAATCAAAACCCTGCCCTATTGAGTCAGCACAGCAGGAGTACATATAATTTTTTGTGAAAATCCAAGAGTGTAACCATAGCACTATTTGGAAAAAATTATTTTGGGATAATTTTTTGATGTAGCACTTTGGAATAATAATTTTTGAAGTAATTCTTTACATGTAATGCTATAATATTATTAATTTTTTTAGGGTGTAATACTCTTAATATTTTTTTTAGAATGTAAAACTTTAATTAGCCTAAATGATTTAACCAATTAGAACATTCATAATTTAATGATACATTTTTGCCTTAAATCAATTGAGCAAAGGAAATTAAGTAACAAAAATTATATAAACTATTATTTAAAGTGACTAGATTAAATAACAAGTATGGTTTAGGACCAACTTTCAAGTAATCAAATAGTATAACTGAAATGATGAAAAAATGTACAAGAAAGTGGCAGTTTCTATATGTATGTGTGTCACTTGGCCTTGCCCTTATCACAAGGTGTTGTGGGCGAGCAACAAAATCTACTGCGCTACTGCCTCTAGTGTTGACTCACAATTCGTCGGCCCATAGGTAGCATAGGCTCTTTTGGAGTATTAATGGGAGGGGTTCATCATTGATTACTAGAACATACTCACCAAGCTATTCTACAGTTCCACTACTATCATTATTGTTTCTGGGACAAGAGGTGTGAAAATCTAGCTGTAGAGTTGGTTTAGAAGAAGGTACAGGTTGATACGTGTTAGGGACAACCATAGGCTAATCGAGACTGTAATAATCTGGGAGCTCTTAAGCAGGAGGTAAACCTCCCGCGCCACCAAGGAAATAATAATTTGTCGAATTTTAGTAGTTGGCGAAGAGGCTGATGCATTGACATCATATCCAAAAGTAGGTAGATGTGGTGATGATGTGAACTCAGAACCAAAAGCAGGTAAGTGTGGCAGCAAAAGTAGGCAACTGTGGCTATAGCGTGAATTGAGTAGTAGTCGACATGTATGGATTATGAGGGTCGGCCTGAGTGAATTCCTCCCTCGGTTCGTCTAGCCTTTATCACTTGGGTCATACCCATGGTGTGTAACCCTACTCGATGATGCCCGTGCCTTGCTAGGGACATGTCAAACTAGTCTCTGATAGGGAATATTCTGTGATGTAGTAGGACCAGTTTGAAATCTCTCCCAATCACCAACCATCATAGGATTAAACTGTTGGAGGTGCGGCATAGACCCATATGCTTCATCTGCCATAGTCACAAGATGCAGATGGAAACAAACAGTTGGGTCATCAAGGTCTAGCGAGTTGTACACCATACGCCTAATGTGCTACATAGAACCCATTTAGTTTCATAAAAATACATAAATTGTTAGCAATCCAGTGAGACTACAAACTAGCTCATAATGATTACCGCGATGCTTCGAGCTCAATATGATGGCCACTGCCCCTTTTCCATCCTCTTTGAGCTGGTTGGATGTTCCATGATCTAATTAGCCCAACTGACTGAACATATTAAGGTTCTGTTTGGATTAGTTGTTTTTATGGTTGTTTTCAAAATACTACTCTAACATTTGGGATGTGAAAAACAATTATTGCAGCTGTCTTTAAGGTGTTTTTGGAAAATTTTTTTGGGCATTTTTAAAATTGAAAATTTATTTGGGGTATTTTTAAAATTGAAAATTTATTTGGGGTATTTTTTGGGACATTTTTAAAATTAAAAATTTATTTGGGGTAATTTTTTGGGATATTAAAATTAAAAAATTTTGTGGGTTATTTTTAAAATTAAAATTTATTTGGTGGGTGGTAGGGGTGGGTTAATTTTTTAAAAAAAAATCCCCAGAAAAATTATTCCAAAAATACCTCGAATAAATCTTTAATTTTAAAAATACACAAAAAAATTTTTAATTTTAAAAATGACACAAAAAATACCCCAAGTAAATTTTTAATTTTAAAATGCCCCAAAAATTATCCCAAATAAGTTTTTAATTTTAAAAATGCCTCAAAAATACCCCAAGTAAATTCTTAATTTTAAAAGTACCAAAAAATTACCCAAAATAAATTTTTAATTTTAAAAGTGCACTAAAAAATGCCCCAAATAAATTTTTAATTTTGAAAATATCCCAAAAAATTATGCCAAATAAAATTTCAGTTTTAAAACTACCCAAAAAATATCTCAAATAATTTTTTAATTTTAAAAATACCCCAAAAATTTACCCCAAATGAATTTTTAAATTTAAAAATACCCCAAAACATTACTCCAAATAAAATTTTAATTTTGAAAATATCCCAAATAAAATTTTAATTTTAAAAATACCCCAAAAAGTCTCAAATAAATTTTTAATTTAAAAATACCCCAAAAATTATCCCAAATAAATTTTTTTATTTTAAAAATACCCCAAATAATGCCCCAAATAAATTTTGAATTTTAAAAAATCCTCAAAAATTATCCCAAATTAATTTTTAATTTTAAATATGTTCCCAAAAATACTCTAAATAAATTTTTAGTTTGGATGGGAGGAGGAGGGGGGAAGGGAGAGAGAGGGAGAGGGAGGGAAGGTGGAGGGGGGGAAGGGAGAGAGGGTGGGTGGTGATGGGATTGGAGTGGAAGAAGAAGGAATAATTTTTTTATTTTTATATGTATAAGTTGTTTTGAAATATTTGTTTGAAATGGTGTTTTTGGGATTGTTTCTGTTGGTATATTACTGTAATATTTGGGATATGAAATACAGTTTTTTAAAAACTGGTCCAAAAATAGCAAATTCAAATGGACACTAAGTTGCTCCATGCCACTAGTGCCTCGATCAAGATGCGGACTTTCAACTTGCCTTGCCTAGGTATCATATTATGTCCCAAACATAGGAGCTCCTTCACCTTTACATAGATATTGGTGGCATGTCCACTATTTGCTTTTAAGAAGTGCATTGCATTAACCCCATCATCATTCACTAAAGCATAGCATCAAACACCCCTTGTTGGAGAAAATTTCAAAATATTAAAACTAATGTTGTGTCTATTCCAGTCTAGCCCCATAATATTGTACACAAAATTTACCAACTCCTCAAAACCTACCTTTTCTCTGAGGAGTAGGACTTCTTTCGGCATAGACAGGGCATATAACATTGTCCCTCCGGCATACACAATTTTTCTTCCTTAGTAGAGTTGAATCAACTGACAATCATTGTTCCATATTATTCACCTAGAACTAATTGCATTTCAGCTACATTAATTACGCAATCTTAAATGATTAATTCATTTATTGAATGTTTAAGTTTTTATCTAGATTAACTACACATAATTAAATTATTGTTAAATACATTAAACAGTTGTACATTTTTTAGTTATTAATTAATGTAGTTATTTATTTACACCTGTAAATTAAACCTAATTAATTACATTAACTAGGCCGTCAAACTACATTAATTTACTTATTCATTAATTTTTTTCCACACTCCCAATTAATTTACTACATCAACTAAATGTATTAACATAATTAGCTAGATAAATTACAATAACTAAATAAGACAATACTTAATAAACATTTTTACATTTAATTAAATTTTTTGTCTAAATCTACTTTCACAATAATTGAATAAAATATTAACATAATAACACAATCCAATAACAAAAATAAAATAAATGTGACTAATCCAACTAATTCCTTATTATAAACAATAATAAAAGGATTAAATTATTCAACTTAAATTAATCATAACTAAAAATACATAAATATTAATTTAAATAATAAATTATACAACTTAATTTAAACATAAATAAATTCATATAAATAATAATTTAACAAATAAATAACTAATGAACTTATCTTGTGGAGAAAGCGAAACTTGTTTGCACGACAGGCTTAGGGTTACAACGCGAAAAGAGCTCTAGATTTCGTCCACATTGAGATGCAAGGAGAACTGTAACGTTTGAGAGAGTGAGTGAGTCAGGGAATAGGGACGAGAGATGGATAGAGGATGAGAGACACTGAGAGAGAGCGAAAGCGAGCCGAGAAAGAGTGAAAAAGAGAGCGAGAGATAGAGTGAGCAAGAGCGATGCTGAACAAAAAAAATGCAAGAGTGACGAATGGTGCTTATATTTTTGACCGTTATTGTAGATCAAATAATCAAATTAGCTGTTGGTTTAAAAAAAAAAAAAAGATAATGTATTCCTTGTCAGCACGGCAGGGCAATTTTTTACAAAAAAGACAGTTGCTGCCGTGCTGACTACTTGAATTTCTAAATAATAAAAATAATAACTTCAGCACAGCAGCCCTTTGAATAAAACAAAAACTTTGGGATGGCTATTGTGCTCATTTAGCACGTCAGTCATAGTTTAAGAAATACTATGTGGTAGAGCCAGACTTGATTGAAATTTTTTTCCTTCAATAATCGTAGAGATTAGCCGTACATTTGAGTAACAATTATATATTTACATATTTCATTTTAAACTAATCCAACAATTGACACTTATGTTTTGGTTTAAATTGTACGTGATTTATACAAAACAATTAAGGACAAACAAAATCTCTGTTTGTCTTAAAATTTGATCTACGCTCTTTTTTTGTTTTTTCTTGGGGGGTTTTGTTTGAGGGGGTGGGGAATCCACTGCTGAGCTGAAGATTTTTCCTTTCTCCTTTTGGATAGGAAAGCGAAATTCGAAGCAATGGATGAACGAACCTTAGCAGCATCTCAGCCATTGTTCAATGCACTGGTGGCGACATAAGTTGGAACTGATATTCAAAAAGTTCCAAAAAAATTTGAGGTGGAACTTTTAGGAAGGACCATGGTTGGTCCTACTATTCAAATTGATAAATACAATTCCCGTCACTAGAGTTTGTAAAATTATATTTAGACAATAGAGTTTGTAAAATTGATTTTCTTCATGTTCCCATACTTTTCCTTACACACAACTAACTTCAATTCGTACTGAGATTGAAATGGATTGATTAGCCATGCGGCAAAATTAGAATGTGCTATACTACTGCAAAACAAGTCAATCATAATGCCTTTTTTGCCGTCAGGTTGGAATTCGAATCCTATGTCTGGCACTTTAGGGTGGAAAGGGTGTGGGAAAGAATGGGGAATTAAAAAGAAAAAGCCAATTATAACACATCTAATTAGGGGTGTGAATTGGGTTTTTTGACTAGCTTGAGCCTAACCGGTGGCTGTCAAACTACCAAAATAAAATTAAAATAATTAACCTAATTGCCAACAAAAATATCCTCAAGTAAATTCCAATACTAGAGCAGTGATTCTGGATGTGCAATGGGTTACTCGATTCACCCTGTTTCCAAAGAATTTGCTGAACCCGATATACCATAATTTATTCCAGAGAATCCTATTAATATGCATATAAGGCAAGTAGGGTCTTCTCCTCAGGGAATTGGTAGATTTATCACACAGGAAATTTTGGGGGATTTTTGGAGAAGGGGATGAATAATTAAAGATGCAAAAATATGAAATTCTAGTTAGACAAGAATGCAGTAATTAAAGGATGCAAGAAAACAATTTATACGTTCACAAATAAATTGGTTATAGTAGCCCGGCGATGTGCCAAACCACCAATCTCTCCTTAATTATTTGGTAATCTAGAGACGCTCATAGACTATTTCCTTATGAACTAGACAACCCTAGAGACGCTCGTAGGATTTAATGTAGTCACAGCCTTAACAATTAGAGATACTCAATTCTAGTTAACAAACACACATGCGGGTTCATTCAAACTAGATTAATTATTCCCACGACATAGATTAGACTGCTTGTGAGACGATGAAATTGTCTCGTTTACCACTAATTAAAACGCTTAAAGGCGATGCGCCAACACTTTAATTGGCTATATATTATTCAGACTATTGAACAACTAGTCATATTCATCCAATAAATCCAAACAATAATAACCCATTAAAAATAGAGAATAATTAAATACCCGTGAACGCAGAAATTAAAATAGAACAATTAGAAAGATCTCACAATTATTGTGCAACCAAATCTTGATTATTTCTCAACTAGGAAATTGCTTTAACCTTGCCTCATGATGATGAAGCAATCCAAAGTCTTCATGTAATTCGGATGAAAGAAGAAAGCAACAAACTTGTAATGGAGAGGTCTAACTAATGTCAACAATTGTTGGAAAATTGGAGAAGAAAGCAAAGGTACTAGTCTATCCTTTCGACGGCGGAAGAAAACCAAACTACTGCTACTAATTGCCTAATGAAAGATGATGTCTCAATGAGAAAATAAAGACTCTATATATTAGTCACTTGCTTTGCTGGTTCCTACGAAAATAAAGATACCAATCTCCATGTGATTCGGGAATCCCACAGAATAAGGAA
Source organism: Gardenia jasminoides (assembly GCA_013103745.1). Lineage (NCBI taxonomy): Eukaryota > Viridiplantae > Streptophyta > Magnoliopsida > Gentianales > Rubiaceae > Gardenia > Gardenia jasminoides. Next base: position 9,472,504 of record CM023096.1, on the reverse strand, counting down.
AACAGAACTGGACTCCTCCTAAAATTTCTCTTTTGCCAATCACGTTGTCCGTATAAGGAATATCTCCCCTTCTTTATCTCCTAATTTGTTGCCAAATTCTTCTCGGAAGACCTTTTCTATTTAAACACAACTTTCACGCACACCAAAAGCAGCGGCAAGGGTCCAGGGTTTAGTTTGAGAATTCGTCTCTTCAAGATTTACTCTGAGGTCTCTGGCGTGGGCACGCTCTGGCATGAATAGTCTTCTAGAATTTTGCCCTTAATTACTAATTTTAATACTAATTGCCTGCAATTGACACAAAAATCAATTATGAGTAGAAACCCAATACTTTGCACAATAAGTGACCAAAATTAAGACCAAATACCAACAAATAAAGTGCACAATTATCTCCATATCAATCCCCCACACCAAGACAATGCTTGTTCTCAAGCATTCACTATCACAAATCAAGATGACAAGTGCTTCATAGCAAAATAAACTAACACAAGTATCAGATCTTCTCAACAACTTAATCAAAATTAGGATGCAGAAGATTCAACTCTCACATAGATATTAGTGTATCGCTCAACACTCAAAAGTGTTTAAAGGGACATATATGCTCAGATCAACAACATAGAAAGATATTACCATAAACTTGCTAATTTATCACATCTTCATCACTAAATACGAATTCAATACAAAAATCAAAGTCTTTAATAAGGGATGTAATGAGACTTAGGTAAAGGGTTGGATAAAAAGGAAAATTTAGGCTACACACATCAAAGGAAATACCACTGACCCACAGCATGAATTCAAACACCTTACGTCATTCAGATGATCTTTCCAAGACATACTCAGAAATTCCCTAAATTGGCAAGTGCAAGCACAACCAAGGCGTGCTCCAACTATTATTACATAACACTTCATAAATCTCTTTTTGTTGTTTTTTCTCTCTCTTTTTCTTCTTCTTGTTTTTTTTTTTTTTTGATGATGGAAGGCGTGGGCATGCCTTAGAAGCCATAGTCTTCTGTTCACCACAATGTCTAACTTTATGAAAACAAGACACACTTGCTAACTTAAATCATACCCTTGCATGACCATTCAAAAGCATCATGCAACGAAACCAAGGCATTCCTTTGACACGGGGTCCAAAACAAAGAGGGTTGAAACAAAAAATAATGGATTAAAGGTAACAAAATGGGCTATTAAACAAAGAAAAGGCTTAGGTTCAAACATGGTTAACTAGGGGAAATTTAATTAGGGTAGGTCTTTAGAAGGTCCAAATTGGTCAAACCTATGTGCCCTTATCATTTTCATGCATCAAATTCAACAATGTGGTTTCGATATACATAACAAAACAAGTTCTAGAATAATCTAACCATGTGCGATATCACTCAACGAAAGAAATTAGAGTAATTTATGAATAGTGTGTTCCTTAGTCTCAAAAGCTTACAAATTAGCTAAAACTATGTCAAATCTTGCACATCCATCAATTGAATCAATTGCAAGAAAATATAACACTCATGCTAGTAAAAATTTCACTAATCATACTTACATCTTTCTTACTTTTCATAACAAAACAAAATCAAAGAAATTGCAAAAAGTTGTAGAAGACTAAAAATTTTTGAAAAAAATACATCTGAGAAAATATCCTCTCCCCCACACCTAAATCAGACATTGTCCTCAATGGATAAAAATAAAGAGTAAAAGGAAAATAAGAGAACTCCTTTAATAAGAAAAATAAGCACTGGATGAGGTTGAAGGATAAAAATACTTGAGTTGATGTCCAATCATCAATGAAATTTGGAACACAAGAAACTCGAGAGCCACAGTAAGCAATGAATACGGACACTAGATGCCACAAGGAATAAGATAAAAGGAATTAGAATAAAAGAGAAAAAAATATTTTTGAATTTTTTTTGTAAAACGTGACGGCTGGAAGATGAAGGGCACCGGAGTGGACGGTGTGAATGGACTGAGCAATTGCGGCCCTACAGAGGAAGGAAAAAAGGGGAAATAGGAATAGGAAAAATAGGGAAAAGGGATAGAAGAAAGAAAAAGAAAAGAAAGAAAAAGAAAGAATATTGGGGAAAAGAAACGGGTCTGAAGTTTTTTTTTTTTTTTTTTTGTATACACCCTATCCGTTGTAAGACATGGGCACGCTGTGGAAGCAAAGTCTTCTGCCCAACTCTTTTCGACAGTGTCTTAAAAAAATTGTAAAGTATGGGCACGCCTTGCAACTTGAAATCTTCTGTTCACCAAGTTTTAATGGCCTGCCCGGAACCTCCATGTAAAGCGTAGGCACGCCTTATAAGCTAGAGTCTTTTACTCACCAGTTGGTGGATAGCCTTTTCAGCACATCTCGGTGAAGTGTGGTCACGCTTTATAAGGAGAAGTCTTCTGTCCAGCAAGATTCAAAAGAGCCAATTTCATTCAACATAGAGCGTGGGCACATTGTATCTTAATTCTACATGAAACTGCAATGTCGAACATAAGACGTGGGCACGTCTTATAACAGAAAGTCTTTTGCCCAAGATATTGCAACTCATTCTAAATGAAAATTTAATAGAACGCGCCCGTGACTTACAACAAAAAGTCTTTTGCCAAATAAAACGAAATAAACTTAACTTTCACAACAAAATATGAAATAAAAACACAAAGTTACTAAAACTAAAGCTCTTGGGTTGCCTCCCAAGTAGCGTCTTTCTTTAATGTTTTTAGCTAGACATTTCCATACTTATTCATGGAGGATAAAATTGTATAGCTCTTTCCATTACTTCATTCTCATACACATGATATTCATCATGAATAGAGAAATTTTTAAGCACGTGAGCTACTTTTTTCTTTTGACTAGCGGATGGTTTCAAGCATGCAAATAATGATTTTAATTCTTTATTCATTCCTTCATCATGATCAATTAATAACCTTATAGTCTTTGCAACTCCTAACTTATCTCTATCATGAAACTCAAAAATTTTTGGTATAACAAAGTCAATCTCATTAACAGAAAATATAGAATGAGAGATAAAAGTTAGGGATGAAGGAGATGTCACCACAGTTGAAATTTCTTCATTGGACTTGTTCACTGGAGAGACTAGAGGTTGGGGTCTCCTTGTTTTTTTTTCAACTTTCTCTTCAACCACATAGTTAGATTCTTCCCTTTGGATCTCTTGCCATTCGTCACCACTTGTCAAGGTAATTGCACTCATATCTGGTTCAGAATTGACAATGGTCTCTGAGTGCAATGTTTCAGAATTTTGAGACGTCAATTGCCTCACAATAGATGCCAGTAGACACACTTGACTCTCCAAATTACGAATGCTTATTTTTGTCTCTAACTAAAATTGAGCAGTGCTTTGTTGGAATTGGGTGGTACTCACGGCTAAACTCTTGATGAGATCTTCCAAGGAGTTTCCTTCACCAGAAGATGAGGGTTGAGATGTTGGCCTCACTGTATAACTATAATTGAAGTAGTCCCACCATCCTTGACTATACATATTCGAATAAGTATCAAATATCGGTGGGGATGGATTTTGGAATACTCCAACATCACAAATTTGGGCATTTATGTCATCTTAAAGTAGCGGGCACATGTCAGTTAGATGATCCAACTACATATTCCAGAAGTGTTGACTTATGGTTTTTGTCTACCACTCAACTTTTGTACGGGAGAAGCCAAATCATCTAAATAAGGATCACTAATAGAAGAGTTCTTATTAACTCAATTAGGAACAAAGTCCAATCTATCACCAAAATATTGAAAATTAGCAGCCATCAACTAGTAAGAAAAATAGAGGAGAAATAAATTAAGAATGCACCAGCTCCCTGGCAACGGCACCAAAATTTGGTGGCTGTCAAACTACCAAAAATAAAATTAAAATAATTGACCTAATTGCCAACAAAAATATCTTCAAGTAAATTCCAATACTGGAGCAATAACTCTGGATGTGTAATAGGTTACTCGATTCACCTTGTTTTCAAAGAGTTTGCTAAACCCAATATACCAGAATTTATTCTAGAGAATCCTATTAATTTGCGTATAAGGTAAGTAGCGTCATTTTCTCAGGGAACTGGTAGATTTATCACACAGGGAAATTTGGGGGATTTTTAGAGAAGGGGACGAATAATTAAAGATGCAAAAATATGAAATTCTAGTTAGACAAGAATGCAGTAATTAAAGGATGCAAGAAACAATTAATTAATACAATCTAATCAAGGAATTAATTTCGGCACCGATGCATACAACTGATTATAGATATCTGGAACAATTCATACGTTCATAAATAAATTGGTTATAGTAGGCCGGCGACTCGCCAAACCACCAATCTCTCCTTAATTATATGGTAGTCCAGAGACACTCGTAGACTACTCCTTTATGAACTAGACAACCCTAGAGATGCTTGTAAGATTTAATATAGTCACAATCTTAGGAATTAGAGAGACCCAATTCTAATTAACAAACACACACGTGAGTTCATTCAAACTAGATTAATTATTGCCATGACACAGATTAGACTGCTTGCGAGGCCATAAAATTGTCTCGATTTGCCACTAATTAAGACATTTAAAGGTGATGCGCCAACACCTTAATTGGCTATATATTATTCTGACTATTGAACAATTGGCCATATTCATCCAATAAATCCAAACAATAATAACCCATTAAAATAGAGAATAATTAAATACCCATGAAAGCAAAAATTAAAATAGAACAATTAGAAAAATATCACAATTATTGTACAACTGAGTCTTGATTATTCCTCAACTAGGAAATTGCTTTAGCCTTACCTCATGATGATGAAGCAATCCAAAGTCTTCATGTAATTCGAATGAAAGAAGAAAGCAATAAACTTGTAATGGAGAGGTCTAAATAATGTCAACAATTGTTGGAAAATTGGAGAAGAAAGCAAAGGCACTAGTCTATCCTTTCGACGGCGGAAGAAAACGAAACTACTACTACTAATTGCCTAATGAAAGATGATGTCTCAATGAGAAAGTAAAGATTCTATATATTAGTCACTTGCTTTGCCGTCTCCTACGAAAACAAAGATACCAATCTCCATGTGATTCGAGAATCCCACAGAATAAGGAAAACAGAACTGGACTCCTCCTAAAATTTCTCTTTTGCCAATCACGTGTTGTCCGTATAAGGAATATCTCCCCTTCTTTATCTCCTAATTTGTTGCCAAATTCTTCTCGGAAGACCTTTCCTATTTAAACACAACTTTCACGCACACCAAAAGCAGCGACAAAGATCCAGGGTTTAGTTTCAGGGATCCGTCTCTTCAGCCTTCACTCTGAGGTCTCTAGCGTAGGCACGTTCTGACATGAATAGTCTTCTAGAATTTTGCCCTCAATTACTACTTTTAACACTTTGCTTGCAATTAATACGAAAATCAATTATGAGTAGAAACCCAATACTTTGCACAATAAGTGGCCAAAATTAAGACCAAATACCAACAAAGAAAGTGCACAATTATCTCCCTATCACTAACATAGTTCAAATTTAACTCATATTTTATTTGGACCTAATATTTAGACTCAAATTGAATTGACCCAATTAATGATTAGGCTCAAAAAACTTTTTTCTGAGTAGAGTAGGGTGGGCTCGAGCTGGTTTGACCTTATAGACAATCCTACATCCAATTTTCTCGATTAATTTTAACTATACTTTAAGTCTCCGATATTCATACTAAATGAATGTTATTCTGTACAATATATACACGAGTTAAGATCTAGTAATTATCGTGCAATATATATACGAGAAAATGACCAAAATTTTCCCTTACATTTTATGAAAAGTCTTCTTTTGGTCATTCACATTAGGGAGTTCAAATTTTAGAAAAATCAAAAAATTGGCAAATCCAATTCAATTTAAGTTGGATTTCAAATTTTAGTAAAACGAAATTTGGTAAAACTGAAATATATCCATTTATTTTTAATAAAATAATTTAAAAATGGATATTAAAAGTACATTATCAAATTACTCGGTACCTATTGAAATTTCCATATATCCATATATATATCCATATAAAATCACAGGAGCATATAGGTTCTCTTCAACGAGCAACTAGCGGTTCTTTTTGCATTCATAGTGAAACAGGCACAATGATGGTTTCTAGCAATGGCCAAACTTGAATATCTGTGTAAATTGATTGAATTTTATTGAAAAAATATATGGAATATTATTTTGGTATAATGATTTTTTAAAGAAAATTGAAATATTTTAGTTCACTATTGACATTTCAGATTTTGAATATTACCTAGTTATTCATTCTCTAGCAGAAGTCCAATTGTTGATATCCAATTTATTAAATTTAAGTTCAGACGATAAGCAGATATTGGTTTTGAAAAACCAATTCCCAATTTCTCAAAAAAATTTTATCAAAATTTTTTTAATCAAATTCTTGATTATTAACCGATGAACACCCTTTCATATATAAAATAGAGTAAAATTGTCCCTCACATGTTTAATATTGTTGTGAAACAATTAAATATTGTGGATGTCATTGCTTCTGTCTTATTCAAGATAATGATAGAACTATCACGTTCTACGAGATGATAAAATTATTTTACCTTTTGAAAAGCACGACTTTTGAGGAGTATGACTTTGAGAAGTACGATTTTTGAAAAGATGTCATTTCTATCCTGATATAAACTATAATTGACAGATGTATTTTGAAGTTCTCTATATTCTCTTATAAATAGGGGCTTCCCCTTGTAATATAGGATGGGAAAAGTTTATTTGAATGAATGAAAATTTAGTTTTCTCTCTACTCTTCTATTTTCTCGAGTTCTTTAGTTTTCTTAATTTTACTAATCTAGTGCTCACTACATAATCTGTAAATCGTGATCTTGAATTTTGACAATTACAAAATAATTGAAGAAATCAATTTAATGTTTTCCATTGAGAACATTGGCAGCTCAGATTATTACTGCACATGGTGCAATTGAAGAACTCAATCAAAAGGAGCAAAGGACATTAAACTCTGTTAGACGCTCGATAGCACGTATTGGACGTCCAATAAAAGTCGAGAACACTCCATCGGACACTCAACTTGAAGCACCGGACGTTCGATAGACAGGAGGAGTATCGGACACTCGTATCGGATGCGTATCAGCATCACCGGACGTCCGATCGAATTCAAGAAAATTTCTGAACTCTCTGACCGCTGTCGGATGCAGGACACATCAGACGTAGAAAAATGCATCGGCTGTTCGATAAAGATTGAAATAGTTTTTCGGACAATAACACCGGACGCACAACATTGTATCGGACGTCCGACAGCTCCAACGGCTAGTTGACTCTTCAGCTGCCTTCTATCCGTTGACAACCATTATTAAGGCACTTTTTGGTCTCCTTTAAATAGAGCCTTGTCTGAACTTCAAAGTAACTTTTGTACACTTAGAATACAAGTTCTTAAGAGTGATTTTAGCAAGAAAATACTCTTCTAGTAAGAATTGTAGTTCTTGATAGTGTGAACTAGTAAGCAAACTTTTTAATTGTGAGTGAATTCTTCAATAGTGTAGTTTTGAAAGAGTTATCCAAGAGATTGTAAAACTTCCTAACTGACTGAGTGCTATTTGGGGCAAGGAGAAAATGAGCCTTCCATTGTATATAAGATTGGTTGAAATTCATCAAATTGAAGTTGCTTGTGTTGAGATTTGTTCTTCAAGCTCAAGAGGAGCTTTGAAAAAAATTGGTTTGATTACTCTCATTCTTATTTACAGCTTATTTTACGATTCATCTATTGCTATATCTTCTATCTTTCTTGATTTCTATTGTTCATTTCCTTGATAATTTGATTGTGAAAGAGGTTGTATTTCTTATTGTAAAAAAGGGATATCATAATTTAATTACTTTTAATCAACATAATTCACCCCCTCTTAGATTGTTTTTGGGCTTTACAATTGGTATCAGATTTTGGTCTCTAAGATCAAACTTAACCGCTTAGAGTAAAGATGATAACCAACAATGCTATGTTTGTAGAAGGACAATCGGTAATTAAATCACCTATGTTCAATGGACCGAACTATGTTAGTTGGAAGGAACGAATGATTATTTTCTTACAATCTATTGATATTGATTTGTGATTTATTGTTAATGAAGATCCATATACTGCCACCATTGATGATCCTATTACTCATGTTCTTAGACTAAAAACATTGATGATCCTATTACTCATGTTCTTAGACTAAAAACAAGAAATGAATTAACTCGTGAAGATGGAGCCAATCTTACTCAAATGCTAAAGCCATGAATGTTTTATATAGTGCTTTAGATACAAATGAATCTATTAGAGTTAAAGGATGTAAATCAGTTAAGAAAATTTGGGATAAGTTGAGGGAAATTCATGAAGGTAGTGAAGATGTAAGAGAACAAAAGAAATCTATCTTGGTCACCAAATATGAATCATTCAAAATGGAGTCTCATGAAAATGTAGATAAAATATATTGTAAATTTAATGATCTCATTAAGGATTTAGAAGTGTTGGATAAAGAATACACACTTGGAGAGAGAAACAGAAAAATCTTGAATGCTTTACCTAAAGAATGGGAGAGTAAAGTGACTGCTATTGAAGAAGCAAAAGATTTGAATTCAATGTCTATTGAGTCTCTTATAAACTCTCTAATATCTTATGAGTTAAAACTCAAGAGCAAAGTGCAGGATGAAGAAGATGGAAGGGCAAAGAGAAGCATTACTCTAAAGGCATCCCAAGATGAGGATGATTCGGCCTCATTGGATGATGAAGAGATAGATGATGATGTAGGTATTCAGAAAGGACTTGAGAAACTCACACTCCAAGAAGAAAACAATGCTGAAATAGAGGAGAACTCAAAGGAAAATGGCTCACAAGAAAATCATGTGCTAGGAGAAGAAGATAAGGATGATGATCTACTAAAGGATCTTGCTAAAGTTTGGAAGTTCATTCAAAATCATCCCAAGGAGTTAATCATTGGTGATCCATCCGAAAAGATAAAAACTCGTTCCTTATCAAAACCACTACTTGACAATTTTGCTTTAGTATCACATTTTGAACCTAAAAATATTAATGATGCCTTGAAAGATGATAATTAGATTCTAGCTATGCAAGAGGAATTAAATCAATTTGAAAGGAATAATGTTTGGACTTTAGTTGTGAGGCCTCAAAATCACCCTATTATAGGTACAAAATGGGTATTTAGAAACAAATTAAATGATGAGGTGAAATTGTAAGAAATAAGGTTAGATTAGTGGTTAAGGGATATGTTTAAGAAGAAGGTATAGACTTTGGTGAAACATTTGCTCCGTAACTAAATTAGAATCTATTAGAATGTTTCTTGCATTTGCTTATTTCAAAGGTTTTAAATTATATTAAATAGATGTTAAAAGTGCTTTTCTAAATGGTTTTATTGATCATGTGGATCAACTTCCCAATTTTGAAAGTGATAAATTTTCAAATCATGTGTTTAAACTTTCAAAAGTCTTGTATGGTTTAAAACAAACTCCTAGAATTTGGTATGAGCGTTTGAGTGGATTTTTGATTGAAAATGGTTTTAAAAGAGGTATTGTAGACACCACTCTTTTTACAAAATAAAAATTGAATGATCTTCTTATTGTGCAAATATATGTTGATGATATTATTTTTGGTGCTACTAATGAACATTTGTGCAAGGATTTCTCTACTATTATGCAAAATAAATTTGAGATGAGTGTGATGGGAGAATTAAATTTCTTTCTCGGACTTCAAGTCTTTCAAACTCAAGAAGGAACCTTCATTAATCAAACAAAGTACACAAAAGAATTCCTCAAAAGATTCGGAATGGAGGACTCAAAGCAAGTTGGCACACCAATGTATACATCTACTAAACTTGACAAAGATGAAGAAGGTACAAGTGTTGATGAGAAGAAATATAGAGATATGATCGAAAGCCTACTTTATTTAACCGCAAGTAGACTGGATATTATGTTTGCCATTTGCTTGTGTGCTCGTTTTCAATTTTATCCTGAGGAATCTCATTTAAATGCCGTTAAAATTTTTTTTTTGGATATTTGAAAAGAATTTGAATTTTGGTCTTTGGTATCCTAAATGTCATGAATTTACTTTATTTGGATATACGGATGTTGATTTTGGTGGATGTAGAATAGATAGAAAAAGCACTAGTGGTTCATGTCATTTTCTTGGTAATTACTTGGTATCTTGGTTTAGCAAGAAACAAAATGCTATTTCTTTGTCTAGAACCGACGCGGAATATCTTGCCGTTAGTGCATGTTGTGCTCAATTATTATGGATGAAGCATACCTTGAATGATTTTAGTTTGTTGTATGATAATATGCCCATTTACTGTGATAACACAAGTGCTATAAATTTGACAAAAAATCCCATTCAACATTCTAGGACAAAACACATAGACATAAAGTATCATTTCATTCGTGATCTTGTTCAAAAGGGTGAGATTTGTGTAATATTTGTTCAAAAGATCAAATTTCTGATATTTTCACAAAAGTTTTGCCCCTAGATCAATTTATATATTTGCAATCAAAATTCAAAATTTTAGAAAAGAACTCTTGAAAATTTTTGTCAAATTCTACCGGACGTCCAATGCTAGATGAACGGACGTCCAATAGTGTTCTAAACTGTTTTCTAAAAAATTCTATTGGACTGATGTGTCGGATGCTTCACTTCGTTCGGACGTCCGACACACCAACAGTCGCAGCTTATAAGGTTATTTTGTGAGAACCCCTAAAAAAATTAATTAAATTAATTTATTGCACTATGAAACATTAGGTGCATTATTTTCCCTTAAGTACTTCATTTTGTATGCATTGCATGACATTAATCTAGAATTGCATTTCACATGTTTCATGTAGCAAAATGCATAAAACCTATATGGTGTTAAGTAGGTCATATTCTAAATTGAGGGATTAGAAGATAATTGCAAAGATTTTAACCCAAATCTTGGACCAAATTCCACCACTCGTCAACAATCTACCACAACCTTGACTTGACCTTTTCTATTTAATCTCTTGTCTTCAAAATTCAAACCAAAATTTTTCTCTCATTTTCTGTCTCTTGGCCGGCCACATCAAGGAGAAAAACCACAAAACCCTAAGCTAGAATTTAGCAATTTTAGTGAAAAAAAACTACTCCAAGTGAAACCCTAGGCTGGATTGCTACTTGATCATCAAGCTTTGTTGGAAAACTTGGAGCTTTTGAGTGGATTTTCTCTCCCAACTCTCAAGGTAACTAATCACTTATCTATGCTGTAATGATCTTCAAATTCAAAGAGGATGCATGATTGGTGAGTTTAAGGTGTTTGAGGTTGTTTAGAAGGAATGATTATGGAAGAGTTTCTTGTTCTTGTAAGGATTAGGTTAGGTTTTACTACATGCTCTCCAAGTGTTTGATGAAATGTTTAAGTGTCGCGCCCCATTTTTTCGATTAGTTAATGGTGGAAAAGAGGGAAAAGATTTTTATTTTGGTTTTTGAAAAAGAAAGGGAAAGGGGTCATGGGACTACAAAAATGCGACGGTTTGGACCCAAAAACAAAAGTCTAGAAAAGGGTTTTTAGAAAAAGTTTGGAGTCGCCACTTGGTATGGAGTTTAGGTGTACCAAGTCACCAAAAAGATTTAATTAATGAAAACAAAGAAAACCCTTTTAGACTGACTCGTGTCTTTGAAAACTAGAGAAAAGGTTCGGGGTCACGGTTGAAAGAAGGGAAGGCAAAGATTCTGATGTTACCGGCTCTAAGGCACCCTTCTAACCTAGCCAAAGCTAGTTGCAAGACTTAGTTGAAAATTTCCTAATTCTAACTTCAAATTTATCACATTTGGATGTTGTCTATATGGATGCAAAACCTAAACCTAATGTTGGATCGAGAGGGGCAAATGTCTCCTTGAGGTGTGATTGGAATTGATCACATTAGTTGTGTCATCCAATTTTGATCCCTCGAGGAGGTCACGAAAAAAATGCGAAATGATGAGACTCGAATGAACAAAAAGATAGGGTTTTCAAAAATGCAATTTATATAAAGTATTGAGAGAAAAGAAATTGGATTTTTGAAAAGGTCACTTAAGTGCAAAGAGGAACTTGAATTTCCAAAAAGATGCAATTTTAAGAAAAGTGGCTTTTTGACTTTGAAGTGCTAAAACATGAATAAGAAAGTTTGATTTTAAAGAATGAATTTGATAGCCTTTAAAATAATGCAATGTATGTCCCAAAGAGGGATAATGCAACATAACGGGTAAAAAAGTGGGGACTAAGTTCTGTGGACTTTGAATCTTCCTTTCATAGAAGGTAATAAAAGCGTTAAGTAAGCCATACCTCTCGCTCTTTCCCAATTCAAAGGGTAACCTTAAATGCACTAATCTAATAAAAGAAATATGAGATGTTTCTCAAATGGGGAATAGTGACATACGCAAAATGGGAAAGAACCTAAAAGTGACAAGTGTGTGAAATTTGTATCTAATGCATGAAAGGCGCTTAAGGGTTCAGCATTGACACAGTCGTTGAAAGGGTTCTCACTAACATTGGATTAGTGAGAAATTGAAGGAAGACCACAACTAGCGCTGGACTAGTGTGTGACGCCAATATATATTACACAATAATCATGTAGACATGATAATAAAGCAAATAAACACATAAGACACATAAACACATAACACATAGGCATAATGTCTAGATGCAAGACCCTAGGAAAGCAAGTAAACACATAATCATGCAAGCATGCAAAATAAGCATATAAAAACTATTATTACATTGGGAAACCTAAATACATTCTAAGGGAAGAAATTCAAATAATAATCTAACTATTACATCTTCTAGAATAAATACACTTTTGCCAAATTAAACCTATCTATTACAACTTGGCATCCAAGGCCTCCAAATGATTTACTCAAAAATTAAATAACATAAATAAAGACTAGACATGAATAAAAGCAAAGGAAAACTTAATTTAAAACATGCAAAATCATGCAAAACACATAATAAGCACATAATAGGGAAAGAAGTTACCATCCCTTGATGTGAGGCCTTAATTGAATCCTTAGATGATGGGATGATTATCTAAGACCAATGTGAACAAAAGGGATCAAGGTACCAATTTAAAGGAAAATCAATCAAAATTCAAAGAAAGGGTATCTAAACAGATTCGCAAGCAAACAGATAATAATAGGAAGTAGAGTAAGACGGAACAAAAGAGCATGAAATATCAATGTAATACAAAAACGAGAGGTTACGGGACCAAACGCGAAGAACCCGCAACACAACCAGCGCATGTGCAAAAATCAAAGACCGAGAGGAACGCGGATCCGAAACGGACTCACCGTTAAGTTTCCCATCTTCAAAATATCGAAGATTGCTTCCGCTTTTCTCGTACAATATCACAAAACAAAATCCTCGAGGCAAGGGATATATTTAAAGCATCAAATATCGATTCGACATCATATCAAAACAAGCTAAAATCGAAGAAGGCCAAATCTTAGCATCGCGATCATCAATCATAAAAGGGAAGGGAAGAACTGCTGATAGAACGAGGATCAGCTTACGCATGGATCTGTCAGGCGAATGTCATTTCTTCACATCTTCAAATATTCAAGAGGAACGCGATGCTACGCTGAGTGATCCGCTGTAGTAGTCCATCGCTTTCACATCTTCAAAACGCTAAGAACATTTTTTCCGAAATTTCCCGAATCACAACAAGCATGATCATCACGTAAGCATCAAACGCCTAATTTTAAGCTGAAAACAAGTCTAATAGCCTTAACAAGGCTTTATAAACACAACATGCTCATATAACACTGATAATCATCATCAAATATCCCAAAATAAAAGAAAACTACTCAAGACCTTGGTTCCACCAAAAGGCCCAAATCTCATTAATTTTACGATCAAAACAAGAATAGAGTATAAGAGTAAGCACCGACCAAGCTTGAATAAAAAATGAATAAGAGGCCGAAATTCCAAGAATAAGCCTTCAAATGTGAAACCCTTAGCTTTTCTTCTTTTCTTCTCCTTTTTTTTCTCTAATTCCCAAAATTGCTTCCTTCTCTCCCACTCTCCTCTTTTCTCTCAGATTTCCAACCTTTTCCACCTCTTTGTTAAACCCTAATCTAGGTTATTTATAGCCACCCAAACCTAGAACTAGGGTTTGATGTTCTGGATGAGGCTAATCTTGAACGTTAGATCAGTTGTTTGGTTTAGGGTGAGTTGGGAATGTTTAATAGGTCTCTTATCGCTCAAGCATCAAAATACTAAAAAGGTGATCCAAGCTTTCGGAAAATTTTTTTTCGTCATCGAAGTTACGACAGACTAGTTACTGACTCACCCAAGGAATCTGGTCCTCAGCTTTGACTTTTTTTCTCCCTTTTTTTTTTTTATATTTAAGAAAAACCTACAAAATGAGTGAAAAAACATTAGAATATTCAAAATAAATAACTAAATATTAATAGATAAAAACATATGAAAACAAATGAAATAGTCAAAATTTGGTGTTCAATCTGACTGCCCCTCTTGTCTGAAGTTTTGAAGAAACCTAGACAAAGACGGACACCAAATGCTTAACTGGTTTTGCCGGTTGTATCCGAACCACGCGCAGGAATGTTAAATTGCCAATTTTAAACTCAAAAGCATAATGTGACCAACTCAGTGGTAGAGTTGCTCACGTGATCTCTACTGACATGAGAATCGTCAAACGTGAGTTCCAATCAAATGAACCATAATGAAATGAAATCCAAACTTGTAAAATTTGAGAACGGAGGTAGAAGGGTGCTCCTGCCAAATGGAGGCTCAGGACTCACCAACGTGGAATTTAAATTTAAGAATGGGATAGAAGGGAAAACTGGGCTAGGAGGCCGAGACTCACCAAATGTAAATTTAAATTTGAAGAAGGGATAGAAGGTGCAAGGAGGTCAGAGACTCACCAAATGTAAATTTAAATTTGAAGAACGGGAGATAGAAGGGTGCTCATGAGGTCGACTGAGACTCACCCAACGTAAATTTAAATTGAAGAACGGGAGATAGAAGGTGCCTGAGGTTGGGTGAGACCCACCAACGAAATTTAAATCTGAAGGGGATAGGGATGCCCGGCGGAGGTTGAGACTCACCAAACGTAAATTTTAAATTGAAGAATGGGGATAGAAGGGTCAGGACTCACCAAAACGTAAATTTAAATTTGAAGAACGGAGATAGAAGGAAAGCTGAGTCATGGCTCACCCAAATGTAAATATTAAATTGAAGAACGGGAGATAGAAGTAAAAAAAGTCTCGTGGTTGATCGAGACTCACCCAACGTAAATTTAAATTTGAAGAATGGAGATAGAAGGGTGTCTCGCTGAGGCCTGAACAGACCCACCCAACGAAATTTAAATTTGAATGGGAGATAGAAGGGTCCCACGGAGGACGACCCACCAACGTAAATTTAAATTGGAGCTAGGATAGAAGGGTGCCCACATGGTCGACGCCCAACGTGAATTTAAATTGCTGTGGGATAGAAGTGGGTGCTCCAAGGAGGGTGCGACAAGCAGCCAAAGTAAATTTAAATTTTCCAAATCTAGACTATTCGTGGGATTGGACCCGCCTCCCAATGACTAGATGGAAAATGAAAATATGCTATTCGGATTGACCCAAGCTCAAATGAAAAAAAACTATTCAATGGGATTGGACCCGCCCAATGACTAAACATACTATTCATTGACCCAGACCGAATGACTAAAAAAAACTGTTCAAGTGGGATTGGATCCGAGCTAAACGACTAAACATGTACTATTCGCCGGATTGACCCAGTTGAATGACTAAAAAACTGCTCTGGGATTGGACCCAGCCCGAACGACTAGATGAAAACATAAATGCCGGATTGCCGCACTTTGAAAAAATAAAACACAAGTTGTTCAAACAAGATAATGTAGAAAGCGTAATTGATGCATCACTAAATGGTAACATTTTGATTTTCTTGATTTGAAAGTGCGATTGATGGGAACAATGATTTTTTTTTTGTTTTTTTTTTCTTTTTCTTTTTTTCTTTTTTCAAGAATTGATGGAGTTTGAAAGTTGAAGAGTGAACTAAACCCTTCTGTGGTTGGAACAAATCCGCATATGTTGCCATCCCTGATCCGCAAATCTTTTCCTGCAAAAAATTAATTTTGAATGCATCCAAAATTGAGAGCACTTCTCTCAAACAAAATTGCCCCAAGATGTCAACTCATCTGTTAACCCGCAGAGTCATGCGTAAAATATTAACCAATTAGTCTATGTATATCCAAATTTTTCTTTCTTTTCTTTTTTTTTTTTTTTTTTTTCTTCAAACATAAAATGTAAAAACTCTTGTGATCATAGTGTTGGCCATTAAAAAACTAAACGATGAAAACATGCACAAAACACATTCATCGATATTCGTGTTTGTGAAACATTGCTTGTTTTCAAGTGATAGGAAATATCATCCAAACAAGTTATGTGGATTGAAACAAACCATAGATCTTGGAAATCCAAATCCTCATAAACTAGTAAAACATTGTTATGCAATTATTCAATTTGCACCGCGCCCATAATGTCAAGTAAAAGAAAGACAATTATACCTCCATTTAACAATCTGCTTGATTTCTCACTTTCACCAAATTTTGCAATCAAACGACTCAATACTAAAGCTCAGCTTTTCCACAGCCGATTCTATAAAAGGATTTCTTGAACACATCCTCTTATTCAAAATGTACAATGTCTTTGACGAGAAAACAACACTTTAGGTGAAGATTCCTACTATTACATATGCCTTCTTGCTCAATAGGTAAGATAAATCTTTGATCGCCAAAATCAACACTTTAGGTGAAGATTCCCTTGCTATTTTATTTTACTTGTTCAAACTGTTTGTATACTCATAATTCAAGCAACCGCTTTACTGAAAAGTTAACATTTGTAGATGCTAAACCTCCGTTACTTAGTACTAGAATCATTGAGTAGAATTTTGGTTCTTAATTGTCGCTTTTTCTTTCTTTTTTCTTTTCTTTCTTCTTTTTTTTTCTTTCTTCTTTTTTTTTTTTTTCACATCAATGAAAAGGATCATTTGCCAACAATATCAATCATTTTCTTGTAAAACCAATAAAAGAAGAAATCTCATTTAATAGGAAAACAACGAGCATAATTTTCCTATTTTACAAAACATACTTTCTAAAATGTCCGATGTCTCAACACATAACAATTATTTCGAGTAAGATGGAAAAAGGATTTTTCAGATCACACCGGCTTTATTTCGTATGATGAAAATAATTAAACCAAAGTTGGACATTTGCACCCCTTTGAATCAAATTTTGAAAACAACCAATTTGCTATAATTTAAATGTTTTTTTTTTTTACACACATAAGCATATAAAGCCAAATTTAAACAAACAAATACATCTAATTTAATCAAAAAGTATTTAACTGCTAAACCTACGCCTAAAAAATCAAAAACACAAGATCAAACATGAAAAGAAATAGCAAGAATAGAATAAACCGGCGTAATCAAAGGGATCCATCCTCAACTCCATCATCGCCAGTGCGGGTCCTCCTGGACAGGTTGCTCAAAGGGAACATCGAGGCATGCCACGCAAGAAAAGAATTTGAAGAGAACTGGATTATAACAAAGTGTATGAAACCTGTCCAAATTTTTAAAAGGTAATTTGTCCTTCTTTCGATTTGTAATTAATCAATCTTCAAAATGATTTAATCATACAACCTAATATTATTCAAACATAAAGTTAGCTTCGATTGGACCGACCTGCCACTCGCTTCTCTCGCAGCAGAAAAGAAAAGAAATGGTGAAGAAATAACTGATGCCGCCACCGTTTCTACCTTGTATCTCAAGCAGCCCGTAAACATGAGTTCTTGGACGCCATTTATGGGTGTTAACCGAATTCTTTTGTTTGAACGCGTATCCCTGCTCACGCTGCCCCTCAACCCATCACCCATATCACCCTCACAGGTAAACTAAGAGGATTGTCCTTGATGAGTGCGGTTCTTTATTTGTAAAATATGTGCAAAATTTGTGCGACATCATGACCATAGAATGAATAAGTAAACATGATTTTAAATCAAGAAAGCCAAATGCTAAGAAAACTATTTAAAACAAAAGCGCCGCGACTTGACCCCTTTATTATCTCCTTGAATTTGATCGACAAAGAAGAGTGCTTGATATAAGGTAAAACCCATGATAGATCAATCACCGCCTCCTCGTCCCGCGTGCTGAACTTTCTTTTCCTTTTCGTCCTTCCGTTGCTTTTTTTCAAAACCCCGCCCCAGCAATACGTAACTGGAACGTAGCACAATGATAG